>JACEFZ010023269.1:0-104970 GCA_014155875.1 Cepaea nemoralis | reverse complement strand
AAACAGACAAGATAAAAGACAATAGCAAACTACACATGTGGGTAAATACCAGGTAAGATAGGAAGATTAAGTGGCAAGCTTAAGCAGCTGGCTGTTAACTAAAACAATTTCAAATGACAGGATTATAGAGAGATGACAGGATTATAGAGAGATGACAGGATTATAGAGAGATGACAGGATTATAGAGAGATGACAGGATTATAGAGAGATGACAGGATTATAGAGAGATGACAGGATTATAAAGAGATGACAGGATTATAGAGAGATTGACAGTCACTGTCTACTCCAGGCCAGACATCTAAAGTACCCCTTTTGCATTCCATTACGGTATATTCTGAACCACAGCTACAAGCATCAGCAATTGGAGAAACAATTCTATATGTGAAACATCGATTCTTAGCCGCTTGACCCCTGCCCTAGCCACATGTCTGGCTTTGATATAATCATCACATGGACTTGATTAAACACGTTTCCGGTCCACAAGGAAATGAGCAGCTTTTGTTTATTTTTTTTATGTAGAGTTTTTCCATGTATTTGTATATATTTGTTTGTGTGCTGATGAAGGCTTTGGCCACAACATCCATTTTGCTACTTATGATCATGTTCTATTAAAGCTAACTATACTGATCTTATAAAATTTATTCCTTATGGTAAACTTGGAAAAGAACAGGGTTTCTACCATACCTCCCCGCTTGGATATCTGTAGTGATACTTGTCCTGGTCGCGGTCAGCAAAGTCCTGAGGGTACTGCTCTTGTATCTCCTCATAGGTCATCCCCTCACAGATACCCTGAAATTAGGCAATACCACATAAACTTTCAAAAGATGCATAGTCTAAGCTGCTTAGTGGTACATGTGTACCGGCGAAAATATGTTCTTGAACAATATTGGACCAGTACTATGTTTAGACTTGAAAGAACTGTCTTGTACAAAAAGACAGTTTTTACAGCCATATGTATGTGCAGGCAAGTACTTTTAACTGCAGGCAGACTGCAGGCTACTGCACTGCTAAATATTAGCTCAGAAAGGTCTATCCTAGAGCTGAAACAACCCCAAATGTAAAATGCAAGCCTGCATGTTTTGCATAAAAGTGTATACAGGAAACAAGTGCAAATATATGCTTATTCCAAGCAAATGAAAAGATATCTGTCACATGATTGTAGTGATGCAAATTATGATAGAGGTAATTCACCATATGAGATACTACCCAGAGTTGTATATTGGGCATTCAGATATACTAGGTGATACGATACTTCCCAGAACCAAGGCAACACATCTGTCCTTGGAACTGAAGCTTAGGCTCCCCACACACATACACTTGACAAGGGTGGATTAGCAATAGATTCACCTGGGGCTAGACGACAACCTAGTTGACTTTCATTGCTGAAAATGATAAAGTACCCATTTTAAAAGTTTAGTGAAAGCTGGAGCTGTATTGGTTGGAAAAATCCTACCACCATTTGACACTGAACCTGGACAAATGTCTTGGCAAATAAGTGCACCAACCACCGCAGCTCATAAACTGAGTAGACTGACTTCAGGTGAAGGGTGATGCTACAGCTCTATAAGACATAAGACAAAGGTAATATTGATCAAAGGTAAGAGTAATACAAACCATGGAAGTTAAAGGAAAACCACAATTTTCTAAGAATAAGTTTATGGGCAGTCAAAGCTAGATGTCTGTCGGATTATTTAGACGAACAACAATCTGGCACATTTCTTCACAACATCCTGTGTGTACATGCATATGCGTGTAAAAAAAAAAAAAAAAAAAAAACAAATTAATATGAGCATACACTATACAAGCAAAAAAGTTAGAAAGCACTATAGATACAGAAAATTATCCACAGCAAACACTATACATGTAGGAAATTAATAAAAGCAAACACTATCCATGTAGAAAACAAGCAAACTATATTTATATAGACAGTACAAGGAAACAATACATGTAGAAAGTAAATACAAGCAAAGACTATACAAGAAAGTCCAAGAAAAAAAGTACGAGCAAACACCATAAAAAGCAGACACTATACATGAAAGTATGAGCAAACACTATACATGTATCAGGTTAATACAAACATACATGAAAGTATGAGCAAACACTACACATGTATAAAATTAATATAAGCAAACTATACATGAAATTATAAGCAGACACTATACATGTAGAAAGTAAATACAAACAGACTATACACGTAGAAAATTAAACTATTCAACATACAGCATCAATTTCATTGAGTGCTTTCCAGTGCTCTTTTGGTGCATCTATGAGTCTGGCACTTTGAATAGTCCTCTTGAGCTCACTAGTCCACACTTTCAGATTTGGGATGTTCTCATTCTTCACAAACTTGGCAAGTTCAATGGCATACTGCAGAATAAAATGAACAGGAAATGACATCACTGCTCCCAAGCTCCTGAAGACAGGGGATAGGTAGATGTGCTTATAAGACAAAAAACAAATAATGCTCAAGCAAATAATAGCAAATAATAGAGATACAGACTATTAACAGAAGTGACATTTGGCCACATGAGAAGACAATATTGTGAGAACTGCAAAGATTTGTGGAAAGAGACAAGAGAAACATTGAATCAAATTGATACATGTTGCAAGATGATGAGAAGACAGATGAATTGAATCAAATTGATATATGTTGCATATCGCAAGATGTGGAGAAGACACGAGAAGAACTGAATCATACATTATCACAAGATGTGGAGAAGACGAGAAGAACTGAATCAAACATACATTATCACAAGATGTGGAGAAGACGAGAAGAACTGAATCAAACACATTATCACAAGATGTGGAGAAGACAAGAGAAGAACTGAATCAAAGTGATACATGTATATCACAAGATGTGGAGAAGACGAGAAGAACTGAATCAAACATACGTTATCACAAGATGTGGAGAAGACGAGAAGAACTGAATTAAACTGATACATTATCACAAGATGTGGAGAAGACAAGAGAAGAACTGAATCAAACTGATACATGTATACCACAAGATGTGGAGAAGACGAGAAGAACTGAATCAAACTGATACAATATCACAAGATGTGGAGAAGACGAGAGAAGAACTGAATCAAACATACATGTATATCACAAGATGTGGAGAAACAATTGTCCATGATGATTAACAACTAAACAGTCCATTTCTCCTTTTACCATATTTAACAGCCAAAAACTAATGATATAGCACATACACATTTAATATGTGTAACAATTACATTGGAATTTAAATCAAACATTTGCTACACAGAAATTTGTCCTGAAGCAGTTTTCTGCTTTAAGTGTGATGTGATAAGGCCCTTACATTTCGTAGGCTTAAATACAAAGAAATAGGTCACCAGTCTTTTCCTTACTTAGCAGGTAATAGTCCAGGCATCAAAACCTCGTCCAACCATGCTTGTGACAGCGCGATTCCCTATTAAGTTTGATAACAAGCCTGCATTACATCTTATACTATGTGTCATGCTTTCTCTACTGAGTAAGTCTACTTACCATTTCCCCCTGCTCGCTGAGATCACTGTCACCTCCGATACGTCCCTCTATGTTCATCATGCTTTCTCCATGCTGGGAAAAAATTCATTTTAGACAAGTGAACAACTGGCAGCTTTTACACTAACAGCTGGCAACAAGAGTCCTGGCTAACAAAGTAAAAAGGTGACCAGGCCAGTAAGGCCTTAGAGTTAATTGTCTATGGGGCACAATTTTCTAGGACATTTTGCCTTCCATGTTTGAAATTAAGACCTGTTCACTATGTTGAAACTGACACTACAACTAAAAATGGTAGGGCACATCTGATACCAAACAGCTGGTAGATCTGATACCAAACAGCTGGTAGATCTGATACCAAACAGCTGGTAGATCTGATACCAAACAGCTGGTAGATCTGATACCAAACAGCTGGTAGATCTGACACACCAAACAGCCGGTAGATCTGACACCAAACAGCCGGTAGATCTGATACCAAACAGCTGGTAGATCTCACACCAAACAGCTGGTAGATCTAATACCAAACAGCTGACCGGGCAGATATACTCAGCCGCCATGACACATACTAACAGCCACCCTGGCACATGTAAAACTAAACAGCTGGCAGATCAGATAATCTTAGCCACTATGGCACATCTAATACTAAACATCCCCATGGCACATCTAATACTAAACATCCCCAATGGCACATCTAATACTAAACATCCCCATGGCACATCTAATACTAAACATCTGGCAGGGCAGATATACTTAGCCACCACAGCACTAATACTAAACAGCCATCATGGACATACTAAACAGCCATCATGGACATAGTAAACAGCTGTCATATCTAAACAGCAATCTATACTAGGCTGGTTGATCTATACTATGTGACATCTGAACTGAACAAGCTTAAAAAAAATACAGACAACAGATTTACATTTTAAACAGCTGCCAAAGCAGATCTAAGATACATTTACAAATTTAACAAACAGCTTCGTAAGCTGATGGCTTCGTAAAGAAACCATTTATAAATGCAGACATGACTGACAAATACTGCTGGCAGATTAATAAATCTAACAGTTTACAAGTCCATGTAATAAAATCACAGAAATGCACTTGACTTTACAGAAATGTGCAAATATGGGCCACAAACGTATGAAAATGCTCTTAAAACTAGAATATGTCCATTACTTTTATGGCAGTATCATGCATAATAGTGAAAAACAAGGCTGATAAGCTATTTAAACTGCCATCACTAATGAATAAACTTGTACCAAAAACAAAAAAAGGCATGGCATTCACCTATACTCTATGTGACAAAACCCAAGCAATGAACTATAGCTGAAACCTAATATTTAAGACTCAGAATACTTTAAGACAGTTTTCAGACTGAAGCAGATAGAGGACTACATGAGAAGTAGAAAAAAAGACAAGCTTGTTCTATATGTCTTAAGTGCTGCTGGTCCATGCATGATTCATTAAATGTGTTTGAATAACGAAAGTAAATACATTAAGTGTGCTCTACATGATGCCTATATGACAGGGAATGTTCAAATGTCAAATTTAGGTCATCTTTCAATTGCCTGTTCATTCCCAATGGCGTTCAAAAACCACAAAACATGGTGCCATCTTCCTTTCCCCAATAGAACTGCCATTCACTCCAAATCAAGGGTTAATGCCAAGTACATGGGTAGTAGTTCATGCATTGTTTTAATATAGCCGGTGGCTTCATCTTATTACTGATTAACTCAAACAGCTTTGTTCAGCTCTAAGCATACTCACTCGTGTCAAGTATATTGTCCTTGGTAACACGTGTATGTTCATTAGGTAGTACACAACCCGACTCTGTAGATGTCCTGAAAATAGATTTTAATTTAGACCATGTAAGGTAAACCCATTGAAAATACTGCCTTCAGGCCAATAAATGTTAGGCCATCACTTGGTCACAACAAAAAGTAGTGCCCAGTTCCATTCCTCACTGCCTGCCCATAAACTTCTTAAAATCATCCAGCATCTGTTACTGGGATGAGGTCAAGTCTAACTGAAAAATATGTTGGTGATGTGGCAACATGACATTGTAACAATCGAGACATTCCAAACTGAGCTTCTCCACAATCTTCAACAATCAGTGAAGAGCAATACTAATTAGTACCAGTTACAGTCTATGTATCATTGAAATGCTGAGTGCTGACCAGGTTTTCTGGTCACTCTCTCCTGTACCATTCTCTCCATGCCATGAAAATGTGTTTCTGTACTTCCATACTACTGACTATTCTAAGAGCACTAAAATCTAAATATTCACTTGAGATGACAAAATAAAGCTTTCGCTCACAAACAAGATGGACCAGTGGAATATTTGGGGAGGGAGGGGGATATATGCGTGCACACACACACACATGCATGAACGCGCACACGCACACACATAAAAAGGTAACTATCAGCTAGTGTAACCAGCTCACCTCGCAGCATTGAACATTAAAAAAATAAAGGATGTTTTTTGTAGAAGTTAAAAAAAGAAGACTTTTACCCTGCCTTCAGGCACATTGGGCGTAAGGTGTAAGCCCCATGTATTTAACAGATCAAGCGGCGATTGGATTAAATGGTCATCATCATGCCATCCATCTTTACTGGACCAACCTGGCAACCCCAGTCAACGTTTAAGCATCTGTCTCAATGGGAACAAACATGCTAGCCATTGCAATACCTTGCATCCCATGTTATATATTAAAAGAGCAGTACTTTCTAATTTTTGGTTGGTTGGAGGGTGATAAATGACAAAAGTCCACAACTTTCAAGTTTGCATAATAATTATCCAAAGTTTTTTTTTTACACTAACTCTTATCTTATTTAATTAACCCAAATGTTAATTGCTTAATTCTATTTCCGTTAAAACTAGACTTAACTCTGGTTGGTCTTGTATGGGTGTAAAAGCTGGACGCTTATCACAGACCCAGAGTAAAAGATCCTGGCTCTACCAATTACAATGTTAGGGAGCAATCTATTCCATGCTGATAAACATGGACGGTCACAGTTCGCCCTCCCACACAATCAGTCTTGGATCATGTCTGGGTTCTTGTCCTGATTATATTAAGTAGCCAAGCTATACAGGTATTTATCTCTCTTCCTTCTGTTCTTTTCCCCCCATCAACTTGCCAGTTGTCACTAAGTTTTGCAAATTTATTTCTTCTCAATGTACCCCAAAAATATAGATTACAAGAAAATATTTTTAAAAGCACAAAACTAATTTCAAGAAAAGTAAATGGCTTCCTAGCACTTAGTATATTATTAGCCACAATTCTTTAATAAAAACCTGGTATAGTCAAAGGCAAATAAGATAAATCCTGGATGTAAATGGACAACCCACTACATTGTCCCATATAATAATGTACTGATAGGGAGCTGGAGAAGATTATCAAACATTTCTATCATGGCACCCCAATCGATAGAAAGGGTTTGAATTAGGAAAACTACTTTTACATTTTCCAGAAAGACAAAGAAGACCTGGGATAAAGTTAAAAAGCATCGATTCATCTGGAACAGACATCTGTGATCACTGACTCCTCAATCATCTGATAATTCGATGACAGTGTTGCTTATATTTATAGCCCTCTGTTTAAGTTTGTTCTACATACATCTTTACACACTTCTACCCTTCATGACTAGTATTTTCCCCAAACAGGACTATATCACTTCCGTTTGTCTCCAATTTGCTTTCATGGTTTTGGTGAGCGATCAAGTTAATTCCTACTGCATTCAATATCTATTTAGCTCTGTCTGCATTCTCAAAATGTGCCCTAAGTTCTATAAAAAAAAAAAAAAAAAAAAAAAGTGTCCAGTTTCTCAACACAAAGAAATTTGCACCTGAAACTTTTGATTAGCTGACTAATAAGATTTGCAATGAGATGTGTTAAAGTCATACAGCAATTTATAAGATATTTCAGGCATGTATGCAACAAGTGTGAAGTGGATAAAATATATGCTTCCTTATGTCCTTCAGTGTGAAGTTGCAGAACTCTGGGCTGATTTTGTTGACTTGATTAGAATAAGTCTGCTTAAAAGGCTGAGCACCAAAGCTCTTCTGGGGGTGAGCTGTTACAGAATAATGGTGGTATTGCCAAATCTCTGCTACACAAATTGCATTAACACAATCACTCACCTGCCAGTTTATTTACAATGAACCTTTCCCCCTGATTGAAGATCTGTATAAATGAGATGTCTTTGTCGTAATTGTAGTCCAAGGCTTCGTATTCTAGCTTGTAATGCTCAATCCTTTTCAGAAAGTCCTCTAATGCTGTATTCTTGTCCATTCCTTCATAGTCAGGGCTGCAGACTTTTACCTCCTATGTACAATATACAAACAAAAGAAGTCAAGACATGATAATGTTATGAGATGAGGGTCTGAGAACCGTGAGGAAAAGAACTTTGATGGAGTAGATGCTGGATGGTTTGACGAAGTAAATGCTGGATGGTTTGATGAAGTAAATGCTGGATGGTTTGACAAAGTAAATGCTGGATGGTTTGACAAAGTAAATGCTGGATGGTTTGACAAAGTAAATGCTCGATGGTTTGACAGAGTAAATGCTGGATGGTTTGACAGAGTAAATGCTGGATGGTTTGACAATAAATGCTGGATGGTTTGACAGAATAAATGCTGGGTGGTTTGATGGAGTAAATGCTGGGTGGTTTGATGGAGTAAATGCTGGGTGGTTTGATGGAGTAAATGCTGGGTGGTTTGATGGAGTAAATGCTGGATGGTTTTACAAAGTAAATACTGGATGGTTTGATGAGTAAATGCTGGGTGGTTTGACAGAGTAAATGCTGGATGGTTTGACAAAGTAAATGCTGGATGGTTTGATGGAGTAAATGCTGGATGGTTTGATGAAGTAAATGCTGGATGGTTTAGACAGTAAATGCTGGATGGTTTGATGAAGTAAATGTTGGATGGTTTGACGAAGTAAATGCTGGATGGTTTGACAAAGTAAATGCTGGATGGTTTGACAAAGTAAATGCTGGATGGTTTGATGGAGTAAATGCTGGATGGTTTGATGAAGTAAATGTTGGATGGTTTGATGAAGTAAATGCTGGATGGTTTGACGAAGTAAATGCTGGATGGTTTAGACAAATGTTGGATGGTTTGACAAAGTAAATGCTTCATGGTCTTGACAAAGTACATTGAAATTAGTGGTCAGACAGCAGAGGAACATAATAGCCTGGCCCATACAGCAGTGCACTTTAAGCATGCTCATTAACCAAAAAAACTCACTCCATGATTTAGATTTGATCAATTTAACATGTTATACAAACAGTATTTAATATAGTTCATATATACTTTTGTTTTCATCTCAATATCTACATTTGTATTTTATGTCTGCATCCATTGTGTGGATGCGATTGAAAGTATGTGCCTACCGTTTTCAACAATGGACATGAACAATGTATAATGACTCACCAGTATATTGGCTTCAATGATCCGAGGCTCATCACAAACTGACTCCACAAAGAAGAGCTTAAAGTTCCTTTTCACAGTGAACATATCCACTAAAATCTCCCGCCGCCGTCTGGTTGTGTTAGTAGCATCAACTACCTGCATTGAAAATGTCAAATTTGGCATTAATATACACATATGAGGAATTCTTAGGCTTAATTGTTATCTACATATTCAAAGCCCACTAAAAGAGTGATTGGAAGACAATGCTAGACAAAGCATTCAGTATGGAAAGAAAATGATAAATGAAGCATTCCGCCAGGGAACGGTAACTACAGCTTGCTTATGATTAAATCATGTATGTCAATAGTTGTCTGGACAGGAAATAGTCAGGGAAAACAAAGCTACTAGAGTGACAAGACTGGCATTATTGGTAGACAGGATCGACGGCAAGCAATGCCAAAGTTGGCAGCTTGAATGTAACACCGCTGATTCAAAGACAAACTAATTTAACACAGCCGATTCAAAGACTAACCAATTTAACACAGCTGATTCAAAGACTAACCAATTTAACACCACCGATTCAAAGACTAACCAATTTAACACCACCGATTCAAAGACAAACCAATTTAACACTACTGATTCAAAGACAAACCAATTTAACACTACTGATTCAAAGACAAACCAATTTAACTGCTGATTCAAAGACAAACCAATTTAACACTGATTCAAAGACAAACCAATTTAATGCTGCAGATTCAAAGACAAACCAATTTAACACTGATTTAAAGACAAACCAATTTAATGTCGCCGATTCAAAGACAAACCAATTTAACACGGATTCAAAGACAAACCAATTTAATGTCGCCGATTCAAAGACAAACCAATTTAACTGCTGATTCAAAGACAAACCAATTTAACATTGCTGATTCAAAGACAAACCAATTTAACTGCTGATTCAAAGACAAACCAATTTAACATTGCTGATTCAAAGGCAAACCAATTTAACATTGCTGATTCAAAGACAAACCAATTTAATGTCGATTCAAAGACAAACCAATTTAACTGCTGATTCAAAGACAAACCAATTTAACTGCTGATTCAAAGACAAACCAATTTAACTGCTGATTCAAAGACAAACCAATTTAACTGCTGATTCAAAGACAAACCAATTTAACTGCTGATTCAAAGACAAACCAATTTAACTGCTGATTCAAAGACAAACCAATTTAATGTCGCCGATTCAAAGACAAAATTTAACTTCTGATTCAAAGACAAACCAATTTAACATTGCTGATTCAAAGGCAAACCAATTTAACATTGCTGATTCAAAGACAAACCAATTTAATGTCGCCGATTCAAAGACAAACCAATTTAACTGCTGATTCAAAGACAAACCAATTTAACTGCTGATTCAAAGACAAAACCAATTTAACTGCTGATTCAAAGACAAACCAATTTAACTGCTGATTCAAAGACAAACCAATTTAACTGCTGATTCAAAGACAAACCAATTTAATGTCGCCGATTCAAAGACAAAATTTAACTTCTGATTCAAAGACAAACCAATTTAACATTGCTGATTCAAAGACAAACCAATTTAATAGTTGATTCAAAGACAAACCAATTTAACTGCTGATTCAAAGACAAACCAATTTAACATTGCTGATTCAAAGACAAACCAATTTAACTGCTGATTCAAAGACAAACCAATTTAACATTGCTGATTCAAAGACAAACCAATTTAACTGCTGATTCAAAGACAAACCAATTTAACATTGCTGATTCAAAGACAAACCAATTTAACAATTCTGATTCAAAGACAAACTAAACTGCATATGTTGTCAAATTAAACCATGCCTTTTTTTTGCTTTTCTATGACAAGAAATGAATACTTTTTCTGCTATCATTTACAATGTATAGGGACAATATCTTTTGGTTGCTGCTGTCATTATTGCAGTGACAAATTTATTTCAGTATGTCACCTGTCCATTTGCTTTATATGGAAAGCCAATTCAACCCTCTAAAAGAAATTTTCAAGTTAGGCAGCTTGCACAGTATTTTAATGTAATTCTTTGCAAAGCCAATTTTTTTTATTTGTACAGTAAATATTTTTGTCAGCTTCAAATGTTTATTCACTGGAAGTTATCTTTAAAAATAATCTGCTGGCATGTTAGTGTTGCTAAAAATATAATCTGTAATTAGTTAATATGGAATCGTGCAACATTGGTAAAGTGAATAGCATAATTTTAGGTCGACACTGAAGATTTCTTGGGGTTAGCAGACAAAATGATAAATCAATTTCTAAAATTTGTCCTGTGATATAAAAGCAATAGAATAACTGAATAATGTACGGGTATTTTCCTTAGTTATTAACTAGGAAAGTGCTGAGTATGATCTTCCTACAAATATTCTTCAAGTGATGATATACTATTTATGTTTTTAGTAGTTTTAAGAATTATAAATCCAGGTATTTTATTTTCAACTTAGATTAAATTTTGCTGGAATTATAAATTTGCAAATTCCTTCATACCTTTTCAAATTTATTTCATTGCCAGTTAAGTTTATCTGCTTTGAAATGGCATAGGGATTGAGAAACCATTGGATTGCAGTTTGATGTTTTTTTGTTTTGTTTTAATAAAGTGAAAATATTTACTAAAATACCTAGTTTTATATGAACAGAAAAGCCTAGTTTTAAAAATAAGCTGTATTAATATTGTTAAGACTGGTATTAATAATGAAGTATAGAAATTTCCTACAGCTACAAGTGTAAAGCAACTAAATAGTGTACATGTACAAGGTATAATGGTATGTACATTCAAGCAACTTACAGCAACTTCACCGCCCCCATCTTCTAGGTACTTTGCAGCATCCTCCATTGCCAACATGGCCACACTGCTGTAAACAACAAAAAAAGGGAAAAAGAATTACAAAACATGCTCTAATAAAAACCTGGGAATAATCATTCAGCACATCTGATCTTTTCCTTCTCTCCATCCCTCCGTAACAATTTCTTTCATCCTTTCATTCTAGTTTTTCTACCTTCCTTCCCCCATACCTGTACGTTTTACTTTTTTTTTTTCACTTTTCCTTTCATTCTCTTGCCTTCTGTTTCCTTTATCTGCTGGGCTGTCTCTGGATCACATTTCTTGTGCTATAAACTCCTGTCAGTTTGGTTTCATTTCAAAATTCTAAAAAGACATATATTAACAGTTTAAGGACTAAATCTCATGAGATTCCAGTAAACCAGACTTACCTCCTTGTTACGTTTGGTCTCATAACTTGCCATGCCCCAGCAAGCAATATTAGACATTTACTCTGCTTTATATTATCCCCCATTAGAGCTTTGGCTCTCAACTCCACTCCAAAGAGCCCTCCAACTTCTCTGCCATCTACACTCTTTCCCATGCCTGATATTCATGTCTGTTTTATTCAGTCTCGTATATGTATTCTGTGATTCCAGAGAAGGACTTAATTATATAATAATGTTTCCCCCCCTATCTAGTGGTCATGTTTTCATCATAGCAACCTTTATGTCCTACACTGAATACTCAACACCTGGCAGGTGTATTATGGTTGACAAAGATGACATAGCTGCATTGAAAATGTATAAATGAACAATTTCTGGAATAGAACGAAGATGACTACAAAAGTGACTTCTTGTATGGCTTGGCCAAATTCTAAGATATGAAAGATTACTACGGTGTAGTTTAGTCCATGAACTTCATGACCCCAGCACAGGCCAGATTCCGAGCACATACTGCAGCACTACCTTTCCAAAGTCATGAACCTGATCTGGGCTCCATACACTTGATCCCAAAGGATCCTGATCACACCTGCTCCACCACACACCACCATATGATAAAGACCCAGTCAGTAGACCCACTTGCCTCCCACCCGCTTGCCTCCCACCACACCAACATGTTACCAGAAAAAGAGATGCTCCCACCTTCGTCCTTTGAATCTAAGCATGCCACTCTGCATGAAGCATGCCTGTCCCTACCCCTGCAGCAAGCTCAGGGAGTGTCACAATCACATGAGTCAATCTTCATGAAGCATGCCTGTACCTACTCCTGCAGCAAGCCCAAGGAGTTTGTCACTATCACATGAGTCAGTCTTCATGAAGCATGCCTGTCCCTACTCCTGCAGCAAGCTCAGGGAGTCTGTCACAATCACATGAGTCAATCTTCATGAAGCATGCCTGTCCCTACTTCTGCAGCAAGCTGAAGGAGTCCGTCACAATCACATGAGTCAATCTTCATGAAGCATGCCTGTCCCTACTCCTGCAGCAAGCTCAAGGAGTCCATCACAATCACATGAGTCAATCTTCATGAAGCATGCCTGTCTCTACCCCTCCCAGCATGCTCAGGGAGTCCGTCACAATCACACATCTCACCTGCACTCTGGCCAGCCTGAGATAGAAGCCATGTCACATGTGCCTTATAAATCAATCGCTGGCAAACCCTTGATGCTATTAAACAGTCTAACTTCACAGGTATTGAATGGCGCTAAGAAGTAAATATAGAATAGTAGACACTAGACAGAAGGAAAACTAGTTACTACACTAGGATTTAGATCCCACCATAAGGGTGCAGATCCAGAAGCTAAGCGCTGTCATTTGGATGTGACATGAAACCCAGTAAAATAACAAGCTTATAATTTTTATGTCTAGTGTGTCCACTAATCTCTACTATTCTCCACCTCTATATGTGCTAATCAGTACATTTACTTGAGTAGTTTCACAGCTAACGCCCCTAACAATGGCCAAATCTCAAGCTACAACACAAACTTACTTTCTGATCTCCTGAGCCTCTCTGTTGTCAGCTCTGAAGAACTCATGGCTGCGATACTTGTTTGTCTTTGCCCGTCGATACTCTCCGACATTAAACGCTGGGGAAAAAAAAGTTCAAAAAGGTCATGACAGTGGGCAATATGAATAGAATTCTTTTACATATTGTCCAGGCCACGCTGGGGTGTGAGGTAATGAGAGAGAGCTGAATTGTTTACAAGAGTGACAGTTGTTGGAACACATGCTGGGTCAGGGAAACATTCTGAAAACTGATAACTGAAGACACAAAACAACATTTAAAGATGTATTTGGATTTATTTATCCATCAGATTATTCTCGAACCATGTAGACCGTAAGTGCTCAGAAACCCTCAGTATGTCCCTCAGGATATAGTGAACAACAACACTTCTATATTGACTATTTGAGCCAAAATTTTTCTTGCTCCAGCTTGCTTTCCTTGACGTTTCTGCCTCCCAAAATTGTTTCTGAACCATGAACACTTGACATCACTACATACTAATGAAAAATGGCTTCAGAACAAATGCACGAACTCCATAGCACCGACGAAAATCTTGCAAGGGATATAAGCCAATGTGGTATCTATGGAATTGAAAAAGTTGACAATTTGGCAAAGGCTGAAGGAAACCTTGAGCATTCCTGGCCCTCTCAGAAATAGGGAAGCATGAAAAAAAAACGAGGCAATTTGGATGAAAGCAAACAAAAACCAGACCAGAAAATGAGCTTGGCAGAAATGCACGACCAAAATCTTGAAACTGAACATGGCATTGCAGCAAGGTGCCAGTAATAGGTTACAGTATTACTATTTGTAATAGGGAAGCGCTGATAACCCTAGCATTTCAATATTAGAAATTACAATGCTGATCTGGTGTAAATATAACCTTGCAGTCATAATGCTCGCTCTGTGGCAAAGGGGTTACAAACAGTTCATGATCCTGGATACCCACGTTTGAAACAGCTGCATGCGATTTGGCAGCAGACTGCGTTGCGTTGGTTTTTTTACAAAATGGTATGGGGTGCCGGTTGTTCAGAAACAATGGCAAACTACTGAACGTAAACTTGCTAAGAGATAACAGCAAAAAATGCTGGTGTTGACATCAACCCCCAAACCCCACCCACAATGTCCCTTTAAAAGGTATAAGTATAACTAACTTTTTTTTTAGCCATATGTGACATAAATCAATCAATCAATCAATCAGGTGCCAACTCCACAATAAAGGTTGGCTACAATGGATCTCCAACACACTCTCGCCCTGACTACATTCGTTCAGATTTATGTTCGTCCATCGCTTGATGTTTTTCCCACTTGTCCTGCTCACTTGCTTCAACATTAACCCCCCCCCCCCCCCCCCTTAATGGTTTTTATAGGTATTAATGTCTTAGTGACTAACATATTTCCACTTGCCCTTTTTTTTTTTAATTTCTTTCTCAACTCTTCATTCCCAGTTATTCTATACTATTTGGTTGTTTTTTCTTTCATGACCATGACATTCGTCTTATTCCACATCTCCAGGCCTCTATTCACTTTCTAGTTGCTTGTTTCAATGTCAGGCTTCTGCCCTATACAGTGTGTGAATATATAAGGGGCGTTCAATTGAAATCTGTTTTCGTGCACGGTAACGCGCAGTGCGTAATTGCGTAAGTTGAACATGATTCATGTCATAGGTCATGTGATAAGTACTGACGCAATGATAAAAGAGCCGTGCTTATCGTCCCCATTATGCCTAGGTTGTGGTTTCTCACCCATTGAGAAATAGCCGGGTCAATCCAAATCCGTCCCAAAACTAAAAGCGCGGATGTTCAGTTTCTTTTCTTTGAAGGATGTTGACCAGTGGCATTCATCAAGAATGCAAGGCAGCGTACGGTAACAAATGTGTATCGAAGCAACAGTGGACGACTGGCATGAAATGTTTTCGGAAAGGATGTCATTCACGACAGATCGACTGCCGGGTGAAGCTCAGTATCGTTGCAACAGAAATCCTCGCGAAATTGGTGCAGCAGTACAGATGATCGTTGTTGAGCCTAACGTTCGTCCCTAGCGAAAGAATTTGATGTTGTCAATTGGGATAATTCAAAGGTCGTTCATACAAACTGCAATATCGCAAGGTTTCATTCACAGTGGGTACCACGGATGTTGACCGCCAAAAAGAGGAACGCATGGGATGGTGTTTGAACCTCTTGCTTCGTTACAGAGTGGAGGGTGATGCATTTCTCTTCCGCAAAGTGGCAGACAATGAATCATGGTGTCACCACTTTGAGCAAAACAGAGCATGCAATGGAAGCATGCTGGATCACCAAAAGTCAAAAAATTCAAGTTACAGGTTTCCGCTGTAAGGTTATGCTGAGTGCATTTTTTTACCATGAAGGGCTATTGTTGGCCGAGTTTAAAGAATCTGGTGTCAACATCAACTCTACTCACTACTTGCAAACACTAGACAAGCTGCAAAAAGCCATCAAGAATAAATGACCCAGCATGCTTCCTCGCGGTGTAATTTTGTTGCACGATAATGCTTGTCCGCATGTCACAAAGATTGTGCAGGAAGCATTAGCAAGGAAGAAGTGGGAAATTCAACATCCAGCCTATAGTCCTGATTTGTCACCATGTGATTTTCATTTGTTCGGACCTCTAAAAAAAGCTCTCACTGGGCAACGATTTCACACAGATGCAGACATAATGAATGCGGTAAACACTTGGTTCAGTGAGAAACCACAATCCTTTTATGTGGACGGCATTCGCCGCCTACCTAAGCAATGGGATGCTTGCCTGAATGCCTACGGCGACTTCTGACCAAAACAAGGTGCATAATTCATTCAAAATGAATGCTTTGTTTAATTCTACCATACCTGTTAATGTTTCTTTCATGCTTTTGTAATAAAGCCATTGGAATGGGTTTCAAATGAACGTGCCTAATACGTAACATTCGACAATTTTTAATGCATTGTTAATATCTGTAGATGTTAATACTAATTTGATACTGTTGAAAGCATTTTTGGCTATTCCTATTCTCTTTGATTTCTATTTCACTTTCACCATCATCTGTTATTACATGTCCAAGAGAGGAGAAACCTGTTACTTGTTCCAGTATCTCCCTGTTTACTGTTATGTTCATTGATGACCTTTCCAGTGCTAATTATCATAGTTTGTTTTTAGGATGTTAATATCTAAGCTTCATTCTACACTATGCCTGTTTACTTGTTCCACTAGGTTTTGTAACTCTTGCTCGCTTTTTGCTAGTAACACTATCGTCAGCATACCTAAGATTGTTTACGATTCTTCCATTGATGGCAAGTCCAGGCAGTTAGACGTGTTTAAAAATTGTGGCATAAATACACATACAATAATTTATGTTCCTTATACCAAGGTGGTGTCTCAGAGAGAAACTTTCAGAATCCAAACGCACAACTTCAGCACTTTATCTCCACAGAATGTCAGGAGCCCGGTGGTGCAGTGGTTAGACATTTGCCTGGTGTCTGGTGGTCAAGAGTTGATCCACATTGTGGATACCACTGTACCTGGGCTCCCATGTCCACCTGTCCAATGTTGGTACCAGGTTCATTTTTGGGAAGTAAGGCAGCTGAATTAACACTGACATCCCACGATGTGATAATGTACTTAAACACTAGTGTGACAACCCAGTGCACCCTTACGTGGCAAAAGAACCCTTTAAAAATAGAAGGTCTGATTTGTTTAAATAAAGGGTTTCCCACCCCCCCCCCCACAAACACAACTTACAGAAATAAACACCTAAATAACACTGCGAGTGAACTGTTAGAAGACATGTTCATGCTAATAACATGCACTCTGGACCAAGAAATTAAGTTTTGTAATGTAACTTGTTTGGAATCATGAAATTATCTGATATATATTTTTGTTTAACCTCATATAACTATGATCATTGCACATGAGGTAGGGTGCAATACAATGGAGCTATCTTAGGTTTAATATTTCTAAAAATGTTATATTTTAACTAAATAATTACAGAGTGCTTGAGATTGTTAGCATGATTAACAAACAAATAATTTTATCTGTCCTGGTCTTAGATAATGCCTGAGCTACTGTATGACAGTATACGGTCAGTGATGAATTTGGGCAGCTCACAAACCAGACCTAAATTGTGTCAATGGCTTCGCTGAAGGAGTGCAATTGTAGGGTACAATACTTTATCCTAGTGTGAGGAATGAACCTAACGACAATGTCATGGCAGGGCAACCAAGAGTAAGCTTGGTCAGCAATACTGATCGAGGATGGAAGCTCCAAAGGCAGGCATGATTGCTTTTGCTTGATCCAGTAGCTTTCTGAGATTTGTCTTGTTCCAGATTACTCGGTGTTACCTTTCCTCTGGAGTAAACTTGGCAGGCCAAGAAGTGATCAAGATGCATGACAATACTGGTCTCTACATTCACCCATGTTTTGCACTATGGAAGCAGCAATAACACTCCACCCCTCATTCCCCATGGACTTACTGCCTACTTTCAAGCCCAATGTAACAACTATCATCTCAGAAGGCAAGGTAATTGGTCCAATTGTTTCTGACGGCCGCTAACAAATGCGGGTCCCTTTTAAATACCAGAATACATTTTTAACATGAAACACACACCTGCACAATACATAACACACAATCACACCCACGTTTGACATGAGCATGTGACATGCAGACAATGCACTCACACATGATGCGTATATACATGCATGAGCATGGTGCACAACGTTTACATATTGTCAGTACCTTTTAGTGGAAACTCAATCCATTGAGGTACCTGGTCAACTTCTTTGATTATGTAGGTCTTGCCCCTGCTGGGAGGCCAAACCATGGCAAGACAGTAGGTGCCCGTAGTACATGAGGACATGATGCTGTAGGACATGAAAAAGTACATGATGTGAGTACATTAGGACATGAAAACAATACATTATGTCAGTACATTAGGACATAACAGTACTTTATGTCAGTACATTAGGACATGAAAACAGTACATGATGTTCAAATACATAACAGGTGTTCAAATACATAACAGGACATGAGAACATGATGCTGGAAGACATGACAACTGGACATGGGACATCTTATATTAAAACAGTACATGAGGACATAATGCTAAATACATAAAGTCAAAATACTCGAGCACAGAACAAGGTAAGATGGATTTACAAAATACATTGTTTGTTTCCCCCCACAGCATAGTTTGAAGTGGAAACCTACATTAATCATTTGAAACTCAATACGCTTGGACAGATATATTGTGCTTGAGAACTGCTGGCAAGGACTCCAAAGAGACTTAACAAAAAACTAGTGACAGGGACTCCAGAGATAATGTTGAATGACACTGCAAATTCCCATTCTCAGTCCTCAGATGCTGCAGTCATAAATTATTTCTGCTCACTGTTCCCATAAGGAGTTATCTATGGTATCTCGAATCCCCATAAAGATGACGATGTGCCTAGACAGGCTTCTATCCATATTCATGTAATATGGGCCGGGCGAGTTGCCCTCATTATATGCCACCGAGCCGTACAGCATAGATTACAACAGCCTGCCCATGCTTACTCCAAAGAGATCCTGACACCTTTACTACAGTTTTTACGTATTAGGTAGGTGGACCTCCAGCCTAAGACAAACTGAAGACATTTGACAAAAAGGAACCAAAAGGCTGGTGTTTAAAACTACTATATAATACACCTGTGAAGAGAGGAAGAGGAAGGCCAAGAGAGATGGGTGCAGGGATTTGGCGGATGATCCCTCCAGATGGGTGGTATCAGACGCGGGACATCTTGCTTGTGATCGAGCTTCCGGAAGTTGTTATGGGAGCGGGTTCTGCAAAGCACATGCTACTGATGAATGATGAATCTAATACACCCAAAACACACCAACATAGTATACAAGAAATATTACACAGTACATCAGAAGTACAGAACACTGCACACTGAGATGCATGAAGTGGAACTCACTGCACATATTATCAGCATAAATAAATTTGTTTATATCCGTGAATGAAATTAAATTCTAATTATCTGATGTTAAAACGAAAATCACAAACATGGTATTTCGTATACATAAAAGATCATACATTTTAATTTAGTAAAATTAACTGTTCAGTGCCTATCACAAACGTTACGCATTTTTACAGAAGACGATATACCGTCATACATGGTCATAAATGTTGTTTTGTTTCATTATATCTTCCACAATTTTCATGACAGTTAACGGACATTTACATACAATCTTGTATTTGATTGTGTACCATGTTTTGTCAAAACCTTTTTATGTTTTATAATGAAAGTCGGATATGCACATTATAAACCATTCCTGTTAATTGTCGGTCATCTGAAGGCTGGTGTTGCATGATCTGATGCTCACACCAGCCACACTTCAGCTCACGTCTGTCTTGCCTCCAGCATCTTTGCATGCATATGTGTGCTTTTTCCATATGGCATAGAATCTTGCCCTCCAGTAGTTTCAGTATATGACCCCCAGTGTCCGTGTTAACTGAATTCTCATCGTTTATAACGTTCAATGGTTTATTTTCTTCAATTCTAAAAGTGTGTGACTTTCGGTCCATTTTATTCTTTGCACCAATTCGCCTATAATACCGACATTAAAGCACCCACGTTCTTTCAAGCTCTATTGTTTCGATTCCATTTTTTAGAACCATATAGTGGTATGGGCCATACACGTAGCATTTCACAGCCGTATAGTGCCATAGGCCATACAACGTAGCATTGTCGAACCATATAGTTACCATAGCCATACACTATCATTTCATAACCATATAGTGCCATCGCCCCTACACGTCGCATTTTCAGAACCAGATAGTGCCATAGGCCATACACGTAGCATTTCAGAACCATATAGTGCCATAGGCCATACACGTAGCATTTCAGAACCATATAGTGCCATAGGCCATACACGTAGCATTTCAGAACCATATAGTGCCATAGGCCATACACGTAGCATTTCCGAACATATCGTACATAGGCCATACACTAGCATTTACGAACCATATAGTGGGCCATAGGCACATACACGTAGCATTCCGACATATAGTCCATGAGGGCCATACACGTACGCATTTCGAACCATATAGTGCCATAGGCCATACACGTAAGCATTTCATCACCATCTATAGTGCCATAGGCCATACACGTAGCATTTCAGAACCATATAGTGCCATAGGCCATACACGTAGCATTTCAGAACCATATAGTGCCATGGGCCATACACGTAGCATTTCAGAACCATATAGTGCCATAGGCCATACACGTAGCATTTCACAGCCGTATAGTGCTATGGGCCATACACGTAGCATTTCAGAACCATATAGTGCCATAGGCCATACACGTAGCATTTCAGAACCATATAGTGCCATAGGCCATACACGTAGCATTTCACAGCCGTATAGTGCTATGGGCCATACAGGTAGCATTTCAGAACCATATAGTGCTATGGGCCATACACATAGCATTTCAGAACCATATAGTGCCATAGGCCATACACGTAGCATTTCACAGCCGTATAGTGCTATGGACCATGCGTTGTTTCACAGCCGTACAGTGCAGTCGGCGATGCGTAATGTATTAGAGCCGTATAGTGCTATTGGCCATGCGACGTGTTTCAGAGCCATATATGTAGTGATGTCGACCAAGCTTAGTGTATTGAGTCGTATAGTAGAATCACAATGAAGCCCATGCAGACTGTATAGCGCTGTCATGCCGTGCGTCGTGTTTTCAGACGGTATATTGCTGTCCTGCCGGCGTCGTTTTTCAGAACTATAGTGCCTGTCTTGCCGGTTGCTCGTGTTTTCAGAACTGTATGGTGCTGTCTGCTGCGTCGCGTGTTTCCGAACTATAGTGCTGTCTGCCGTGTGTCCGTGTTTCAGAACTGTATAGTGCTGTCTGCTGTGCGTCGTGTTTCAGAACTGTATAGCGCTGTCTGCCGTGCGTCGTGTTTCAGAACTGTACAGCGCTGTCTGCCGTGCGTCGTGTTTCAGAACTGTATAGCGCTGTCTGCCGTGCGTCGTGTTTTCAGAACGTTGTATAGCGCCTGTCTGCATGTGTCCCGTTTTTGATTGTATAGGCGTTGTCTGCCATCTCTTGTTTCAAATGTAAGTGCCTGTCTGCCGTGCGTCTTGTTACAGAACTGTATAGTGCTGTCTGCCGTGCGTCGTGTTACAGAACTGTATAGTGCTGTCTGCGGTGCGTCGTGTTACAGAACTATAGTGCTGTCTGCCATGCGTCGTGTTTCAGAACTGTAGTGCTGCCTGCAATGCGTCGTGTTTCAGAACTATAGTGCTGTCGGCCATCCGTCGTGTTTCAGAACTATAAGTGCTGCCTGCAATGCTCTTGTTTTCAGACTATAGTGCTGTCTGCCGTGGCGTCCGTGTTTCAGAACTGTGTAGCGCTGTTCGCATGCGTCGTGTTTTTCAGACTGTATAGCGTGTCCTGCCGTGCGTCGTGTTTCAGACTGTACAGCGCTGTCTGCCGTGCGTCGTGTTTCAGAACTGTATAGCGCTGTCTGCCGTGCGTCGTGTTTCAGAACTGTATAGCGCTGTCTGCCATGTGTCGTGTTTTAGAACTGTATAGCGTTGTCTGCCATGCATCGTGTTTCAGAAATGTATAGTGCTGTCTGCCGTGCGTCGTGTTACAGAAACTGTATAGTGTGTCCCGCGCCGTCTTCCGTGTTTACAGAACTGTATAGTGCTGGCCTGCCATGCGTGGGAGGGCGTGTTTCAGAACTATAGTGCTGTCTGCCATGCGTCGTGTTTTCAGAACTATATTGCTGTCTGCCGTGCGTCGTTTTCAGAACTATAGTGGCTGTCTGCCGTGCGTCGTGTTTCAGAACTATAGTGCTGTCTGCCGTGCGTCGTGTTTCAGAACTTATAGCGCTGTCCTGCCGTGCGTCGTGGTTCAAACGGTACGCGCTGTCTGCCGTGCGTCGTGTTTCCGAACTGTATAGCGCTGTCTGCCGGCGTCGTGTTTTTCAGAACGGTATAGCGCTGTCTGCCATGTTCGTGTTTAGAACTGCATAGCTTGTCTGCCATGCTCGTGTTTCAGAAATTGTAAGTGCTGCCTGCAATGCGTCGTGTTTCAGAGCCGTATAATGCTACGGGTCATATATGCGAAGTGTTTGTGTCCACAGTGGTGTCGATGTTAGGAATGTTTCATCTCGGGACAAAAAACAATTCCGTACAATTCAGAAATGACAATCTCAGATTCTTTCAAGGACGATGGCATGGAGATAAAAAAAAAACAACTTCAGATCGAAATGTCCCATCTGACAGACATACATAAGTTAATAGACGATGAACGGACTATATAAAATATATAGATAAATTTAACAAACAGGCTGACAGAAATAAACTTACTCATGTTTAACGTGTCCTAAATCTCGATGTACTTCACACAACCACAACAATGAATAGTGAGTATTAACTTCACAAGCACGAATGAGTACCAATTTACAAATCAGTAAGTACAGAGAAAATCCATACAGCGATATACTGTCAGGTCTACGAACATCTATTTACACAAAGATCAGCGCTGACAAATTAAGCAAATGATGACAATGAATTCTTAACTCCGAGATTAGGAAGCAGAAAATTGATCCTGGTTGCGTACAAATTGACGTAGTGACGCACGTTACTTCACAACACAACGCGGAATCTTTTCCCCGACGAACTTTTTATTCATAAATGAATAACAGGAAGTCGTAACGTATTAAATATGCTTGAGTACCAACAGTCCCAATTAACTAGCATGGGGAGGCGTGGAATAAGGCGTGCGGTTTTTTGTGGCGCGCAAGTGGCCGACGATTAAGGACGTCGGTGCTTGGAACACTGCCATAAGTTTTTGTTCATCATATCGTGTTGTCCGTCACGAGTGCTGCAGGTTCCGGGTTCAAGCCCCGGTGAGGACAGGGATTTCTTCACGTAGACTTGTAGTAACCAAATTTCCACTGGTCTCTGGGTAGTGAGATCGGACGCCCGTGTGTATTGTTGCGCACGTAAACAATTCCTGGGCAGTTGGAAATCGAAAAAGAGGAGCCTAACGGCGCTGCCCGGGCAAAATTACGAGTTAAGAATCTACCCAAAGTATTTCAGGATCCTCACCGGCGCTACAGAGTTCGTGCACTGATCTGAGTTTCTCCGGATTCAGGCTTGAGTTAGGAGTAGAGCGGAGCACTTACTGGTTACACCCGTGTGCAGTGATGTTGACCCGCCCACTAAACTAAACTAAAATAAACTAAACTATATCGTGTTCCTCTTGTACTTTGCGGTGTCGAGGTGATGCATAAACAGTGGTTGAGTGCTCGTTTATGGGCTTCATATATCGAGATGTCCACAGACTTCCGCTGTCCGTTTACACAATCGGCCTATTCTGGTTCCATTTGGTCTGTATATCATTGCTTGTGATATACTAACAGTTGGCACCCTTGTTATGTGGTAGTACCATTTCACTTACTGTTTTCTAATGAAATATAGCGCTGCTATTATCCCCGCTTTAGTTGATTTAATTTCTGATTTTCTCTGCTTTGTTAGCTGAAGTAAATATTCAGTACATAACACGAGGGTAAGTTAAGTAGGTCACAAATGGCTGCAGAAAAATAACTAATGATAACTTGAAACCAGTTTATTTTTATAGATACATTGTTCCTTTATTCCTCAACATAATTTCCACCAACATTGATGCACTTATCCCATCGTTTTATCAGTCCTCCCAAACCGGCTGCATAGAACTGCGTGCTGTTTTCTAAACCACGTTTTAACTTCACATTCAACTTCGGCATCATTCGAGAAATGTCTCCCGCCAAGGTGGGTTTCCTGTTTATGCTGACAAATGTTTGCCCCGTAAAGCAGTGCATAGCTGGGTAGAAAACGTTACAAGGGCGCGTCAATAAGTAAGTCACAATTCTGTGGGATGGTGGATAAATGAAAACAAAGCACGCAGTTCTATGCAGCCAGTTTAGGAGGACTGATAAAACGATGGGATAAGTGCATCAATGTTGGTGGAAATTATGTTGACAAACAAAGACAATGCATCTATAAAAATAAACAGGGTTTAAGTTATCTTTAGTTATTGTTCTTCAGCCATTTGTGACTTATTAACTTACCCTCGTACATGTGCGGACGCGTTAGCGTAGCTGACAAGCAGCTACGCTGATATATTATGAGCTCGGTCAAACGAGAGTTCGTCGTCTCGCTAAGAGGGAATGTGTAAGTAAATGGCACCTTGCCGTCTTTACAGACGAAAGTATGTGGATTGGAACTAGAGCTAGAATTCCATCGCACAATGCCTAGGCATGAATTCAGAGAACATGTGTTGCCCATGCAGCATGATCCCTCTCTCGGCTTGGCCTTGTTTTCTCCAGAGGAAAGGATAACCAGCACGTCTTGAACAAGGTAGGCTGCAGATGCTGCCGGCTAAGCATCAAACCTCCAAGAACAGGAGGTGGGTAGCGGCCAGGCCCTCACATCTGGGGGTTGACTTCAGGTGTTCAGCCATATCCCTCAGCTGAGGGTCAAATTAAGTGTCTGGAGATGAATGAGTGCAAGTCAAATGGTTTGGCCATGCAAGTAGGTTACCATTCAAAAAGCATACCACACCAAGCAATGATGTACAGACCAGATGAAAACAAGAAGAGGCCGACCACGTAAACGTTGGACAGAGGGAATAGCAGAGTCCATGGGAATATCGATACATGAAGCCCATAATCGGGCACTCTCACGATGTTTATACTTCACCTCGACACCGCAAGGTACAAGAGGAACAAAATGAGATGTGATGAGATGAGATTAACAGAACTGTTTCTGTGTAACATGCAAGCAGTTTATTTCTAACTTCCAGTGACAAGGACATTTATTTTGCACAAATTGTTCTTGACAGAATGCAGGTTTTGCTTGTCCTATTATATTCTTTATCTCTGAAGCATCCTCCATCTGATGTTATCCCATGTGAATTCATTTGTTCGTGTGTATGCATTTGAATTTCTGCAACATGCCGCAAAATTGGCACGATCAGCTTCTTTGATATCACCGTGACTTCGGTCTTACTAGTATTCAAGCTGAGACCCATTTTCTCTCTCTCTCTCCCCCCCCCCCTCTCCCTTCTGCACCTATATTTCCTGCACTTACGAACTAGTTGCTATCAAGACGTGTCAGAATAACGTTAAGTTATTTATATTATGTCCAACCAGGATCGCTGACATATTTGCTGTAGATCTATGTTCACGGTACAATATAAACATCAGGAGACATTACACATCCCTGTCTGACGGCCCCTATGCACTGACATATTCCTAAAAGGCTGATTTTATGGCTGCTCTTTTCTGCCAAAATATGACTATTATTAACATATCTTTGCCGTAAATGTCTAGTTCTAGTAATTTGATTATTTACTCATGTTTCGCATTGTCAAACGCTTTTGTGTAGTCTTATGTAGACTTAAGTACAGATCTTTTCACTTCTATAGCTCTTTCTAACAGCAGCCTGAGAATGTGTGTCATTTGTGCCGTTTTCTCCTCTACAAATCCATTGTTCATCTCTAATTTCCGATGTAATCTTGTTTCTTATAATTATTCTCGGTAACAGCTTTGTCATGTGACATACCACGGCAACGATCAATTTTACGTTCAGTAGTTTGCCCTTCCTTTCTGAACTGACGTCAATGTTTTAAGTCCAAATGACCGTTGATCCCCATATCCTGCCGCCAGAGCATCCAACCCCCCCCCCCCTACCTTGCTGTAAGCGCACGCGAATCCCCCTACCCTGCTGTCACCCACACCGAATTCCCCCTATCCTGCCGTTAGCGCATCCAATTCCCCCCTCCCCCTGCCGTAAGCGTACCGAATTCCCTATACTGCCGTTAGCGCATCCAATCTCCCACCCTCCCTCCCTCCCCCATGCCGTCAGCGCACCGAATCCCCCTACCTTGCCGTAAGTGCACCGAATCCCCCTACACTGCGAAAGTGTACCGAATCCCCCTACCCTGTCGTGCAGCGCACGAATCTCACCCCCCCCCCCAACTCTGCTATCAGCGCACCAAATTTCTCTTATCTCTCCCCCCCCCCCCCCCCCCCCCCCACCACAATGGATCGTATAATCATGGCGATGAATCTCTTCTTCGCCTCCCCTTTTCAACATTCCTGGCACAGCGACTCCGACCTTGACACAGCCTCAAATGAGGTAAAGAAGAAATGACCAGAGACATTCTAGAACTATCACTAACTTGCCACGACAGAATTGAAGAAACATCATCATGGCCAATTTCTTTACGCTATAATACATGCATGAATGCCAAGAGCGGAAACAAGGTTCATTAATGTTCCCGTGCTTCCGATTTAATTCACGGACATGCGCATGCCTATTACACGTTCCCGCCAACTGTCAGTACCAATTAGAAGTGAATAAACTGCCACCACTGATTGGTCCTGGCAGAAAAAAAAAAGAGCAGTATACATTTATAGAGTCGAATCAATTCCCGAAGGCGATATTCTTTAACTGATGGCCTTGGCTTGTTCTGTATGGATGCCAATTGTATGCTGACGGAACTAGAGGCTACAAAATTGAGGCAAAATTGGGATTTTCATGGAGAAAATCATGTGCCATGCCAAAAAGCGTGGGCGGTCATGTTTCGCCATCTTACAAAGTGACATGAGATTGATCAGTTGTGTTCTTATCCCATTCAACATTTTATAGAAATTGCTAAACAAATGAAATGAAATAATTCCGTGACATTAACAGTATTTGAAAACTTGAAACGCGCTCTTAACGAGTCGACTATAACGTTCAGATTTAAACAGCAGGTGTTAGCGAGGAAGCGAGTAACAAATAACCAATTACGATTAACAGATAAGTGAAAAAAAAGCACGCGCCGGCAGGTAAAGGGCAAAAGGTCGGCCAACATTAAGATGCAGTTCTGCCCAGGCCAATTTAATGTCTCACATAGACCCAGCACATTCTGGTTCAGGACATTCTCGTATATTGTTTGGTGGAACGAAGTATGCATGATTTTTTTCCGCATATCCTTTACAGGACATCGCTGTCAACACCAGCATTTTACCGCTGTTGATTACTTGGCAAGATTACGCTCAGTAGTTTGCCACTGCTTTCTGAGCGGCCGGCTCACATATCCCGCAAGTCACCAACGCGAACGGAGAACCGCTACCAATTCTCGCGCCGCCTGCGTTACCCTACGTGAATAAACAGGGTTACGGAGAAGTCGTTTTAGCATGTAGACCAGGGAGACTGGCATGCACAATCTACTGGGTGATAAATTTACACTTGCTAAATCAGAACAATTCTAGTTTTCTTAATGTTACATTAAAGAAAAATGTTTCTACGATCCTTTGATTTAATCTCAGTTCAAATCTATATGTTCTAGGTATGAATGATAATATATTGTATATGATTTTACGCCATCTACATGGCTATTAATATACGAACAAAAATTACTAGACACGTAAAGTGCGTACAGTACAAAATACACACCCTTGACACTCAACGTCATCTTCCACTTTTTGCCGTCAAGCGACGTGGGGAGAAAATTTTCAAGCGCCCAATGGGCCTTAGTTTAGTTTAGTCGATGGGATCAAACATCACGGCACACGGGTGTAACCCATTAGTGCTCCGTTCTAACTCAAACCTGAGTCTGGAGAAACTCAGCTCATTGCACGAACTCCGTAGCAACGGCGAGGATTCCTGAAATACTTTGGGTAGATGTTTTAACTTTTAGCGCCGATGGGTGGCACTAGATAGTGGCATTCCGTGTGATTGTACAATATCTGACGTCAACCCACTTTCTTCTCGGGCGCCCTCTCGCTCTCGTATAAGATCTTTGATGTGGCGCCAGTGTTAGTTGGTGTTGCGTTTTAACGGGATGGCCGAACCATTTGATCTGCCTTTCAATTTATGTGGCACAAAGTGATGATCCCACTGTCTGATAACTTCTTACTCGGTCTCCGATAGTCAAGTTGGCACCGAAGCTGTTATGTTCATTGTTTAAGTCGGGTGGAGAGCAGAAGGTGAATGGCCGACATTGCGCTATTACCATACACAAATCACGTGCCATGACTAGCGTTTGCGGTCATGGTTCGCCATCTCAACTGATCACCAGGCGGGTGGCGGGATAAGGTATTCGCTATCAAAGCGAGAAGTATGGAAACTAAACTAAACCTCTCCTCAGCTAGCCTACGGGCCATTCTTGGGCAAAAAGTACCCGTTTAGCCTCCCGACCATGTGACATGAAACCTTGGGAATCAGATGGTGAATGCAGCTGGAGAGCAGCCGACAGATGATTATGGTTTAAAGTTTTACGAAGATAGATGCTTTTATAGGTACAATGACTACGGCACACACATATTAAACTTCAGAACTACCCAGGACAAGCGGCGGAAAACTCCCGTGGACATGTACACCTTGCATACGTTAAAATCCCTCGGCAATTGACTTCAAACTATTTGGAAAATAAACCAAACTGTACAGGGGGGAAAAAACCACAGTACAGGGGAAACTACACCGTTCAGGAGAAACCACATTGTATAGGGAAAACCAAACTATGGGGGAAATAAACCACACTGTAAGGGGGGAAACCACACTATGGGGGGGGGGGGGGGGTGGGGTGGACCTATTTAGAAGAAATAAACCAAACAATAAGGACATGCTACTGAATGAATGAATGAATGAATGAGAGAGAGAGAGAGAGTGAGAGAGTGAGAGAGAGGAGTGAGTGAGTGAGTGAGTGAGTGAGTGAGTGAGTGAGTGAGTGAGTGAGTGAGAGAGAATGAATGAATGGGGAAAATGAAACTTAGGGAAAACGAACCAAAGTGTATAGGAAAAATGCAATTGCATAAGAGAAATACACCAACGTGTATAAGGGAAATAAAACAAAATACGAAAAAAGAAAATTAAAAAAAGAAATTGGAAAAAAAAAATTGTTTTAAGCTTTAAGCCAGGGGAAGGTAACTACAGCTTGCTTATATTAAAATCATTAAGCCCATATTTCCCCCCTTTGAAAGAAAATAGTCGGGAAAAACGGGGCTCCCCTAAAATTTACAAGACTGGCATTTTTGGTAGACGGGATCGACGGCCCGCAATAATTTGGGGAAGGGCTTAAATTTTTAAACCACTGATTCAAAGAAAAACCCAAATGATTTAAACACCGCTATTCAAAAAACTTCCCCTTTTTACCACCACTGATTAAAAGAAAAACCAAATTTTAAACCCACTGATTCAAAAAACCCCAAATTTAATGCTGATTCAAAAACAAACAATTTAATGCGGTTTCCCAAAGAAAAAACCAAAATTTAAATGCGGGATTCAAAGCCCAAACCCCCAATTTAATCCCGCTGATTAAAAGACAACCCAATTTCTGCTGGTTCAAAAACAAACCAATTTAAAACATTGCCATTCAAAAAACAAGCCGGCTCCAGGGGCCGAGGGTTAGCACCTTTTTTCCCCGCAAACCCCCGAATACTCTCGTCACGTGACGCGACGAGAATTAGCAGTGTTCGAATCGCAAAGTGACTTAAGAGAGTATGGAGCCGGTCGCTCAGAAAGTCGTGGCGTGCTGATGAGCGTAATCTAGCCTAGGAATCAACATACAGCTGAAAGATGCTGGTGTTGACCGCAATATCCTGAAACAGGATGGAAACGCGGAAAAAAAAAAAAAAAAAAAAAAAAAAAAAAAAAAAGATTCAAAGACAAAACTAAACTGCATATGTTGGCAAAATAAACCATGCCTTTTTTGCTTTTCTATGACAAGAAATAAATACTTTTTCTGCTATCATTTACAATGTATAGGGACAATATCTTTTGGTTGCTGCTGTCATTATTGCAGTGACAAATTCATTATTTCAGTATGTCACCTGTCCATTTGCTTTATATGGAAAGCCAATTCAAACCTCTAAAAGAAATCATTTTCAAGTTAGGCAGCTTGCACAGTATTTTAATGTAATTCTTTGCAAAGCCAATGTTTTTTATTTGTACAGTAAATGTCAGCTTCAAATGTTTATTCACTGGAAGTTATCTTTAAAAATAATCTGCTGGCATGTTAGTGTTGCTAAAAATATAATCTGTAATTAGTTAATATGGAATCGTGCAACATTGGTAAAGTGAATAGCATAATTTTAGGTCGACACTGAAGATTTCTTGGGTTTAGCAGACAAAATGATAAATCAATTTCTAAAATTTGTCCTGTGATATAAAAGCAATAGAATAACTGAATAATGTACGGGTATTTTCCTTAGTTAACTAGGAAAGTGCTGAGTATGATCTTCCTACAAATATTCTTCAAGTGATGATATACTATTTATGTTTTTAGTAGTTTTAAGAATTATGAATCCAGGTATTTTATTTTCAACTTAGATTAAATTTTGCTGGAATTATAAATTTGCAAATTCCTTCATTCCTTTTCAAATTTATTTCATTGCCAGTTAAGTTTATCTGCTTTGAAATGGCATAGGGATTGAGAAACCATTGGATTGCAGTTTGATGTTTTTTGTTTTGTTTTAATAAAGTGAAAATATTTACTAAAATACCTAGTTTTATATGAACAGAAAAGCCTAGTTTTAAAAATAAGCTGTATTAATATTGTTAAGACTGGTATTAATAATGAAGTATAGAAATTTCATACAGCTACAAGTGTAAAGCAACTAAATGGTGTACATGTATAAGGTATAATGGTTATGTACATTCAAGCAACTTACAGCAACTTCACCGCCCCCATCTTCTAGGTACTTTGCAGCATCCTCCATTGCCAACATGGCCACACTGCTGTAAACAAAAAAAAAGGGAAAAAGAATTACAAAACATGCTCTAATAAAAATCTGGGATAATCATTCAGCACATCTGATCTTTTCCTTCTCTCCATCCCTCCGTAACAATAATTTCTTTCATCCTTTCATTCTAGTTATTGTTTTTCTACCTTCCTTCCCCCATACCTGTACAATGTTTTACTTTTTTTTTTCACTTTTCCTTTCAATCCCTTGCCTTCTGTTTCCTTTCTCTGCTGGGCTGTCTCTGGATCACATTTCTTGTGCTATAAACTCCCGCAGTTTGGTTTCATTTCAAAATTCTAAAAGACAATATATTAACAGTTTAAGGACTAAAATCTTCAATGAGATTCAGTAAACCAGACATTACTCCCTTGTTACGTTTGGTCTCATAACTTGCCAATGCACACAGCAAGCAAATATTAGACATTTACATCTGCTTTATATTATCCCCCATTAGAGCTTTGGCTCTCAACTCACTCCAAGCCCTCCAACTTCTGCCATCTACAGCTCTTTCCATGCCCTGATATTCATGTCTGTTTTATTTCAGTCTCGTATATTTATTCTGTGAATTCCAGAGAAAGGACTTAATTATATAATAATGTGTCCCCTATCTAGTGTCATGTTTTCATCATAGGCAACCTTTATGTCCTACACTGAATACTCAACACCTGGCAGGTGTATTATGGTTGACAAAGATGACATAGCTGCATTGAAAATGTATAAATGAACAATTTCTGGAATAGAACGAAGATGTATACAAAAGTGAATTTTGGATGGCTTGGCCAAATTCTAAGATATAAAAGAATACTACGGTATAGTTTAGTCCATGAACTTCCTTGACCCCAGCACAGGCCAGATCCCAGGCCACATACTGCAGCACCACCTTTCCAAAGTCATGAACCTGATCTGGGCTCCATACACTTCATCCCAAAGGATCCTGATCACACCTGCTCCACCACACACCACCATATGATAAAGACCCAGTCAGTAGATCTGCTTGCCTCTCACCACGTCAGCATGTTACTAGGAAAAGAGATGCTCCCACCTTCGACCTTTTAATCTAAGCATGCCACTCTGCATGAAGCATGCCTGCAGCAAGCTCAAGGAGTGTCACAATCACTTGAGTCAATCTTCATGAAGCATGCCTGTCCCTACTCCTGCAGCAAGCTCAGGGAGTCCGTCACAAGCACACATGTCACCTGCACTCTGGCCAGCCTGAGATAGAAGTCATGTCACATGTGCCTTATAAATCAATTGCTGGCAAACCCTTGATGCTACTGAAACAGTATACTTCACAGGTATTGATTGGCGCTCAGAAATAAATATAGAATAGTAGACACTAGACAGAAGGAAAACTAGTTACTACACTAGGATAGATGCCACTATAAGGGTGCAGAGTTATGATAGAAGCACCGACGTTCCAGAAGCGAAACGCTGTCATTTGAATGTGACATGAATCCCAGTAAAATAACTGCAGCTTATAATTTTTATGTCTAGTGTGTCCGCTAATCTCTACTTTTCTCCACCTCTATATGTGCTAATCAGTACATTTTCTTGAGTACTTTCACAGCTAACGCCTCTCACGATGGCAAAATCATAAGCTACAACACAAACTTACTTCCTGATCTCCTGGGCCTCTCTGTTGTCAGCTCTGAAGAATTCATGGCTGCGATACTTGTTTGTCTTTGCCCGTCGATACTCTCCGACATTAAACGCTGGGAAAAAAAGTTAAGTTCAAAAAAGGTCATGACAGTGGGCAACATGAATAGAATTCTCTTAAGTATTGTCCAGGTCATGCTGGGGTGTGAGGTAATGAGTGAGAGCTGAACTGTTTACAAGAGTGACAGTTGTTGGAACACATGCTGGGTCAGGGAAACATTCTGAAAACAACGATTGATAACTGAAGACACAAAACAACATTTAAAGATGTATTTGGATTTAAGTTAACCATCAGATTATTCTCGAACCATGTAGACCATAAGTGCTCAGATCCCCTCAGTATGTCCCTCAGGATATAGCGATGAACAACAACACTTCTGTATTGACTATTTGAGCCAACATTTTTCTTGCTCCAGCTTGCTTTCCTTGATGTTTCTGCCTCCCAAAATTGTTTCTGAACCATGAACATTTTTGACATCACTATGACACTACATACTAATGAAAAATGGCTTCAGAACAAATGCACAAACTCCATAGCACCGACGAAAATCTTGCAAGGGATATCAGCCAATGTGGTATCTTTGGAATTGAAAAAGTTGACAACTTGGCAAAGGCTGGAGGAAACCTTGAGCATTCCTGGCCATCTCAGATATAGGGAGGCATGAAAAAAACAAGAGGCCAATTTGGATGAAAGCAAACAAAACCTAGACCAGAAAATGAGCTTGGCAGAAATGCACGACCAAAATCTTGAAACTGAACATGGCATTGCAGTAAGGTGCCAGTAATAGGTTACTGTATTACTATTTGTAACAGGGAAGCGCTGATAACCCAGGCATTTCAATATTAGACATTACAATGCTGATCTGGTGTAAATATAATCTTGCAGTCATATAATGCTGGCTATGTGGCAAAGGGGTTACAAACGTAGTTCATGATCCTGCATACCCACATTTGAAACACAGCTGCGCGCGATTTGGCAGCACAGACTGCGTTGCGTTGGTTTTTTTACAAAATGGTATGGGTGCCGGTTGTTCAGAAAGCAATGGCAAACTACTGAACGTAAACTTGCTAAGAGATAACAGCAAAAAGTGCTGGTGTTGACAGCAATGTCCTGTAAAGGATATGCAACAAACTTTCTTTTTTTTAGCCATATGTGACATAAATCAATCAATCAATCAATCAATCAGGACATCTAAACAAAGGTTGGCTGCAATGGATCTCCAACACTGTCTCTCGCCCTGACTACATTCTGTCAGATTTATGTTCGTCCATCTCTTGATGTTATCTTCCCACTTGTCTACTCACTTGCCTTCAACCTTCCCCCCCCCCCCCCCCCCCCCCCCCCATATTATGGTTTTTATAGAGTATTATGTCTTAATGTGACTGAAATATTTCACTTGCCTTTTTTATTTCTTTCATCAACTCTTCATTCCCAGTTAATTCTATAACTATTTGATTGTTTTTGTTTCCATGAAATACGACATTAGTCTGTATATCCACATCTCCTGGGCCTCTGTTCGACTTTCTAGTTGCTTGTTCAATTCCAGGCTTCTGCACTATACAGTAGTGTTGAATATATAAGGGGCGCTATTTGAAATCCGTTCGTGCCGCACCGCGCATAATTGTGTACATTGAACATGATCACGTCATAGTCATGTGATAAGTACTGACCAATGACCAAAAGAGCACGTGCTTATCATCCCATTATGCATAGGTTCTGTTTCTGAACATTGAGAAAATGGCCGGGTTGATCCAAAATCCGTCCAAAAAAGCTCAACGAGCGGCGATTCAGTTTTTCATTTGAAGGATGTCGACCAGTGGACATTCATCGAAGAATGCAGACAGCGTACGGTAACAAATGTGTATCGAAGACAGTGACAGACTGGGCATGAATGTTTCAGAAAGGACGTCAGTTCACGACAGATCGACGGCCAGGTGAAGTGCATATTGTTGCCAACAGAAAATCCATCGCCAAAATTGATGCAGCAGTACAGATGAACCGTTGAAGCATACGTTCGCTAGCAAAAGAATTTGATGTGTCAATTGGGATAATTCAAAAGGTCGTTCGTAAGAAACTGCAATATCGGAAGGTGTGTTCACAGTGGGTACCACGGATGTTGTCCGACCACCAAAAAGAGGAACGCATGGGATGGTGTTTGAACCACTTGTTGCATTACAGAGTGGAGGGTGATGCATTTCTCTTCCGCAAAGTGGCAGGCAATGAATCATGGTGTCACCACTTTGAGCTGAGCAGCAAAAGAGCATGCAATGGAAGCATGCTGGATCACCAAATGCCAAAAAATTCAAGTTACAGGTTTCCGCTGGTAAGGTTATGCTGAGTGCATTTTTTTACCATGAAGGGCTATTGTTGGCAGAGTTTAAAGAATCTGGTGTCAATAACTCTACACACTACTTGCAGACACTAGTCAAGCTGCAAAAAGCCATCAAGAATAGACGACCCGGCATGCTTCCTCGCGGTGTGATTTTGTTGCACGATAATGCTCGTCCGCATGTCGCAAAGATTGTGTAGGAAGCATTAGCAAGGAAGAAGTGGGAAATTCTGCAACATCCAGCCTATAGTCCTGATTTCATTTGTTCGGACCTCTAAAAAAAAACTCATGGGGCAACGATTTCACACAGATGCAGACATAATGAACGCGGTAAAAACTTTGTTCAGTTAGCAACCACAATCCTTTTATGCGGACGGCATTCGCCGCCTACCTAAGCAATGGGATGCTTGCTTGAATGCCTACGGTGACTTCTGACCAACCCATGGCACATAATTCATTCAAAATGAATGCTTTGTTTAATTCTACCATACCTGTTAACGTTTCTTTCATGCTTTTGTAATAAAGCCATTGGAACGGGTTTCAAATAAACGTGCCCAATACGTAACATTTGACAATTTTTAATGCATTGTTAATCTCTAGATAATACTGATTTGATACTGTTGAAAGCATTTTTGGCTATTCCTATTCTTTTTGATTTCTATTTCACTTTCACCATCATCTATTATTACATGTCCAAGATAGGAGAAACCTGTTACTTGTTCCAGTATCTCCCTGCTTACTGTGATGTTCATTGACGACCTTTCCATTGCTAATTATCATAGTTTTGTTTTTAGGATGTTAATATCTAAGCCACACTCTACACTATGCCTGTTTACTTGCTCCACTAGGTTTTGTAACTCATGCTCGCTTTCTGCTAGTAATACCGTATCGTCAGCATACCTAAGATTGTTTATGATTCTTCCATTGATGACAAGTCCAGGCAGTTAGACTTGTTTAAAAATTGTGGCATAAATACATATACAATATTTAAATGTTCCTTAATACCAAAGTGGTGTCTCACAGAGAGCAACTATTGACATCCAAACCAGCATACTTCAGCAATTTACTCGACAGAAATGTCAAGGGAGCCACGGTGGTGTAGTGGTTAGACATTTGCCTGCTGTACTAGTGAACAAGAGGTTGATCCACATTGTGGATAAAAACTGACCTGGGCTCTGATGTCAACCTGGCCCAAAGTTGGTACCAGGTCATTTTTGGGAAGTAAAGGCAGCTGATGTAACACTGGCATCCCCCACGATGTGATAAATGGGCTGTAAAACTAGGTGTGACACCCAGTGCACCTTAATGTGTGCAAAAAGAACCTTTTAAATAGAAGGTCTGATTATAGTCACACAAAACTTACAGAAAATAAACACACTAAATAAACACTGCAGGTGAACTGTTAGAAGACATGGTTCATGCTAATAAACCAGGCACTCTGGACCAAGAAATAATTTTTGTAATGTAACTTGTGTGAATCATGAAATATATCTGATATATATTTTTGTTTATACATCTATGACTATCCGGCTCCGTGGGCGAGGGGTTAGCAGCTTTCTCCGCTAACCCCGAATACACTCGTCACGTGACGCGAAGAGAATTAGCAGTGGTTCGAATCGCAAAAGTGACTTATGAGAGTATGGAGCCGGTCGCTCAGAAAGTCGTGGCGTGCTGATGAGCGTAATCTAGCCTAGGAATCAACATACAGCTGAAAGATGCTGGTGTTGACCGCAATATCCTGAAACAGGATGGAAACGCGGAAAAAAAAAAAAAAAAAAAAAAAACATCTATGACTAAATGATACATTGCCAACATGAAGTTGCAATAACAATGGAGCTTCTAACATAGGTTAATATTTCTAAAAATTTATATTTTAAATAAATATTACAGAAGTGCTTGAGATTGTTAGCATAAATTAACAAACAAGATAATTTTATCTGTCTGGTCTTAGATATGACTGAGCTACTGTATGACAGTATACTGTCAGTGATGAATGTTGGGCAGCTCACCAAACCAGACCTAAATTGTGTCAATGGCCTCAGGTGAAGGAGTGCAATTGGTAGGGTACAAGACTTATCCTAGTGTGAGGAAATGGAACCTAAAGACAATGTCATGGCAGGGCAGACCAAGCAGTAAGCCTTGGTCAGCAACTGATCTAGGATGGAAGCTCCAAAGGCAGGCATGATTGCTTTGCTGATCCAGTAGCTTCTGCAGCTTGTCTTGTTCCAGATTACTTGTGTTACCTTTCCTCTGGAGTAAACTTGGCAGGCCAAGAAAGGGATCAAGATGCATGGACAAGACATGGTCTCTACAATTCAGCCCATGATTTGCACTATGGAGAGCAGCATAACTCCACCCTCGTTCCCACCATGGACTTATGCCTACTTTTAAAGCACAATGTTACAAACTATCATCTCAGAAGGCAAAGTAAGTGGTCAATTGTATTCTGACGTCGCTACCAATGCGGGTCCTTTTATAATACCAGAAATACATTTTTAACATGAACACACACTTGCACATGCACACACATACACACCCACACAATCACACCCACTTTGACATGAACATGTGACATTCAGACAAATGCACTCATGAGGCGTATATACATGCATGAGCAGAGCATGTGCACAATGTTTACATATTTTAAGTACCTTTAGTAGAAACTCCAATCCAGTTGAGGTACCTGGTCAACTTCTTGGAGATGTAGGTCTTGCCCCTGGCTGGGAGGCCAACCATGGCAATGACAGTAGGTGCCCGTAGTACATGAGGACATGATGCTGTAGGACATGAAACATTACATGATGTGAGTACATTAGGACATGAAAACAGTACAATATGTCAGTACATTAGGACATGAAAACAGTACATTAGGACATGAAAACAGTACATGATGGTCAAATACATAACAGGACATGAAGACATGATGCTGGAAGACATGAAAACTGGACATGAGGACATCTTATATGAAAACAGTACACGAGGACAATGCTAAGTGCATAAAGTCATTAGAAAACACTCAAAGCAACAGAACAAGGTGATATGGGATTTACCAATACATGTTTCCCCACAGCATAGTTTTGAAGTAAAAACCTACATATAGACACTGAAACTCAATAGCTTGGACAGAATAGATTCTGACTTGAGAACTGCCTTGGCAAGGACTCCAAAGAGACTAACAAAAAACTAATGACAGGATTCCAGAGATATGTTGAATGACATTGCACACTGGGAATTCCCATACTCAGTCCTCAGATGCTGCAGCCCTGAAGTATTTCTGCTCACTGTTCCCATAAGGAGTTGTTTATGTATCTCCTATACCCGTATAGATGACAATGTTCCTGACCAGTCTTCACGCAGAGTTCATGTAATTTGGGCCAGCGTCTGAGTTTCCTCAGTATCTGCCAACCCAGCCATACTGCATAGATTACGTCAGCCTTGCCCATGCTTACTCCAAAGAGATCTTGACACCTTTACCCTTTACTACAGTTTTCAGGTATGGACCTCCAGCCTAAAACTAAAGACATTTGACAAAAAAGGAACCAAAACGCTGGTGTTTAAAAATACTATATAATACACCAAAAACACACCAACATAGCATACAAGAAATATTACACAGTACATCAAAAGTACAGAAACACTGCACACCGAGATGCATGAGCAGAAATCACTGCACATTTATCAGCAATAAATAAATGTGTTTGATATAACAGTGAATGAAATTAAATTCTAAATTATATTGATGTATAAAACGAAAATCACAAACATGGTATTCGTATACATAAAGATCAATAACATTTTAATTTAGTAGAATTAACTGATTCAGTGCCTATCATCAAACGTTACGCATTTGTACAGAAGGACTATATACCGCCATACTATGGTCATAATGTTTGTTTTGTTTCATTATACCTTCCACAATTTCAATGCTCAGTAAACGGAAATTTACATTATAATTCTTATTTGATGACGTACCATGTTTGGTCCAACCCATTTTGTGTTGGCACTGAAAGCCACATGTAACAATTATAATGAAAGTCAGATATGCAACAATTATAACCATTCTGTTAATTAGGTCGGTCAATCTGAAGGCTGGTGTTGAAATGATCTGATGCCACACCAGCCGCACTTCAGCTCAGCGTCTGTCTTGCATCAGCATCTTTGCATGCATATGTGATGCTTTTCATATGGCATTCCTCGTATAGATCTTGGCCTCCAGTAGTTTCAGTATAGGACCCCCAGTGTCGTGTTAAGCTGAATTTCTCATCCTTTTATAACGTTCAATAGTTTATTTTCTTCAATGTCTAAAAGTGTGACTTTCTGTCCAGTTTATTCTTTGCACCAAGTCCTGTAATACCACATTAAAGCACCCACGTTCTTTTCAAGCTCTATTGCTCGAGTCAATTTTTAGAACCATAGAGTGCTATGAGCCATACACGTAGCATTTCACAGACGTATAGTGCTATGGGCCATGTGTTGTTTCATAGCCGTATAGTACTGTCGAGGGGAAGAGAGGCAGAGGCAGACCAAGAGAAATGATGCTGGATTGATTGAGACGGTGGCACGGAGGAATATCAGCAGCAGAGTTGATCCAGAAAACCAAAGACCGAGATCTGTGGAGAGCCATGAACACCTATGCCAGCTGGCAGGGCACTTGATGATGATGATAGCGCTATGGGCCATGCGTTATTTCACAGCCGTATAGTGCTGTCGGCGATGCGTAATGTATTAGAGCCGTATAGTGCTATTAGAGCCGTATAGTGAGCTACAGTGAGCCATGCGTAATATTTCACACCGTATAATGATATTGGCCATGCGTCGTGTTTCAGAACTGTATAGTGCTGTCTGCCTTGCGTCGCGTTTCAGAACTGTATAGTGCTGTCTGCCATGCGTCGCGTTTCAGAACTGTATAGTGCTGTCTGCCATGCGTCGTGTTTCAGAACTGTATAGTGCTGTCTGCCATGCGTCGTGTTTCAGAACTATAGTGCTGTCTGCCATGCGTCGTGTTTCAGAACTATAGTGCTGTCTGCCATGCGTCGTGTTTCAGAACTATAGTGCTGTCTGCCATGCGTCGTGTTTCAGAACTGTATAATGCTACGGGTCATATATGCGTAGTGTTTGCTTCCACAGTGGTGTCGATGTTAGGAATGTTTCATCTCGGGACAAAAAACAATTACGTACAATTCAGAAATGACAATCTCAGATTCTTTCAAGGACGATGGCATAGAGAAAAGGAAAAAAAAACTTCAGATCGAAATGTCTCATCTGACAGACAGACACATAGTCACAAGTTAAAAGACGATGTACGTACTAGATATAATATATAGATAAATTTAACAAACAGGCTGACAGAAATAAACTTACTCATGTTTAACGTGTCCTAAATCTGGGTGTACTTCACACAACCACAACAATGAATAGTGAGTAATAACTTCACAAGCACGAATGAGTACCAATTTAATAACTGCAGAGAAAATCCATACAGAGAAAATCCATACAGCGATATACTGTCAGGTCTACGGACATCTATTCACACAAAGATCAGCGCTGACAAATTAAGCAAATGATGACAAATTCTTAACTCCGAGATTACGAAGCAGAAAATTGATCCTGGTTGCGTACAAATTGACGTAGTGACGCACGTTACTTCACAACACAACGCGAAATCTTTTCCCCGACGAACTTTTTATTCATAAATGCATAACAGGAAGTCGTAACGTATTAAATATGCTTGAGTACCAACAGTCCCAATTAACTAGCATGGGGAGGCGTGGAATAAGGCGTGCGGTTTTTTGTGGCGAGCAAGTGACCGACGATTAAGGCCGTCGGTGCTTGGAACACTGCCATAAGTTTTTGTTCATCGTATCCTGTTGTCCGCCACGAGTGCTGCAGGTTCCGGGTTCAAGCCCCGATGAGGACCGGGATTTTGTCACGTAGACTTGTAACCAAATTTCCACTGGTCTCTGGGTAGTGAGATCGGACGCCCGTGTGTATTGTTGCGCACGTAAACAATTCCTGGGCAGTTGGAAATCGAAAAAGAGGAGCCTAACGGCGCTGCCCGGGCAAAATTACGAGTTAAAAATCTACCCACAGTATTTCAGGATCCTCGCCGGCGCTACAGAGTTCGTGCACTGATCTGAGTTTCTCCGGATTCAGGCTTGAGTTAGGAGTAGAGCGGAGCACTTACTGGTTACACCCGTGTGCAGTGATGTTGACCCGCCCACTAAACTAAAATAAACTAAACTATATCGTGTTCCTCTTGTACTTTGCGGTGTCGAGGTGATGCATAAACAGCGGTTAAGTGCTCGTTTATGGGCTTCATATATGATATATCGAGATTTCCACAGACTTCCGCTGTCCGTTTACACAATCGGCCTATTCTGGTTTCATTTGGTCTGTATATCATTGCTTGTGATATACTAACAGTTGGCACCCTTGTTATGTGGTAGTACCATTTCACTTGCTGTTTTTTAATGAAATATAGAGCTGCTATTATCCCCGCTTTAGTTGATTTCATTTCTGATTTTCTCTGCTTTGTTAGCTGAAGTAAATATTCAGTACATAATACGAGGGTAAGTTAATAAGTAGGTCACAAATGGCTGTAGAAAAATAACTAATGATAACTTGAAACCAGTTTATTTTTATAGATACATCGTTCCTTTATTTCTCAACATAATTTCCACCAACATTGATGACTTTATCCCATCGTTTTATCAGTCCTCCCAAACCGGCTGTATAGAACTGCGTGCTGTTTTCTAAACCACGTTTTAACTTCACATTCAACTTCGGCGTCATTCGCGAAATGTCTCCCGCCAAGGTGGGTTTCCTGTTTATGCTGACAAATGTTTGTCCCGTAAAGCAATGCATAGCTGGGTAGAAAACGTTACAAGGGCGAGTCAATAAGTCAGTCACAGTTCTGTGGGATGGCGGGTAAATGAAAAAGCAAGCAGTTCTATGCAGCCAGTTTGGGAGGACTGATAAAACGATGGGATAAATGCATCAATGTTAGTGGAAATTATGTTGACAAAAAGAGAATGCATCTATAAAAATAAACATGATTTAAGTTGTTATCTTTAGTTATTGTTCTTCAGCCATTTGTGACTTACTTATTAACTTACCCTCGTACATGTGCAGACGCGTTAGCGTAGCTGACAAGCAGCTACGCTGATATATTATGAGCTCGGTCAAACGAGGGTTCGTCGTCTCGCTAAGAGGGAATGTGTAAGTAAATGGCACCTTGCCGTCTTTACAGACGAAAGTATGTGGATTGGAACTAGAGCTAGAATTCCGTCGCACAATGCCTAGGCATGAATTCAGAGAACATGTGTTGCCCATGCAGCAAGATCCCTCTCTCGGCCTGGCCGTGTTTTCTCCAGAGGAAAGGACCAGTACGTCTGGAACAAGGTAGGTTGCAGATGCTGCCGGCTAAACATCAAACCTCCAAGAACAGGAGGTGGGTAGCGGCCAGGCCCTCACATCTGGGGGTTGACTTGAGGTGTTCAGCCATATCCCTCAGCTGAGTGTCAAATTAAGTTTCTGGAGATGATTGAGTGCAAGTCAAATGGTTTGGCCATACAAGTAGGTTACCATTCAAAAGCATACCACACCAAGCAATGATGTACAGACCAGATGAAAACAAGGAGAGGCCGACCACGTAAATGTTGGACAGAGGGAATAGCAGAGTCCATGGGATATCGATACATGAAGCCCATAATCGGTCACTCTCACGATGTTTATACTTCACCTCGACACCGCAAGGTACAAGAGGAACAAAATGAGATGTTATGAGATGAGATTAACAGAACTGTTTCTGTGTAACATGCAAGCATTTTATTTCTAACTTCCAGTGACAAGGAAATTTATTTTGCACAAATTGTTCTTGACATAATGCTGGTTTTGCTTGTCCTATTATATTCTTTATCTCTGTGAAGCATCCTCCACCTGATGTTATCCCATGTGAATTCATTTGTTCGTGTGTATGCATTTGAATTTCTGCAACATGCCGCAAAATTGGCACGATCAGCTTCTTTGATATCACCGTGACTTCGGTCTCACTATTATTCAAGCTGAGACCCATTTTCTCTCTCCCCCCCCCCCCCCCCCCTCTCCCTTCTGCACCTATATTTCCTGCAGTTACGAACTAGTTGCTATCAAGACGTGTCAGAATAACGTTAAGTTATTTATATTATGTCCAACCAGGATCGCTGATATATTTGCTGTAGATCTATGTTCACAGTACAATATAAACACATCAGGAGACATTACATATCCTTGTCTGACGCCCGCTATGCACTGACATATTCCAAAAAGCTGATTTTTATGGCTGCTCTTTTCTGCCAAAATATGACTATTAACATATCTTTGCCGTAAATGTCTAGTTATAGTAGTTTGATTATTTACTCATGTTTCGCATTGTCAAACGCTTTTGTGTAGTCTTATGTCGACTTAAGTACATATCTTTTCACTACTATAGCTCTTTCTAATAGCATCATGAGAAGTGTGGCATTGTTTGTGCCGTTTCCTCCTCTACAAACCCACATTATTTGTTGCATCTCTAATTTCCGATTTAATCTTTCTTATAATTATTCTCAGTAACAGCCTTGTCATGTGACATACCACTGCAACGATCAATTTTACGTTCAGTAGTTTGCTCTTAATTTCTGAACTGACGTCAATGTTTTAAGTCCAAATGACCGGTGATCCCCATATCCTGCCATCAGCGCATCCAATCCCTGACGTAAGGGCACCGAATACCCCCTACCCTGCCGTCCCACCGAATCCCCCCTATCTTGCCGTTAAAGCATCAAATCCCCCCCCCCCCCATCCTGCCTTAAGCGCACCGAATCGCCCTACCCTGCCGTCAGCGCACCGAATCGCCCTACCCTGCCGTCAGCGCACCGAATCGCCCTACCCTGCCGTCAGCGCACCGAATCGCCCTACCCTGCCGTCAGCGCACCGAATCGCCCTACCCTGCCGTCAGCGCACCGAATCCCCCTACCCTGCCGTCAGCACACCGAATCCCCCTACCCTGCCGTCAGCACACCTAATTCCCCTACCCTGCCGTCAGCACACGAATCTTACCCCCTCCCCCCACTATGCCGTCGGCGCACCGAATCTCCCTACCCTGCCGTCGGCGCACCGAATCTCCCTACCCTGCCGTCGGCGCACCGAATCTCCCTACCCTGCCGTCGGCGCACCGAATCTCCCTACCCTGCCGTCGGCGCACCGAATCTCCCTACCCTGCCGTCAGCGCACCGACTCGCCCTACCCTGCCGTCAGCGCACCGAATCTCCCTACCCTGTCGTCAGCGCACCGAATCTCCCTACCCTGCCGTCAGCGCACCGAATCCCCCTACCCTGCCGTCAGCACACCGAATCCCCCTACCCTGCCGTCAGCACACCTAATTCCCCTACCCTGCCGTCAGCACACGAATCTTACCCCCTCCCCCCACACTGCCGTCGGCGCACGAATTCCCCCCCCCCCCCCGAAACTCTGCCATCAGCGCATCAAATCTCGCTGAACCCCCCCCCCCCCCCCTCTCCAACCACCACGGATCGCATAATAGTGGCGATGAATATCTTCTTCGCCTTCCTCGCACAGCGACTCCGACCTTGACGCAGCCTCAAATGAGGTAAAGAAGAATTGACCAGAGACATTCTAGAACTATCACTAACTTGCCACAACAGAATTGAAGAAACATCATGGCCAATTTCTTTACGCTATAATAGTTAATACATGCATGAATGCCAAGAGAGGAAACAAGGTTCATTAATTAATGTTCCCGTGCTTCCGATTTAATTCACGGACATGCACATGCCTATTACACGTTCCCGCCAACTGTCAGTACCAATTAGAGGTGAATAAATTGCCACCATTGATTGGTCCTGGCAGAAAAAAAGAGCAGTATACATTCATGTGGTCGAATCAATTCCCGAAGGCGATTATTCTTTAACCGATGCCTTGGCTTGTTCTGTATGGATGCCAATTGTATGCTGACGGAACTAGAGGCTACAAAATTGAATCAAAATTGAGATTTTCATGAAGAAAATCATGTGCCATGCCGGTAAGCGTGGGCGGTCATGTTTCGCCATCTTACAAAGTCATACGAGATTGATCAGTTGTGTTCTTATCCCATTCAACATTTTATAGAAATTGCTAAACAAATGAAATAACCCCGTGACATTAACAGTATTTGAAAACTTGAGGAAACGCGCCCTTAACGAGTCGACTATAACGTTCAGATTTAAACAGCAGGTGTTAGCGAGGAAGCGAGTAACAAATAACCAATTACGATTAACAGGTAAGTGAAAAACAAAAAGCACGCGCCGGCAGGTAAAGGGCAAAAGGTCGGCCAACATTAAGATGCAGTTCTGCCCAGGCCAATTTAAAGTCTCACATTGACCCAGCACATTCTGGTTCAGGACATTCTCGTATATTGTTTGGTGGAACGAAGTATGCATGATTTTTTTCGCATATCCTTTACAGGACATCGCTGTCAACACCAGCATTTTACCTCTGTTGATTACTTGGCAAGATTACGCTCAGTAGTTTGCCATTGCTTTCTGAGCGGCCGGCTCACATATCCCGCAAGTCACCAACGCGGCGAGAACCGCTACCAATTCTCGCGCGCTGCGTTACCCTACGTGAATAAACAGGGTTACGGAGAAAGTCGTTTAACATGTAGACCAGGGAGACTGGCATGCACAATCTACTGGGTGATAAATTTACACTTGCTAAATCAGAACAATTCTAGTTTTCTTAATGTTACATTTAAAGAAAAATGTTTCTACGATCCTTTGATTTAATCTCAGTTCAAATCTATATGTTCTAGGTATGAATGAGAATATATTGTATATGATATAATGCGTCCATCTGCATGGCTATTAATATACGAACAAAAAATACTAGACACGTAAAAGTGCGTACAGTACAAAATACAACACCCTTTGACACTCAAATGTCATCTTCCACTTTTGCCGTCAAGCGACGTGGGGAGAAAATTTTCAAGCGCCCAATGGGCTTAGTTTAGTTTAGTCGATGGATCAACATCACGGCACACGGGTGTAACCCATTAGTGCTCCGTTCTAACTCAAACCTGAGTCTGGAGAAACTCAGCTCATTGCACGAACTCCGTAGCAACGGCGAGGATCCTGAAATACTTTGGGTAGATGTTTTAACTTTTAGCGCCGAATGGGTGGCACTAGATAGTGGCATTCCGTGTGATTGTACAATATCTGACGTCAACCCACTTTCTTCTCGGGCGCCCTCTCGCTCTCGTATAAGATCTTTGATGTGGCGCCAGTGTTAGTAGTTGGTGTTGCGTTTTAATGGGATGGCCGAACCATTTGATCTGCCTTTCAATTTATGTGGCACAAAGTGATGATCCCACTGTCTGATAACTTCTTACTCGGTCTCCGATAGTCAAGTTGGCACCGAAGCTGTTTATTTATGTTAATTGTTTAAGTCGGGTGGGAGAGCAGAAGGTGAATGGCCGACATTGCGCTATTACCATACACAAATCACGTGCCATGACTAGCGTTTGCGGTCATGGTTCGCCATCTCAACTGATCACCAGGCGGGTGGCGGGATAAGGTATTCGCTATCAAAGCGAGAAGTATGGAAACTAAACTAAACCTCTCCTCAGCTAGCCTACGGGCCATTCTTGGGCAATAAGTACCCGTTTAGCCTCCCGACCATGTGACATGAAACCTTGGGAATCAGATGGTGAATGCAGCTGGAGAGTAGCCGACAGATGATTATGGTTTAAAGTTTCACGAAGATAGACAGATGCTTTTATAGGTTCAATGGCTACGGCACACATATATTAAACTTCAGAACTACCCAGGACAAACGGCGAAAAACTCCCGTGGACATGTACACCTTGCATACGTTAAAATCCCTCGGCAATTGACTTCAAACTATTTGGAAAATAAACCAAACTGTACAGGGGGGGGGGGGGGGGGGAACCACACAGTACAGGGGCGAACACACCGTTCAGGAGAAACCACATTGTATAGGGAAAACCAAACTATGGGGGAAATAAACCACACTGTATGGGGGGAAACCACACTATGGGGGTGGGGGGGGGGGGTGGGCCTATTTAGAGGACCTATTTAGAAGAAATAAACCAAACAATAAGGACATGCTACTGAATGAATGAATGAATGAGAGAGAGAGAGAGAGAGAGAGAGAGAGAGAGAGAGAAAGAGAGAGAGAGAGAGTGAGTGAGTGAGAGAATGAATGAATGAATGGGGAAAATGAAACTTAGGGAAAACGAACCAAAGTGTATAGGAAAAATACAATTGCATAAGAGAAATACACCAACGTGTATAAGGGAAATAAAACAAGATATGGGAAACAAAAGGAATACAGGAAGTAAACCAAACTATACATAGAAAGTCAACCAAACTATACATGGAAAAGTAAACCAAGCAAGACATGGAAAAGTAAACCAAACTGTACATGGAAAGTAAACTAAACTATGCATGGAAAAGTGAACCAAACTATACATGGAAAGTACAGGAAACTATACATGGAAAGTAAATCAAAATATACATGGAAAGTAAATCAAACCATACATGGAAAGTAAATCAAACCATACATGGGAAGTAAACCAAATTATACACGGGAAGTAAACCAAATTATACATGGGAATTAAACAAACTATACATGGAAATTAAACCAAAATATACATAGGAAGTAAACCAAACTTTACCAGAAAGAAAGAGGGTTGTGCAATCCTCGAACAGAAGAGGGCAAATACATAAAAACCAACTTACAGATGCCATTTCCACATCGACTACATCTTCGACGAGTCCAGCAGATGGAGGCTTTCTGGCAGTCTCCTTCCAGAGGCATCCAGCCGGCGAGTTTTGTTTGTCCGTCCTTGCTGACGCCAGAACCGACATCCACATCATCCGCGGTGCTGCTTGGCACAGGTCCGCCATCGCCTGCTTCATCCGTACGTTGTGCAGATGTCACCGCGGTAATGGCGTCGCTAGAGATTGTGCCCAGTGTGACTTCCGTATCTGAAGTTCCTGAGTCAGATTTAAGTTTGACGGGTTCCATTACGGTTGGAACTTCCCCCAGAAGGAAACTAAGGACTAGAACTTTTTAGAGTGAGGTAACCACAGAATTTTGTCAAAAATGGGGTCGGCAAGACTTCTACAGAACTCCGACTTCTACAGAAATATGGCGTCTCTGATCCCACACACTCCAATTAACGTAAATAAAGTCGGGGGTGAACTTATACAGAAGCTGATTACGGACGTGTGATTGCTCTTCACGATTCTAACACACCAGATTCACTCAATGCCCGGGGAACTGTGAAACCACTTAGGACAAAACAATGACCACTTGATAACACAACACGAGATGTGTGAGGCGAGCCGAGAAAAACGTGGGTAGTTTAGCCTGGCTATTCAATCGTAATGACACGGGATAGGGGTCAGGTGGCTTGAGGTATAGTTTTCGCCTAGAGTTAAGAAGACAGGGGTTCAAATCACATTCTGGATTTTGGGCACTTGTCGGTGGGGCGTTGAAGTACGCATATTCCTGCAGTTAAAAGCTGCATCATTTGGAGGTTACTGGTTCGAATCCCCGAGCGCTTATTAAATGTCTGTAAATGTTGCATGTCCTTAGCGGGACGAGCGATAAATTCTAACCCAGGTTAATTTATTAGGCAATTTGATGTTCAGTAGTTTGAAATTGCGGACAATGAACAGGACCTGCAAAATTTAGTAGATGCGGTTGTTACACACAGTGAACAACAAGGGTTAGAATTAAATTGTAAAAGGACACAGATTATGGTCGTCACTAGGAAGAACGAAATACCACAGTGTAATATACAAGTAAATGGGAATATTCTTCAACAAGTGAATAGGTACAATTATCTCGGAACAGTAATAACATCTGATGGGAGATGCCTTGAAGAGATTAGAACAAGGATCGCCATGGCAAAAGTAGCCTTTAGCAAGATGAAAAACATACTGACCAATAAAAAGATGTCAATTGATACGAGAAAAAGAGTGTTGAGATGCTACATAGAACCTGTACTTTTATATGGATGTGAAGCTTGGACAATGAGCAGCCAGGCTGAAAAACATCTGATGGCTGTAGAAATGTGGTTTCTGAGGAAAATGCAAAGAATACCATGGACAGCCAGAAAGACCAATGAACAAGTCCTTCAAGAAACAAATGAAGATCGTAAACTGATCAGAGACATTAGACGTAGACAGTCACAATTTTGTGGGCATGTTATGAGAAGAAATGATTTGGAGAACTTGGTGACAACTGGTAAGATCGAGGGGAACAGACCAAGGGGAAGACCTAGAAACAAGTATCTGGATGGCTTGGCCTTGTGGCATGGTCGAGACAGAAACACGGAACTGATCTACGACTCTGTTGATCGAGTGAGATGGCAGAACATGACCGCCCACGCTTACCGGCATGGCACATGATGGATGGATGGAGTTTGAAATTACTTTCTGAACAAGAAGTCAACATTTAATTACTACTGACTGACTGGCGCCTTGTCGTCTTGACAGATGATAGTTTGTAAAATGGTGTTATACCTCTCCATAAGACAAAGTCTGGGCTGAGGTTAGAGACCATGTGTTGCCCATGCAGCATGATCCCTCTTTAGGACTGCCTAGTTACTCCAGAAGAAAGATAACACCATATATCTGGAACAAGACAAGGTGCAGAAGCTGCCAGATCAGCAAAGCGATGCTCTAACTGTCAAACTGTCAGAGCTTCCATTCTTGACCAGTTATCGACCACGGCTTCGGGCCTGGTCTGCCCTGCCATGACATTTAGTCTTTAGGTTGCATTTCCTCGCACTAGGGTAAAAGCTTGTACCTTCCCAATTGCACTCCTCCACCGAAGCTATTGGCACAACGTGGGGTGTAGGGTTTGGTGAGCGCCGCCCAACATTCGGCGCTAACAGAAAGGAGGTAGTACTGTCTACTGTCATACGATAGCTCAGTCATATCTAAGACCTGATACCCTTAAGCACGACTAACAAGTGAAGAAACCATCCGCGGTCAGCGCATCGGAAGTTTAAGAGTCCATTCGACCAAGTTGACTTCCTCGTGCCTATCAATTTTGTAAGTAGATGCATTCGTATCAGACGAAAATCTGGGAAGACCCGTCGCCTTAACTTTCCAGGAAAGACCTCGAGGTGGGGATTTAAAGAAAAATAACAAACTTCTACTTCCAGGTCGACTCAGTTAAAATGAGTACCAGGAAATGTTTGGTGAAGTAAAGGCGGCCAGGGTTATACTGAAATGATCGCCCATCCTGTATCGATAGATATCAAATACAGGATTAGCACCATATACACCAAAACCTCAGGGCGTGGACATGGTCCTTTAATTAACGTTACTAAATGAAAGAACGCAGGAAACAAAATAAAAATTTTAAAAAAAAAAACAGTCGAGTTTTGTTATTCAAATTTCGCCAATGTTTAAACTGTCTCTTCTTAATAAGCCTCTTCAACCTATACACAGCACAATTTTTTAAACAAGTTGAAATGCCTGGACTTAACATCAATGGAAGAACCATAAAAAATCTTAGGTATGCTGACGATACCGTGTTACTAGCAGAAAGTGAGCAAGAGTTACAAGACCTAGTGGAACAAGTAAACAGGCACAGTGCAGAATGTGGCTCAGATATTAACATCCAAAAAACAAAAACTATGATAATTAGCAGTGAGAAGGAAAGGTCATCATTGAACGTTACAGTAAACGGGCAAATATTAGAACAAGTAACAGGTTTCTCCTATCTTGGACATGTAAAAAAATTATAATAACAGATGGTGGCTGAAGTGAAAAAGAAATCAAAAAGAGAACAGGAATGGCCAAAAATACTTTCAACGGCATGAAATCAGTATTAACATCTAGAGAGATTAATAACACATTAAAAATGAGAATTGTCAAATGCTACGTATATTCAACGCTACTGTACGGCGCGGAAGCCTAAACATTTAACAAGCAACTAGAAAGTCGCATAAGAAGCCCTGGAGATGTCGATATACAGACGAATATGTCGTATTTCATGGAAACAAAAACAATCAAATGCAGAGGTTATTTCGGCCACGTTAAAAGACATGATACTCTTATAAAAACCATACTGGAAGGCAAGGTTGAGGGCAAGCGAGCAAGAGGTAGACAACGATATAAGTGGGAAGATAACATCAAGAGATTAACGAACATTAGCCTGACAGAACGTACAGTCAAGGCGAGAGACAGAGAGTGTTGGAGATCCATTGCAGCCAACCTTCCTTGTGGAGACGGCACCTGATTGACTCTTAAGTCTGACTGTTTCCCCTCAAATTTGTTAGAGCGGAGGTCCGGTGAGGACGGGGGTGGGGGAGGGGGAGATCCCACGTGATCATCTCAACGTCTGACAGTGACAGTGTACACACACACACACACACACACACTTGCGCATATGTGTTGTGTTTTATCAGGCCAACAGTACCAATACTATCGTTAGCTACTCTACACCTCACCGTATACGAGAACAAGCTAAAGGAAACTGCAAGGAACCTCTCCACTCAAAGGTAGAAGTGGAAAGGTAAAACAGTAAAGAACCTCTACATTTACATGCACAAGAGAACAGACTAAAGAACAACGTTAAGCTACCTATACACTCAACAGTAGAAATGGAAAGATCACATACAACTTTAAGAAGAAAAAAAACCCCTTAGAGTACAGAATAAAGAATAACGTAATCAGCTTCTAACCCAAACGGTAGAAGTGAAAAGGTCAAATAAAACTGAAAATAACCCTTAAACCCACAGGTACAGGAGACCAGGGTAAAGAACAACGTTAAGCAACCTCTACACTCAACAGTAGAAGTGGAAAGGTCAAATAACACTGTATATAACCCTTAGACCCACAGGTAAACCAGAAAAGACTAAAGAATAACGCAAGCAACTTCTCAACCAAACAGTAGAACTAGAAGTGGAAAGGTCAAATAAAACTAAAGAAATGTCTACAACCAACGGTAGAAGTGGAGAGGTCACATAAAACCTCCCAGAGCCTCTACATCGAGAGGTACAAGAGAACGGATTACAGAACAACGTAAAGAAGCATTACGCCCAACAGTCAAAGATGATTTAAGACAGTGGTTCTCAACCGGTAGGGAATATTAGGGTTTCCAGGGGGTGGGGGGGGGGGGGAATTAAGATTATTTCAAGATTGCGTTAATATAAGAACCGATTACTTTAGATTGTTTTCCCTCCATATTTTACGGTTCTGTACTTCTCGATCTTCTTAAATTAATTTTATAACGTAAGTAGACCCGCAAATCACGTTTTATGCAGACGTCTAGACATGTTCTAATATGTGTTATTAATTTAGCGTCTATGTTTTACGTATATTGTGTAGAGGCGGGGAGGGGGGATTTACAGGGAGAAAATACGAAACAAGGGGTGGGGAATGACGTTCTGAATATATAGTGAAGGTGTATAAGGGCCAAAAAAGGTTGAGAACCACTGATTTAAGAGGATTGTGTTAATCCTATTTCGTAAACGGAATTCCTAAATCAAAACACGTCGTGTGCTAGGTAAAAATATAAATAAGGAAATATATGAATGGATCACGTGACGCACATGATATACAATAACCAACATATCCAGCTAAATCCTCTTTATCAAGGGCAAACTATAAGTAACAATACACACGTGTAACACGAAGCAGGGGGATACAATCGCCCAAACAAAAGGTCACATAGCCAGAAATAAACCAATTTACGCATTTAAGAAGCGTGATAGTGGTCCTATAATAGAGAAAATTATTCTTTTTATGTTTTTTTTTTAAAAAACGTATGTCTGCATAACGCTTCTTCTACTCACTCTCTATAATACTGTTAAGTGCCTTGCCAATTGGCACGGCAGCGCATGATTCTCAAAATCTTACGACCCCGAACAGATTATATCAATTCATGTGATGGTATGTTCTTGTGTCGCGATTACAAGCTGTCAAGAAACTTTTCTCGATGTCTTTTGTATGCTTTTTACCAGTAATTTTTCCAGTAGTTACAATATATTCCGAATTCTTTCTTCTCATAATATCATCAACATCAAGTGCCCTGCCTAATGGCGCAAATGTTCATGACTTTCCACAGACCTCGTTTCTTGGTAACTAAATTCCGTTGATGATATTCTCAATGCCATCGTCTTAGACTATCAAGCAATATTTCTTTTGATCTGCCCTCACCTCTTCCGTCGTTAACCTTTCTATTCATCGTTAGTCGCGAGTGCAGCTTCAACGCAAAGGGTCGCCCAATAATGCCCCGTTCCTGTGGTAGTGATTATCACACAAAATGCTCCTCACTGCCCAATGTGAAAAGTGGAAAACACAGAAGTCTCGACAAATCAACACAGCCCGCACATTTATATTCATAAAATAACGAAACAAGCTGTGACTGCCTCTTTCTGTAATACACGCGGGCTACTGGTCACACATACTCATATGTAATAATTAATCTAGACTCCACTCTTCTGCTTCAAAATCATAATGCAAAGTACCCTTTCACACGTTAAACCCATATGTGTATACACTAATCGACACTCGAGGCAGATGTGGACAGTAACTCGCCGTCCGCCTTTACTTTCCAAGGCATTTCCTCGTACCCATTTTACACCGGGTCAACCCGAGAGAGCCTCGGTGCGCCTTGGATAAATTGTCTTTGTGCCTTGGCCTGTTTCAACAAAATTACATTATTACTTTTGGTTGGAAAACCGCATTTCTGTTAAATTTTAATTGAAGCTCTGCGTTTACTAAGCATAAATTTATCAAAAATGATTCTGTCATAGAACTGACTGACCGCGCAGAAGTTTATCTCTTTCCTTTATCATAACCATCCTGAACGGTATTGGAAAATCTTTTGTTTAAAGGCAGTGACTGAGATAAATATAAAGAAGAAGTTCGGCGAAAGACAAGGCACAAGTGAACTTTTATACTAAAGCCCTTAACAACTAATAACAAAAATGTTGTTTGTGTATTCATTGAACCATGTGGATTACTCATTTGTAATTGCGATATTATAGTTTTCTGGTTAAATATTCTTGTTTATATTTTTTTTGTCTGTGTTTTTTTCTCCTGATTTATTTGTTAAAAAGAAATGTTTTGTTTGTTGAGACCGCCTTGTGTTGGCTTTCTTACAATGGTATAAGTGTTGGTCGCTCAGAAAGCAATAGCAATCTACTGAACGCACATTTGCCAAGAGATCAGACAGCCACGAAATGCTGGGGTTGACTGCGACGTCCTGTATAATATATGCAACTAACTTCTCGAGCAATAGTTGATCATGAGAGAGAGAGAGAGAGAGAGAGAGAGAGAGAGAGAGAGAGAGAGAGAGAGATAGGAAGAGCGAGCGAGCGAGAGAGAGAGAAAGAGAGAGGGGATGAGTTAGAGACAGAGCGAGGATGAGATAGAGATAGAGAGAGATTGAGAGACAGAGAAAGAGAGTGAAGATGTGATGGAGAGAAAGGGGGATGATATAGAGATAGAGAGGGTGAGGTAGAGATAGAGACAGCGGATGAGATAGACACACACACATACACACACGAGAGAGAGAGAGAGAGTGAGAGAAAGAGAGAGAGAAAGAGAGAGAGAGAGAGAGAGAGAGAGAGAGAGAGAGAGAGAGAGAGAGAGACGAAGAGTAACTAGATTAGTTTCGCTCCACACGAAAACCTTTACAAACGACTCAGTCTCTTTCTATAGATCACACGCAGATAACCTTGGCACACATCTACGAACTACTTGGCCCCGGAAAGAATCAACATGTGTGCATACCATCATCACAAGTGCTATAAATAGCCGTGAGTAGTTTTGTCTAATCCGACATTCATCCTCAATATTGGCTTATTCAGAGGTCAGCGGGACCTAAAGGTTAAACTTCTCTGTCCGATAGCAGCGGGTAGTGGGTTCATTTTACATCGATCACTTGGACTTAAACGATAACTTCTCGCTTAAAAATCAATGGCAAACTACCGAACTTTAAACTGTTAAAAATTCAATCTAGGGTTGACCGCAACGTCCCGCAAATGACATACAACATTGTTAGTGGCCTATTCTGTTCCATGTCAAACAGCCGAGGGGTTAATTACGCACGCGACGCGCATGAGTCTTCGGAGTTGTCCGCCCTTACCTGAACAAACTTGGCGTCCATCCATCAACTCAGGAACACGGGGAAGTTTACAACCTTGGCCTTACTTCCTTAGAATCCATACCGTCCTGGCAATCGTACCAGACCTACTCGAAATAGAGACGGGCGTCATACCCCTAAGCCACTTCGCCGCCGCTACTCCAATTAGAATGCGGAAGGACTTCTCAATAACATTCGACCAATATATCTTCGTCCTCTCCGTGCCTCTTTCGAGCGCAGTGCGTAAGACCTAATTCCATCCATCCATCATGTACCATGCCGATAAGCGTTGGCGGCCATCATGTTTTGTCATCTCACTCGATCACCTGAGTCGTGGATCAGCTCCGTGTTCCTGTCTCGACCATGCCACGTGGTCAAGCCATCCAGGTATATACTTCTCGGTCTTCCCCTTGGTCTCTTCCCTGTAATCTTGCCGCTGTCACTAAGTTCTCCAATTCATGTCTTCTCTAGAAAGACCCAGATCTGCACCACAAAGGTCAGAATCTCCGACCTCGCCATCCATTTGTGTCAGGTCTGCGTCTTCTGTGGCGAAAGGGTCACGGGCGCAATTCGTAATCCCGCATACAGCGTTTGAAACACAGCTGCGGGCGATTTGGCAGCAGATCGCGTTGCGTTGTTTCTGTTTTTTAATGAAAATAGTGTGAGTGCCAGTCGTTCAGAAAGCAATGGCAAATTATTGAACGTAAACTTGCCAAGAGATCATAAACAGCCAAAGAAGTTGCCAAAGGAGTTGACAAAAAGGATATGCAACTAACTTTAACTAACTGCTTCCTTTAACGAGATTCCATCCAAGGAAACGGAGACTGTATCTACCCGGTAGATGTTCTTTCCTAACAAGTTTGCTAGGACCACCGCCTTACTGCCTACTCTTCGCAATGTCCAACTGCCATGGGATTTTGCACGGGCACGACTGCCATAAAGGACCCCCCTCCCCCCTGATCCGGGAAGGCTAGGCATCCATCTCACTACCCAAGAGATAAGGGGGGCTTGTGATATGATTAGATTCCAACGGTTCTTAGGAAAATTCCCAGCTCTATGGTGAGGGCGAACCCGGTCCCTTCTGAGTCTTAGAAAGATAACATAACCTCTCAACCACAACTACCCCTGACCACTCTAAAATACGTGGATTATGAATGCAACATCAAAGCCTCGCATCGTATTTCCATCACATGTTTGAACAAGAAAACACACACAGAAACGCAGCCTATACTGCAAACATCAAACAAGATAAACACCCCACTGAAATAGTTCACCAGAAGTCCCGAACAACGCTAAAAAACAGGATGAATAACGGTTAGTTGTCCCAGGGTTCCAGGAATAAAACGCAATCAGGAATAAAATAAACAGCTGATTTCTGACATCCGCTCAAAAGAGATACGGGAGCCGGGAAGAAGGGAGGTAGCATAGGTCAGGGGTGGTTTGTGTACGCATGCGTGCGTTACTGAGGTTGACAGGTTAAAGCGAACTGAAAGATCATCTGAAGAGTTCAAGCTGGGGAGAGTTGTGCAAAACTGGGGTGAGCTGGCTGCGTTGCCACAGACAGTTGGATGTGTGTACGCCAGCGTATGTACAGCTGACAGGGAAACAGGAGAAATGGCACGTTGCTACATATAGTGGTATATGTGTACGCCAGAGTGTGTACAGCTGACAGGGAAACAAGAGGAATGGCACATTGCTACTTATAGTGGGATGTGTGTACGATAGCGTGTGTGCAGCTGACAGGGAAACAGGAGGAATGGCACATTGCTACATATAGTTGCATGTGTGTACGCTAGCGTGTGTATACAACAGACAGGGAAACAGGAGGAATGGCACATTGCTACATATAAGTGGGATATGTGTACGCCAGCGTGTGTACAGCTGACAGGCAAACCCGAGGAAGGGCACATTGCTACAGACACTGGGGCATGTGTACGCTAGCGGGTGCACAACTGAAAGCAAAAAAAACAAACAAAAAACCAAGGAATGTCACATAGCTACTGATAGTGGGATATGTGTACGAAGGCGTGTGTACAGATGAATGCAAAGAGCAAGGAATGTCACACTGCTACAAACAGTGGTATATGTGTACGCTAGCGGGTGTACAATTGAAAGCAAAAACCAAGGAATTTCACACTGCTACACGTTTACGCAGAGGTCGGCCTGGCTGAGAGGTGTGACACGATCAAACTATCTCTCATGACTGCAGCGCCGTTGGTTTGTTCCATACGCCGGTCATCTGGACTTAAATATTGATATCTCGTTCAGAAAGCAACGGCAAACTACTGCCCATTATACCATCAACATGAGAAATTTCGCTGGCTACTGAATAAAAGGACGGCTAACGTCTGGAGTTGTCCTGAGTGCAATGATGATTATTCTTGAACTTGTACTCATCGTCTTGACACTCTACCGAGCATGATCACATGACTCCCACGTATCTTTCTCCTGTAGTTTTTCCGAACATTAAAAGCTATACAAAACTTATTTTCACCGCTGATGGTAGTGTCCCGCTAGGACGCTGATAATATTGTCCAACCCCATCTTCTTATTTCTCTTCTTCCACCTCCTCTTTTCCTCTCCCAGATAAGCCCTCAATCAATTCGCGCCAAGCCCTCTTTAGATGTACTTGTGATTGGTTGGTTTTGCAACTAAATTTGATTTTGGTATGTTTTTAGCGCTCGCTCACTCACTTTGAATTCAGGTGTAACCCATACACGCTACTTATAGTAGCACTGGACTGAATTATGCGTGTGGATTAGCTTTCCCTATAACGAATGTCCCTCGCTATCAGGGGAACCCACTCAGACTTCGGAGGTACTTGTAATTTATGTTCTCAAGCCAAGGACGAGAAGTCAACTTGTTAGTCCAACTGACATGTGTAACGGATGATTAAGTACTGTCGCTCTTATCCATCCGTCATACTGACATACTTATTTACGGGATGAAATATCCAGTCGCATGCGCATCTCACCTTAATCGCCTCTCACAACATGCATGGTAGATGACAGCACAATTATTGATTGCTTCTCCTTTGGCCTGGTAACACACGGCCCAAGTGTCTCATCGGGTTACTGATAACAGTGTCTCACTGGGTTACTGATTACAGTGTCTCACTGGGTAACTGATAACCGTGTCTGACTGGGTTACTGATAACTGTGTCTCACTAGGTTACTGATAACAGTATCTCATTTGGTTATTGATAATATTATCTCATTGGGTTACTGATAAAAGTGTCTCACCAGAACGTTGATAGCAATGTTCCATTAAGATGACGCTGAGAGTACAACCCATACAACCAGCTTGCTCTCTGGAGCCCGGACGCCCTGAATTTGCATTGACTGTTGTAATTCATCACGGCACATTTGGAGCTGATCAGGCGAAAGTTGGCTTCTTTCAGTGGCAGCTTAGCCTCTGTCATGCCATTAAGATTATTCTAACTACTAGTCATTCTGGGGAAAATGCAAAGAATACTATGGACAGGCAGAAGAACCAATGACCACCAGGTCCTGCAAGAAGCAGATGAAACCGTTAAATGATCAGAGAAATTAGAAGTAGATAGTCACACTTTTTTTGGGACACGTTATGAGAGGAAATAAACTAGAGAACTTGGTGACAGACTGGCAAGACTGATAGGAAAAGAACAAGGGAAGGCAGAAGTAAATAATTATCGGCATACTTGGTCAAGTGGCATGGTCGAGAAAAGAACGCGAAGCTGATCCACGACTCAGGTGATCGTGTAAGATGGCGAAACATGACCGCCCACGCTTATCGGCATGGCACATGATGATTAGGAGACATTCTTTGATCTGAGGCAACAACGAGCTACTCACGATAGAAAAAGTTAAGTGCAGTATCGGTGTGCCTGACGTAGCATGATGCCCCCCGGGGGAACATCCGCTGTGCATTGTCTCCCTTCACCATGATAAGTAATGTATTTATGGTGAGAAACTGATAGAGAAAGAGTTAACTCACAATTCGACAGTAGCTTAGGAGTCAATGAGGCTACTCAAATAACATGAGACAGAATATCATCGACATTGATCGCAACTCATAGAAGTAAAGAACAGAAAGCAGAGATTAAATGGACACGCTTAAAAGCCACGATGATGGTTAATGAAATGCATCGCAAGAAGTTACGGCTATTTCTGTATTTAAAATTTAAGTAAGGGAAACAATCGTTGATATACAAACATTCATCAATAACTAAGTTACTGTTCGTGTTAGCAGACTAATTACTAAGGACGTGGTCGGATTGCAGTAAAGAAAAGCCTCAGTTGGAGATCTTGCATGTTTGATTATTGTGGGTCGCGTTGGTTATAAACCATTAGATACTTGGTAGCTAATGGCACGTCACAATATCCCAAGCTCCCAGGTCGGCTCAGCTTAAACTAGAAACCAGAAACTGTTCTGGTAATATACTGATAGTGGACGTAACACTGACTGCATCACCCGTCGACTGGTTTATACAAAAATTGCGCTAGAACCATATAGCCATTTACACTTCAAGATGTATAAAAGAGCCCTTTAATACAGCTAGAGAGAAATGAAGATTACATTTAACTCGTGGATATTTCAAATAGAAGCATTGATGTGACAGACATTGATGTGACATTGATGTCACATTGATGTGACAAGCATTGATGTAGGACAGTAGACACAGGTAGAGAATGAGAGTAAACATTGTACAAGCAGACCAACACATACTTACAATGATGCGGCTGGATAGAAATCACACATCCACTGTCCACTCTGATCAGCATGGTTAACTGGTTACAAGTTGCTCAACAGCTGTGATTGTCTCAACCAACACAAATATTCACCTCTACAGCACGCTGATGATGGAAACCTTCACTAACACTGTGATACATCGCTGTTTTCTCAATAGGCAATCAAGTCTAGAACTTAAATATTCACCAGACACTTGGGCACTAGGGCTGTGCAGTGTTACAAATGGTATTGTTAATTACCATAGCAGGGCGGTATAATGTTACAAATAGTACTGTTAACTACCACACGACTGTATAATGTTACAAATAGTACTGTTAACCACAACCCAACGATTGTATAATGTTACAAACAGTACTGTTAACGATCACACGCCTTTATGTTACAAATGGTACTGTTAACTACCACACGGCACTATAATGTTACAAAGGCACTGTTAACTACCACCCAACGATTGTAAAATGTTACAAACGGTACTGTTAACTACCAAACACGGCTGTATAATGTTACAGATGACACTGTTAGCTACAACTTGTCTCAACAGTCTCTACAAACTACTCAACGCATGTGTTAGAAACAACACTGGCAACCCTTGTATTTCTCACCAACGATTCACACACTGTCACTGCTGTGTGATACCACAAATTCGCATATGTACCCACAACACCGACCCACCAACAACCCAACACTGCTGCTGAATACGATACATGTTCGCAGTAAAAACATAATTTAATACAATTTTACAGAACAAACGACTCACACTCGTGTGTAATGCTACCATTGCACAGATATAACCAACTGTTCCCAACATTGATCAATACGAGCAGGTCTTCCTGGCGAAGTGGTTAAGCCGCTGGCTTCGCGCCCCTAAGGGTTGTGGATACGATTCCGGACTTCCGTCATTCGGTTTATGGGTGCAATTTTCTCTGAGACTCCGGGGGGTCGTCGCTGGAGCTAGAAAGTCCGTGCTTTGTGCCACGTTTTTGGAAAGAAACTGAGCCATATGGAATATAATAAATTATAACATAGCAAAGATTGTCCACGAAATTAATTACTGCTTTATGTTAAAGAACTGTTACACTGCTGCTAATAACTAATGGGCCCTGCTGACTGAGTGATACCAACAGATTACGCTGGCTGGATACGATACATGTTTGAAGCCCACAATGTTGCTACGTCGAATAACGGTCACGTTGTTATATTGCGCGCGCGCGCACACATACACACGCACCCCCCCCCCCCCCCCCCCCCCCCCCCCCCCCCCCCCCCCCCCCCCTCAAGGAAGAAGGCTCGCAGACACAGAAACTGCAACTTAGCTTCAAAGAAAGTAAGCACGGATATGGTCCACAAAATGGCCCCTGATGCTGAAAAACAGAAACGAAGTTTCAGCATGAGTAGAACCACTGTACCAAATACAGCTCAGAAAGGTCTATTCTATGGCCCGGATGATACAGTCACACATGTTTCTGCAGACTCCGCAGACGGCTGCATAGTTCACAGCAAGAGATCCAACTTGCATGTATAAGATGACAGAAAGCCAGCGAAAAGACGAAGCTTCATAATATACAATTGACAACAGTGTCAAAAGTCGTATGTCATTGCCACTGTTGCATATTGAGGGTAAATACTCATATTAACTTGACAGAAGGGCTCTCGACGGATGATGTTGTCAATATTGTGCCGGGCGGCTTGCACCCCGGAACATTTTCTAACACATATTTATTAGGTTGGGTTCACCCTGAAAATATGTGGCCATGAAACAAACCCAATCAATCAAACAACCAATCAACAAAACAACAACTAATACACCAACCAACCAACTAATCAATCAAGTAACAAACCACCCAATCAAACAATTCATCAATAAACTAACACATTAACAAACCAACTACCCACCCACTACAAACCTACACAAAGCGTTAACTACTCATCATTGACACTAGTAAATATGAACAATACACTATTTGAATAATTATCCATACCCTGAAGTAACAGATACAAACATCACTGCGGATCATAAAATAAAATGCACAATAACCTGGACAGTTTGTCAAACAAAATGTAGGCACAGCATTCCACAAACTGAGAATGAATGCAACAAGACCATCTATCTGCCCGCCGTTCAATGGCCCGGAACAACCAAGGCGTACCCTACGTCATCGCAGGAGGTAGTAATTTTCCGGGGGAATAAATCCATAAACAACAACAACAACTACGTGCATGCAACACCTGGGGTGTCTAGACTGTAACACACGCTACATTGTGGTGGACTTACATGTGAGAATACACACATATTGACACAAACCGACAGTCATTCAGTTACCACATTGTCGCTTTCGCCAAGCGTAAGAAATACATGCGCAAGAAATGTCGGTTTTAGACGACCGTTAGTTAGCTAGTTGCATACCCTTTACAGGACGTCGCAGTCAACACCGGCATTGTTTGCTGTTGTGACCTCTTGGCAAGTTTACGTTCAGTGGTTTGCCATTGCTTACTGAACGACCGGTACCCATACCATTTCGTTTAACATAGATGAGTGTAGCCATTGTTAATTCTCTTATAAGAGTGTCTAGTTGGTCATGCGTCGAAGTACACTTGTTCATACAGCGAGGCGCCATCGTCATTTGGAGGTGACAGGTTCGAATCCCGGTCGGTAACTATAGTTTTCAATTTTATGTTGTCTAGTGAGTCCTCTAATCTCTACTTCTTTCTTCTCCATCTACAAGCGCCAAAACAATACCTATGTGTGTTTATTTGTGAACTGGCTTAAGTGGCCTGAAAGGTTATCCCTAATTGATTTCCTCAATACCATTGTATGACAACCAACGCTGCGGGGCGGTCTGCTGTCAAATCGATCGCCGCTGTATTTCGAACGAGGTATGCGGAATTATGAATTGCGTCTGTATCCCTTCGCCAGAGGGCTACTGCGTCGCTATTAACAAATTTAATAAACTACTCTTTAACATAAACATCACCATTATCACCATCATCATTACCATTATCACCACAACCACCTTCGTCACCACCATCACCGCCCAATCATTAATCCACTCACCCACCCAATCTACTTATGCACTAGTTTACCTCTTCTACCCTTACATGTGAGGATAATTAATTATACTATTTTCTTTTATCCCGCACTGGACATACATTTCGATTTAATCTCCCAAGGGAATATACACCAAAGGGAATCGAACCTAATACTTAACGTTAGCAGTCGGTAGGGCTATTACTTCTGTATGTGTTGTGTACTATTGCTAACTATGAACATGTTCATATTTATGATGATAGTGATAACGACTACGGTGATCACGTTCGTTGTTATTGGTATCATCATGATTCTTATCATAATAGTAATCAACATAGTAATAATAATGAGTACTATATCACTATTATGAGTAGCTTACTACTATAATGAGTAGCATTATTACCTGGTTTAAATAACCTCTTTAATGTTTCAATTTTCTTTGGGGAACTTCAACACGACTACCTATGACTTAAAAATTACAATTACACTTACTACTGAATCAATTACTTACGCAGTGATGAAATAAACTGGGCACATTACATCTTAAAACCCCCACCTAGTGTATACTAACTCCGTATCGGCTGACACCACTAGAAGTACCCACAACTTCACAGCCGAACAAAAACAATGCGGTCTGAACGATACGTCAAAAACTGACTGGTTATGGCAAAAGTAACCAGGCACCAGTCGGGCCATGCATTGGTAGTCATTCATTTATAGTGGGTCACGGCAGTATGTTACACTCATGGGGTTAACGGTTAAACAGTCATGCGCAGGGTAATGTTTTGACACGTGACCCGTCTGACAGTGGTGACTAGTCGTGTGACCGGACGGTTTCCCCTCCCCGGATGTTGTTTGCCGGCTCGTCTTGTCGAAATCACATGCCGCGCTGGTACCTGTATGTGCAATGCATAGCAGCGTCAGTCGATGGAGAAATCACGGAGGTTGGGAAATACACAGGGAATTAATATGTATTGATTGGCTGAAAATGTATTCCTTTAGTGAGGTACTGCATTTTATAAGAAAAAGAATATCTTATGCAATAAGAAGGTTAGCACATGGCTAGATCAGGAAATCAACATCAGGATTGGTAAGGCAGCAACAATGAACAGGTTAACAAAAAGAGTCCGAGAGAACAGGAAGCTTACTGCCAAAACAAAAGTCCTTAACTATCAAGCTAGGTTCTTAGTACTCTTCTTTATGGCAGTGAAGCCTGGATAACTTACTCACACCAAGAGAAACGTTTAAACAGCTTTCATATGAGGTGTCTGCGAAGAACACTTAGTATTAAGTATTAAGTGGCAAGACAAAATCACAAATAATGAAGTATTGGAAAGATCAGGTTGTGTGACAGTTTGTTCCATGCTCAGTCTTCGTAGACTTAGATGGATAGGGCACGTTAGGAGGATGGATGATGGTAGAATACCAAAGGACATCTATTTTGGTGAATTGCAGATGGGTAAGAGATCTCAGGGTCGGCCTCTACTACGATACAAAGATGTGTGTAAGCGGGACATGATTGATACAGGTATTGATAATGCACATTAGGAGCAAGTCGATGATGGTGTTGCGTGGAGGGCAAATATCAGAAATGGAATAAAGACAAAGGAGAAAATGATTGCAGATAAGTCACACCGTGTGAGACGTACGATGGTCATGATGGTGGAAATGACTATGTGTTCACATACATCCACTGTGGACGAACAACGTCAGAGTGGATTGGCCTTATCAGTTACATTCGCTACCGCCATGGGTTGTAGTTATTGCCAAGTATTACTTCTACTATTCCATGGCATAGTTTAGCTCATTTTTATCTAGGTTGAATCTTCCCAATAAACAATGTGAATTGAACAGCAGAACTTGTAAAAATGGTCATGAACAACGCCGACACGTCGGCCACATTTCGAGTCTGTATTAATACTAGAGGCAACAACCGTACTTCATACAACATGCAGAGAACTCCACGTGAACTCTCTATCTCGCATTACATTGTATCTCTTTTCCAGTAGTTCCTCATTAATCAGCACAAAATTAAAGTCAAGCATGTCGTTGCTCTATGTCATATAACTACCGTTTACACTTAAAGAATATCTTCTTACTTACGCCACAATTGAAGCTTGTTATGTTATTAGTTAGTTGGATGACCTTTCGCTCATTCTCCAACTGTAATTTCGACCCCTTTCTATCGCATTTCATTCCTCTGTCTTTGCTTCCTCTTTCATCTTTGATTTCATCAAGTTCTCTAGATGTACCGTCATTCTCTTTATGCTTTTCTCAAAGATCTTGTCTTCTTGATCACGGTGTGCCTTGCTTCTTTCATGGCTGTTCCCCGTCTGTTTCTCGATGACGTCCCGTTTCCAATATTTACGCGTGTGCGTTCACTGTCCCTGCCGCACTTGTACTTTCCCTATTTTAAATCCCTATCTTCGCTGTGCGCCGCATGGCAGTTATTATGCCTTTTGAAGCACAATGTAACAAATTATCGTCTGTCAAGACTGCAAGGTGCCAATGTACATGGCTGTGGATCCTGGACAATAAGTACATCCACAGAACCTCCAGAGATGTGGTATTGCAGAAACATGATGACAATTTATTGAACAGCCAAAATGAGTAACTTAAACGTTATGAAAGAGGCTTGAAAGATACGAAGACATCTTATCATAAAGATTAGAAAGAGGCAGTGTGTGTGTGTGTGTGTGTGCGCGCGCATGTGCGAGCGTGCATGCATGTAGCTACGCATGCACCCCCACCCATATGTATGTATCATCATCAGCATCATCAAGCCAAACCTACATAACCAGCTATCTAACTACCTGGTATTGAAGCTCACTCAACATTCATTTCACGACTGTCTGTCTTGTACCACTCTCGTTAGTTCCACGCATGTCTACACTGATAGAAAAGCTGCTTCTACTCATGCATATCTCCCGTATTCTAGAAGCGATGCTACTGAGACTTGTTAAGCTCATACCGCCACTATGCAGAGTCTGTAATCGATGTTATACAGGCTATCAACCTTAGTTATTTCTATTATTATTGCAATATATGCATTTGAGCAATAGCTTCTGGTCTTTGGTCGGCAACAGGTTTAGGATCAAAGTTTCGACAGGCGGACAGTTAGATTATTGCTTTGCTGATCAAGCAGCTTCTGCAACTGGTCTTGTTCTAGACGTATTGGTGTTACCTTTCCTCTGGAATAAACTAGGCAGACCAAGAGAAGAACCAAGCTGCATGGGCAACATATGGTCTCTACAATTCAGCCCAGGCTTTGTGCTATGGAGAGATACAACTTCATCTCTAGTCCCCGCCATGGATTGTAGTTATACTTTTTGTAAAACATAATGTAACAAACTATCGTCTTTGAAGAGGGCATGGTGCCAATGAAAAGCCCCTAACAGTTCTGATAGGGCGGGGGAGCCCACACCTAGCTATGCACCTTGAAATCATCGGGTTCGACTTCGGCATGCACTTGTGTGAGGTTGAATTTCTCTAGACAGATATCACCCAAAGTAACGTGTTCTATGTACCCGCGGGTATGTCTACGTTTCCTTATGTTTGCCAGGGCAGCGAGGGAACTTAGTGATTACTACTCTAAGTGATTTCCAACTGCCGTGTGATTTTTAACGTCCACAACAAGCACACGTAACCTCATGACTTTTGCCATTATCGAACGAACGAACAAACGAACAATTTTCAAAGGGTTAAGAATTGGGCACGTAGGCCCGTCTGACATTCTGCCCTTCTTATCTCTTTCCTCTCATGCGTTATTTCATTCATACATCACTTATGAAGCTAATCTTAGACAACAACAAAACAATATGCACTAAAACGCATGTAAATTAATCAATAATACATGACTCACTAAAGGGTGAAGGCTAGTGTCAGAGTCCAGAAAGGGGACGATGATGCAGTGACATCGTTACGCCCGCCAGGCGACTTAGCTCCCAGTAGGGACGCAGTAACTTCGTTACGCCGCCAGGCGAATAGTGGTTACCGGCCTGCAAGACTGCTGGCTGACAAGCGACCAGCGGTCAAGCAAGGACGACGCTAAACGCACGCATGCCTCGTGACGTCACCTGAGGTGAGAGGCGAGTTGCGAGTTAGCGGCAGACAGCTCTGGGACTTCGATTCGGACAGACGTGTGCAGAGAGAAAGGCGTTGTGTGGTATCTGTACTGAAAGTCGAGTGTCTGGACATCTTGAGTGAGACTTGTGAGCTGTATGTAAGTGTATTGAAGTATCGAGTATATATTGTTGTGATCATCGTTCTGTATTTGATATGTGAATAAATCCATAGAACGGTGTGTCGTTGAGTCTTACGTCAAATCACGTTGTACTTGTACTGTCCCACACTGTTAGGTTAGCGAGCCAAGTTTAAGACCCTGACAAGTGTGGACGTGGGGGCTCGTCCGGGATCTGAACCCGGGACCTCTCGCACCCCAAGCGAAAATCATACCCCTAGACGACAGGGGTTCAATACACTTTGTGGCAGGGGCATTGACTAGCCCAAATGGAAGTTTGCACCATTCGTACAGTCCCCAAGGTGTGGCAAATGCTGTCAGATGTCTGCTCTGTTCGTCTACTGCTATTTGCCAATATCCTTTAGTCATGTCTAGCGTCGTAAAGAACCTAGCGTCTGTCAGTTCTGTCAGAAGATCGTCAGTGTTTGCCATTGGCTCCAAATCTAGAACAGTTATTTTATTTAGTTTCCTGTAGTCGATGCACAGTCTTATTGTATTGTCCTTTTTGCGTACAATCACCATTGGAGATGAGAAGTCTGACTGGGATCGTCTTATGATGTTGTTTTTCTCTAAGTTGATGCGTGAAGCTTGAACTACCGATCTGACTGGGTCACTCATGCAATTGAGGTAATCAGCCATCGAGATGATGAAACCTGACAAGTGTTAAAGGTTGAACACCACATGTCGTTGAATGCAACTTCCATTTCTTATATATTTCGATGGCATATGTGTATTTATTTGCATTTGATAGAAATGTACATAACAATAGAAGGGTCGACTCTGACAAGGTTTAAATATTAACCCATTATGTATATATATGATACATGAAAGATGACATCTTTCATGAATTTGCCGGGGGAGCGTGTCAGAGTCCAGAAAGGGGACGATGATGCAGTGACATCGTTACGCCCGCCAGGCGACTTAGCTCCCAGTAGGGACGCAGTAACTTCGTTACGCCGCCAGGCGAATAGTGGTTACCGGCCTGCAAGACTGCTGGCTGACAAGCGACCAGCGGTCAAGCAAGGACGACGCTAAACGCACGCATGCCTCGTGACGTCACCTGAGGTGAGAGGCGAGTTGCGAGTTAGCAGCAGACAGCTCTGGGACTTCGACTCGGACAGACGTGTGCAGAGAGAAAGGCGTTGTGTGGTATCTGTACTGAAAGTCGAGTGTCTGGACATCTTGAGTGAGACTTGTGAGCTGTATGTAAGTGTATTGAAGTATCGAGTATATATTGTTGTGATCATCGTTCTGTATTTGATATGTGAATAAATCCATAGAACGGTGTGTCGTTGAGTCTTACGTCAAATCACGTTGTACTTGTACTGTCCCACACTGTTAGGTTAGCGAGCCAAGTTTAAGACCCTGACAGCTAGGTATCCAGTATCACAACCCAAGAGTTCAGGGCGACTCGTGATAACATTAGATACCAACGGTTCTAAGAAATTCTTTCCAAACCTCTACGGGAATCCAACTCGCTACCTTCTAAATGTGAAGCGAACCCCACAACCTTCAGTGACAATTCCCACTTTCCAACAATACAGAATAATTCACGGCACACGCACACAATACATATAGTGCAGAGGTTCTCAAACCACGGCCCGCGGGCCACTTGTGGCCCGCCAGCTGTCAGAAAGTGGCACGCGAGGCCTCGTCATCTAACAGAATATATTTTAATGATTTCAAAAATGCACTCGGAGCGTCCAGTCAGTGTACGAAAATTTACTCTGCTCGTGGTTGTTATGCTCAGATATTATCGAATGCGCCTGTTCAGTTCGCAACAACACGTTATGAAGTTCCCACAACCCAGCCTTGTCGACCAGTCAGGGTGCGCAAAGCTCCATGTTGTCATCTGTTACAACCGTTTAGCATAGTGAGTAGTATTGTGTTGAAAATAGTTTTTTTTTTTTTTTCAAATACAAATTTATCGTTAAAGCCTGTAAACATGAGTGTGGGAAATCTAAAATCAAACAATGGTAAAAGGCGAAAATGTGAAGACATTGCTTGCCGCTTGGTCATGCAAGTAGGTTACCAACTAACAGTATACAATAACAAGAACAAGCAATGATGTATGGACCTGATGGAAGCAGAGGAAGAGGCCGACCACGTAAATGATGGACGCGGGGAATTACAGAGTCCATGGGAATATCGATACATGAAGCCCATAAACGGGCACTCTCCCGCTGTTTATACTTCACCTCGACACCGCAAGGTACAAGAGGAACATGAAGAGATGAGATGATGAGTTGCTTGTCGTAAATTCAACGAAGATTGGACGGAGACATTTATGTTTATGCCTAGTAGTAAAAAAGTTTGCTTAATCTGCGGATTTTGTGTTTCTGTTACAAAAACATTTAATCTGGAACGACACTTCACGACCACACAGTAAGACATAAATGCTCAATATCCGATCAGTTCATTTCTCTGACCAGGCAGCAGTCATTTTTCACCAAGGCTAACGAACAGAGCAAGAGTGCATTTGTTGCGTCGTACGAAGTCGCTCTTCTGTTGTCTCGCAAAAAGAAGCCGTTCACCGATGCAGAAGAAATAATCAAGCCTTCCCGTAAATTTGCTGCTAGAATGCTTGGCGACAAAAGGTGTAAAACAAAATTTGATCAGATTCCTTTGCCTAATAATACTATGTCCAAGCGAGATGAAGAATTGGCCAACGATGTTCATCGTCAAGTAGCAGTACATATCAAAAATTGTAAATTTGTTTCATTGGCAGTGGATGAATCCACTGACATTTCTGACACAGCTCAGGTCGCAGTTTTTGTTCCAGCAATAAACGATAATTGTGAAGTCATTGAAGAACTTCTAGGACTTGAATCGATGCATGCAACTACAAAGGGACTGATCTGTTTGAAACTCTGAAGTTGTGTGTAGAGAAAAACAACATAGAATGGACCAAAGTGGACAGCGTATGCACCGACGGTGCTCCGGCTTTGACAGGTAAAAAATCTGGATGTCTAGCATTATTGGAACAGTTTCTTGACCGTACTAAATTAAAATATCATTGTATCATTCACCAAGAAGATCTGTGTGGAAAGACATTAAATCTGAAACATGTCATGGATGTTGTTCTGAGATGTGTGAACACAATTCGAAGAAGACACAGAACAGGCATAGTTCAGACAGTTTCTATCAGACCTGAACAAGGAATACGGTGAGCTACTGTTACACTGTGATGTCAGATGGCTATCTAAAGGTAAAGTTCTGTCACGTTTCTGGGCACTGAAAAATAGTGTCTATCTGTTTCTGTTTGAAATAAATGAATTGCCTACAGAACGGAAAAGTCTGCTGAGTGATGACTACCTTAATGACCTGGCATTTTTGGTGGACATCACGTCTCATTTACACTCTTTAGATGCGAGGATCCAGGGAAAATTCAAACTATTCACAAATTTGTGCGATGACATTTCTTCATTTAAAATGACACTACGACTGTTTATCGGACAACTGACTGAAAGGACTTTAAAGGCGTTTCCAAGTCTGAAGACGCTTGTGGCGGAAAAGATATGTGACTTGTTGCAGTACAAAGTAAAAGTTGAAAGTCTTCTGGATATCTTTCAGTCGAGATTTCAAGAGTTCACAATAGAGGAGGATAATGTTGCCCTCTTCATAAATCCGTTCGTATTTCCTGATGCCAAGCTCTGTCAATTCCAGCAAAACCTTCAGCATGAAGTAATTGATTTGAAATGCAATTCTGCACTGGGATGTATATTTCTGGAGCTACCTGCTTCACCTTCAGCTGATCATATTATTTCATTCTGGCGACTATTGCCTGTCGAATAATTTGAAAAATTGCGTTCATTCGCCCAGAGATACATTTGTCGTTTTGGTTCGACTTACAGATGCGACCAGCCATTTTGCGCAATGATCGTTATTTAAAAAAAAAAAAAAAAAAGCAGCGTTCGAGACTCACGAACAGTAACCTAGCTGCGCTTATGACTTTGGGCACGACAGATTTGTGCCCAGACATTGATAAACTGGCATCTGAACTTAAGTAACTGGTTATGAAGAACAGTTACAATTGTAAATTAATTACATTAATAGCTATTTTCGAAACTGATTTAGCATTTATTGTTAAATCAACTTTTGATTTTAAACCAAAAAATGACCGCAGTGCAGTACTGACACTGACTGCCTTTAAAGTTTTAGAATTTTGTTGACGAAAGTTAAGAAAGGTAAGAATGATATTGCACGACTTTTATAATTGTATAACGTTGTGGCCCGCTTAACTACGCAAAATAGTAGATATGGCCCTCCGCTTGAAAAGCTTGGGAACCACTGATATAGTGTATCAACAGGAGGTCAGCGTGGCCGAAAGGATAAGATAACTCACTATTAAACTTCCGGTATGCTGATGACAAGGTAGCGGGTTCAACCCCTACACCCACCAGTTAGACAAGCGTTGACTTCTTATCATTCACTTGAGGAGGGTGGGTGGGGGGAGATATAAATTACACAAGTATCTCAGAAGTCGGGGTGGGTTCGCCTGATGGCGAGGAACACTGGTAAAACGAAAAGCTAGCCCACACGTAAAATCAGTCCAGCGTGGACTATGCTTGACTTCATCGTGAGCCAAGGAAAATAAAAAAGTGTATCAACAGGACGTACATGTTTGTGTGTGACCCAGGTCGTACATGTGTGTGTGTGACCCAGGATGTTGACTTTTTGTAGTATTGTTTCTGGGGCAAGGACAAACAATACAATTCAATAACATGCGTGATGTATCCATTCACAATCGAACCGTCTACCAATCAACATACCCAGCTATCTAGCTTTCTATCTGTCTATCTACCACCCAGTCTATCTAACGAGTCAATTAGCTAGCTATCCGTCGTTCTGTCTCTCACTGAGTTTACCAACCTAGCCAGCTATCTAATTTTCTGTCTGTGTATCTACCACACAATCTATTCAATCAGCCAGTTAGCTAGCTGTCCGTCTCTGTCTACCACCGAGTCTACGTACCTAGCTAGCTAGATAATTTTCTGTCTATTTTCCACTAGGTCTACCTAACTAGTCAAATAGCTAGTTATTTGTCCGAATATCAATCAGCCTATCTATCTAGCGATCTGTTCGTCTACAAATCAACCTATCTAGTCAAATATCTCTACCTTTCTGTCCGTCTACCAATCAACCTACCTACCACGCCATCTTTCTGAATATCTATATTTCTATTAATCAACCTACCTACTTACCAGTTATGCAACTAACTATCTGTCTGTCTATCCATACCTACATAACTAAACACACCAGCTTAACTACCCGCCTCTCTGTCTGTCTATTGTATGTCTGTATGTCTACCTAAAACATGTAAGCTACATAAAAACGTAAAGTATGCGACTGTAATCATATAACCTTGCAACGACCTTAACAGAATATCCGCCATTGCCCTGAATACTGTATACCCCTTTTGGTCTTGATCTCTCTCCACCCCAGCCCCCTTCCTCACACACCCATCTAATCCCGTAAAGCTGCAATACAGTGTATATGGGACTCTGTAATAGCAGTTGTCAGAATTCAAAACAATATATCCCCTAAGTCAATGTAAGCACAGAAGCCACACACAATATGTTGCACGATTGATTGCCTGTCATATTTCGCTGCATCTCGTCGGGTGCACACTGCACAGTTATATATCGAATGAAATGAATAAATGAATAATACTTTTTGTTTACTTGCTTTGAACCTGAGCGTAGTCCACATTGAAATGATTTGTGTGTGTGTGGGCCAGCACTCCCTATAACCAGTATCTCCCGCCATCAGGCGAACCCACTCCGACTTCTGAGGTAATTGTAATTTACGTCCCCAAGTCAAGAATGATAAGTAAACGTTGAAGTCTAACTTGCCGGTGTAGGGAGAGAACCCCCCTACCTCGCCATCAGCGCACCTGAAGTTTTAGAGCCAGCGCTCTTAACCTTTCGGTCACGTGACTTCTGAAAGATTGTTACGAGAGCAAAGTTCTGCAATGGACAAGGCACTGGTTGGTGGTGATGATTAAGACGACAGACCTATGCAGGAAAAGCAACACTACTAACTGCAGCATTTGCCAAAGACCCCATTGATGGCAACTGCACACACACATCACATCGTCGATTATTCATCATAACACCAGAACAGGTCATTATTCTGCGCCCCAGAACAGGACACAATAGATTACGCAACCACGTGTATACACAATTCAAGATTGGTGACTCAGCCATGTGCACACGAGGTTTGGCGCCGCAGACAGCAGAGCACATACTCCAGGACTGCCCAAACTACAACATATCCAGGCGAACCTTCTGGCCTAGAGAGACAACAGTGGAAGATAAACTCTATGGACCGCTGAGTGAACTAAAAAAGACTGTTAGATTCATACAAGAGACAACATTGCAGTTATAGAGATATTTCAAGCGAACGAAAGAAGAAGAAGAAGAAGAAATTCATCATAACCATTATCGTTGATGACCCCACCGTTAACTCCTCAGAGACGTACCGGGCATCAATTTCACCCGTGACGCCTTGGCTGGTTGGTTGTGTATAAAACACAGGACGACTGTGTTTTAACTCTTACACACGTTCAGATGTCTAGACCTCGAAGTGGCTTGCGTGCATCGAAGTGAGGCGGTGTAGGAGTGAGACGGTGTAGGAGTGAGGCGGTGTAGGAGGCAGTGTAGCGGTGAGACAGTGTAGGAGTGAAGCAGTGTAGGAGTGAGGCGTGTAGAGGCCTTTTCTCCCTACCCAGGTACACAAGTACTACCTGTACGAAGACTGTATAGCAGGTTCTGTTCCTCCTCTCGAAACTCAGAAATGAGCAGAGCGAGCAGGACCAGACTGTAATTTTACATCTGCGGAGAGACATATTAGGCTGTGACCATGTCATGATGCGGCCAGCATATATTGTCGGGATGGTATTATGCTCCGCGGCGAAGGTGTTTTGGGCGCGATTCGTAATCCCGAATACCCGGGTTCGAAACACAGCGGTGCTGGTTTTTTCGAAAAAAAAAGTATAGGTGTCGGTCGTTCAGAAAGCAATGGCAAACTTTTTTTTTCCCCGCATATCCTTTACAGGACATCGCTGTCAACACCAGAATTTTACCGCTGTTGTTGATTTCTTGCCAAGAATTGCGACTGTAATTATATAACCTTGCAACGACCTTAAACAGCATATCCGTCATTGTCCTAAATACGGTATACCCCTGTTGGTCTTGATCTCTCTCCACCCCAGCCCCCTTCCTCACTCACCTATCTAATAAATTGCCACTGATTTCTGAGCGGCCGGCTCACGTATCCCGTAAGTCACCAACGCGGCGAGAACCGCTACCAATTTTCCCGCGCTGCGAGACCCTACGTGGGAAGGTAATATTTCTTTCACAGATTATTGAGTACTTCGTTGTCAGAAGATTGTCTGATTTAATATCCAGAAGGAACCAGAACTCCATGAAAGACACAGCGACTCCATGTCTGTGCCCTTGACAGAAACAGCGACCGAGTGTCTGTGACACAGAGGAAGCGGTGTTTAATCTATACCTGGGTGTGAGCCAGGGGGGAATCATTGATGCCACGAGCACTCTAAGCACGAACCCAGGAATTAAGAGGGAAAGACTGCATGTCAACATCAACGACAGCTTCAACAGTCGAATTATTACCCTGCATGATATATTAAAATTGTCTGCCAAAATATCAGACACGCTGCAGAAATCAAGCATTTTTATTGTATCTATAACCTCCAGAAAGACACTGAGTACGGTATATATGCGGAAGCAGCAGACACAGATATACGATTGACGCTACACTTCTCTATGAGATGTAAATATATTTAAAGGCGGGGAAGGTGACGGGATCGTTGGGGGATTGCACTGATAATATCTTGAGTGCATTCGAACGAGGGTTCGACCCCTCACGCGTCTCCCGCTAAGAGAGGGGAAGAATGGTTATCCATTCATCCATTCCTTCAGGCCTACAAAATGTGATGCACGAAGCAGCAGAATTCCTCATGACAGACGCCAGAAGAACCTTCACGCAATAATGAATCACCTACTAGCACTGGAAACTCCTCCCAGATGGAAGGACGGTTTTATCGGGACTCTTAAAAGTTCATCAAACACGATGTATAATCAGATCTACCCTTCCGTCCATCTTCCCAGTTATATGTTGTGTTCTTTCGGATTCCAATACCAGCTGGACAGTAGTCCATCTGGTGTTGTGTGTGTGTGTGTGTGTGTGTGTGTGTGTGTGTGTGTGTGTGTGTGTGTGTGTGCGCGCGCGCGCACGCTTAGTAACAGCAAAACGTTAACGAGATTTTTATCTTTTTATGCGTCCCGTGGTTGAATAAGAAACGACATCACTGCACTCAGGACAATCCCACACGCGGGTTTTCAGTCTATTCCACCATTTTCCACCTGGTCCCATAGGCGCCCGACCTCCTCTCCCTGTCCATTGGTAATCTACCATCGAGAGGCGCATTCCCTGCCAGCCTATCAGCCTGTTCATCCCCCCCCCCCCTTCTTGTAGTGTCTAGCTCCAGACTTCAACATCAGTTTTCTCGATAGATTTTGATGTGCGATGGAAATGCGAGTGACTACAAATGTCAAATATATTAGACTGTGGTTGTAAGGACTGGAGTGACCTGCCTCTTATGACCTTTTCCTGAGAAACGTTGAGTTCAGTCAAGAACTGAAATCACAGCACGTGGGGCATTTCCATACAAGCTCCGTCCTCATTTTCAACAGCCAGCGAAGGGTTGCATTGGTATGGTAACAACCGCTGTCTGATTATGCGTTTGTATGGCTTTTTCCTAGGAGTACTGAGGGTCGGGCCAGTCCGTTAATACTTCTTAGTTGTTTTACGAGCAGTATGAAGATCCCCTGCCGGCTTGCTAGGCCAGTCGCAGGTTTAGGACACAAATCTGACCACAGGGAGTCCATCCCCTATGACGAGCCATAGCCCCGTTAGCCCATGACCTCGCGGTCATGGTATCCTGGTCTACATCACGTGGAGATGGCACGTAAACGATGGCTGACCACGTAAGCGATGGACGCAGGGAATAGCACAGTCCATGGGAATATCGATACATGAAGCCCATAAGCAGGGACTCTCCCTTTGTTTATACTTCACCTCAACACCGCAAGGTACAAGAGGAACATGATGAGATGAGATGAGACTGAGAGTCAACCAGATTCCCTGCCGCACCATTCTCTCCAGTCAATGATGATTTATCTGTTCTTCCAGACAATACAACGACCTTGACCACATCTGCCCTATCGAGCGCAGTACCCTAACCCGGCGGTGCAGATTGGCTTTTCTTGTTTGAATATAGTGGTAACTGGTCATGTTTATTATTCTGTGCCTCGACTCAATTTCACAATGGGGTTTGACGGGGTTAAGCAGTAGTAAAGCGCACTCCTAAACATCTTAGGTACTCTGATTTTACCAATTACAGAACCGAACACTTTAGAAAAAGAAAAAAATACAGCAGCCATGTGCACATGTGTATACTGGCGTTGCAGACAGCAGATCACTCCAAGACTGCCCAAAATACGACTTGTCTAGGCAAACCTTCCGGCCTAGAGAAACAACAATGAAAGATAAACTCTATGGACCACTGAGAGATCTAAAAAAAAAAAAAGACTGGCATTTATACAAGAGACATCATTGCAGATATAGACAATACATTTCAAGGAAATGAAAGAAGAAGAAGAAGAAGAAGAAGAAGAAGAAGAAGAAGAAGAAGAAGAAGAAGAAGAAGAAGAAGAAGAAGAAGAAGAAGAAGATTAAGACGAAGAAGAAGAAGCAGAGGAAGATTAAGACGACGGCGAAGAAGAAGAAGAAGAAGAAGAAGAAGAAGAAGAAGAAGAAGAAGAAGAAGAAGAAGAAGAAGAAGAAGAAGAAGAAGAAGACGAAGAAGAAGAAGAAGAAGAAGAAGAAGAAGAAGACGAAGAAGAAGAAGAAGAAGAAGAAGAAGAAAAGGACTTTATACATAATTCTAAGTTGGAGTTTGTCTTGTCTAATAAATTAGAAATGATATCCGGGTAAAAAACACAAAAGCAAGGTAAACTATCTGTACCTCAGACCCGGAAGCAAACACAACTGTATAATTAAGTATTGACATGTTCTGTGTGTTAATTATTTAACCTGTTATATATTGAGGCAAGGTTTTTGGGGTGTTTTCTAATCTGTGAGTGCTTTTACGTTGTTAAGTAATACAAGCATTATTATCCTAATTTAATTTCCATAGAGATGCCAACAAACTCAAGTTGACTGCCGCATATATTCTTCTTCTTCAGCATTCCGAGCCATTGAGGTTCTTTGCTGCAGCTACAAGTCGTCTCCATTCATCTCTCTGGTTGACCTTCTCTTGTCAGTCGCTGATTCCAAGTGCTTGTATGTCTGTATGTATATTATCTCTCCACCAAAGAATTTTGACTGTCTACGTCTATTTTCTCGAATCAAAAAATTCTTTGGACATGTAATGAGAAGAAATCGATTGGAGAACTTAGTGACAACTGGCAAGATCAAAGGGAACAGACCAAGAGGAAGGCCGGGAGGAAAATACCTGGATGGCTTGGCTACATGGCATGGACGAGACAGGAACATTGAGCTGATCCACGACTCTGGTGATCGAGTGAAATGGCGAGTCATGACCGCCCACGCTTTCCGGCATGGCACTTTATATATATATATATATATATATATATATATATATATATATATATATATATATATATATATATATATATATATATATATATATATATTCATAACATAGAAGAAAGGGGGATTAAAGGGAGAGGATCGACTTCATTCACCGGGTTTTATCCATATGGCACGGACTCTTTCCGCAGAGCGTCCCGCAGAAAGCGTCGCACAAACCGCGAACCTCGTAGCTCCAGCGACGACCATCAGGAGTCTCAGAGAAACTTGCACTCATTAACTGAATGACGGAGTCCCGTATATTGAAGAAGAAGGAGAATATACTGGTTCAGGTTACACACTGAATCATGGACTTTTGCCTTTCTCGTGGATGGAATATTTCGAGGTGAAGGAATCGGGCGATTCTAGTTTAATATCTTTTCTAATACTGCCCATGCAGTGTGGTGTTGGTGATATGTCTGTCCAGTCTTCTACGTATCTCGTGTACTGCCAATCATTTCTTATATATATATATATATATATATATATATATATATATATATATATATATATATATATATATATATATATATATATATATATATAACAGAGTGTATGTGGCTTTGTTTGTGTGTTTGTGGTCAGCTAGCTATGTATTGGATGCGTTCGATAACGGTACATCCGATTGAGATGAAATTTTCTACACGTCTTCCTTTCATTCCTGTGCAACCGACTATAATAGTTTCTTAGTGTAAAATCTTCTACTTATATAATAACATTTACTTTTTCATTTTCATTATATAATGTCTATATAGCAGGGGGACTTCACTCTAGAAAAGTTATTTCCCACCAACTGATATTCGTAGTGAGCATTCTCGTAACCAGTTAATTAACAGATTCAGAGCCAAAAATAAAAAAAAAATGTTTGGACCAAACAAAAATGAATGGCGGAAAATGGGAAGAAGGGGTCTTTCACAGTTATGACTTAAACATGTGTAATATGGTAGCAGACAAGTTGTTTTACATATCAAATTAAAGGGAAGTGCATAAGGAAAACTAATGTATGTAAGCCATTGGCAGATAAGGAAAGTGGCTTAAGAAGATTAATCATCCCATGACACTTATTCACTTAATTAGGTACCGGCCCGGCTAAGTGTCCATGAAAGTAAAAGGTGGTGGTTTTGTGAATGAGACCTCGGCTTGATTGATTGATTAATTGATTTAGGAATCGACATCACAGCATTCGGGGCATTCCTATAAGCGCTCCGTCCCCACCCTCAGCAGCCAGCGAAGAGTTCCAACACCAATAGTACCAGTAGCAATCTGATTATATGTCCGTCTCGCCTTACCTCTGAGCATTGAGCGTCGGCCAGATCCCCTCGTCACTCCTTGCTGTCTCATTCTTGCCAGACCATGGTAATCCATTTGCTCCTCCGAGGTGTACACGTGCTCCCACAAGGCCGCAACCACGTCTGCCTTGTCATGTATCAATACTCCACCAAGTTCTGCAGAGCCGGCCATCTGTCCGCCTGTTCATTTCCCAGCACACCGGCATGCCCCGGAGAAAAGATCCAGGCGATGCTTGTCACCCATGAATTCCGAAGCGAAGCAAGCCACTCCGCACGAAGCCTGCCCGTCCTCACCCTCGTCAGCATGCTTTCTGAGTCAGTTACAATCACGATGTGTGTGTGTGTGTGTGTGTGTGTGTGTGTGTGTCGTATTCTCCATCCAGCGGAGATCCGCAGTGACTGCCTCCACCTCCATTCTTAAGCTGGATGTTGTGGTATCATATGCCAGGCTCTCCTGCACCAAACGTCGACCATTAGCTTTGGCTATGAACCCCCAGCCACTTCTCTCACCTCTTGACACCGAACCATCTGTGTAGATAATCACATCACTCGAGTGAGCATTGTCCTGAATTAGTTGCTGGATTTCCACTTCCGTGGCCCCTTCTGGCCACTCCCTGCACTCCCGGCTCAAAGTGAATATAACTCTGCACAAGTCTGACTGCTCCGTTGACACTCTGACCCACTCCTCTCCACGCCTAATGATCTCCAAGGGGCACACCAGTCTGATCGTATCCTCCGCCTGAGCCATCCATGAATTCCTTCTTATCAGTCGCTGACCCTTAACTGCGTCCAGCGCCTCATGCAGTGGGTGGTCTGTGTCTGCAGCTACTCTGAGGTATGCCTTCGCCTGCATCACCTTGAGCCTACCAGCAACAGTCGGCAGACCAATGATGTAACGCATACACACTACTGGGGTGTCTCTGGTGCATCCCAGAATGACGCGCATAGCTTCGTTCTGTATGCGCTCTAACTTCACCAGCTGACTCTCTGAGACAGTGAGCAGTCCTAATCCATAATCAATTACTGAGAGGATCAAGTGCTGGTATAGTGCGAAAAGCATTCTCTGCTCTGTGTCCATTGCAGCCATAGTTTTAAGTGCACTGAGTCCCTTTTGAGATCTTGTCACAACCGTCTCCACATGGTCCTTGAAAGATAGGCTCCTGTCAAATGTGATACCCAGATACTTCAGTTTGCTATCTCAGCTGACATTTCTACCATCTATCGCGAGGCTTGGGACATCAGCTGTCACAATCCTGTTGTCCAGAGAGCACCACAAAACAGACGCCTTTTCCGGGTGGATGACAGCACTCATTTCTGTGCACCAGTCAATCACATTATCCACTGTCGCCTGCAACTCCTAGGCTGTTTGCTCCCTATCTCTCCCCTGCCTATATGCAAGAATATCATCTGCAAATGTTGGTATTCTTCCAACCTCTGGTGCTTCTAGGTTCTTCGGCTAGACCTCGGCTTGTCATCAACTAACTAAAAGGGTGGTGTTTTTGTGACTGAGACCTCGGCTTGCCATCAGCTAACTAAAAGGGTGGTGGTATTGTTACTGAGACCTCGGCTTGCCATCAGCCAACTAAAAGTGTGGTGGTATTGTTACTGAGAGAGATCTCGACTTGCCATCAGCTAACTAAAAGTGTGGTGGTATTGTTACTGAGAGAGATCTCTGCTTGCCATCAAGTAACTAAAGCGTCTTGCATTGCCTTGTCCCGAAATACAGGCGGTAGGTGGGGGAAAACTAATGTATGAAACGGTAGCTGGGGGATCTCCGATCCGACCTTTGTTTTTGTAAAGTGAGTGACGTGTTTTCACATGTGTCTGTCCCTTGTCAGTATAAGCTTCCATCTGGGGCTTTCCCTGTACTTTTCTGAATTATGTTTCTCTAGTGTGTTGTGGTTCCCCATTATTTCGTTTTCCCGGGAGTGTTTCGGTAAATATAACAATCGTTTGGTTTTATTTGGCCAGTAAGCATAGTGGTGGTTTTGGTTTAGTTTGGTCATTAAGTATAGTGATGAATGTATTTAGTTTGGCCAGTAAGAATAGTGGTGGTTTTGGTTTAGTTAGTTAGTCGCAGTTCCAACTTCACAGCAACGGGTCGTCCCCATTATGCTCCGTTCCTGTGCCAGTGAATATCACACAAAATGCTCCCCACTGCCCAATGTGAAAAGTGGAAAAGACAGGAGTCTCGACAAACAACAGCCCGCACAGATACACTGTGCATAATGCCGCCGCCAGAATGTCAACACACCAGTCCCCCACGAAACACCCAATTCATCTCTGATGGAATCGGCAGTCATTTTCCTATCTGGATGTTTCCTAGATGTTCACCCACACAGTCCACGAAAATACAGTTCATCACCGACGGCAGTGGCAGTCAACCAGAAGCCCAGCAGCCACGCATTTCTGCATAAGGCAAAAACTGGTCAACTCTGGGACATAGCCACCTGCCATCGCTCTGAACATGCAGTCACGTTCCAAAAAAAAACAAACTTGGGCAGATTCAAAACCACTTCACACGAAACTCACAGCTCACAGTGTCGCGCCACGCACTCAGTAGCAAGGCGACGGAACCATCAAGCCTCCTTAGTCGCCTCTTACGACATGCGTGGTAGGCTACAGTGTTGCTATTCTTTGCTTCCCTTATGGGCCCCGGCAACACACGGGAGTTTAGTTTTAGTTTAGTTTGGCTAGTAAGCATAGTAGTTGTTTGGGTTAGGTTGGTTTGCTGTACTTGGACACGGAAAACATCACATGTACTCCAGCATACACTTAAAAAGTCGCTTAAAAGTCGACAGTGTTGACTTCATTGCACCGGGTGTTATCCCATATGGCTCGGTCTCTTTCCGCAGCACAGAAAGCGTCGCACAAAGCACGAACTCCGTAGCTTTTAGCGACGACCCACAGGAGCCTCCAAAACATTTACCTCGTAAACCGAAGGGTGCGGCCCGGAATCGAACCCACAACCTTCGGAGCACGAGTCAAACGGCTTGACCACTTCGCCACAGAGACTCCCAATACTCTTACATATAATACAAGCATATACACGCGTTGGTGTCTTACGGGATAACTGAGCCGGCCGCTCAGAAAGCAATGGCAAACTACTGAGCGTAATCTTGCCAAGAAATCAACAATCAGCTGAAAGATGTTGATGTTGACAGCGATGTCCTGTAAAGGATATGCAAATTTAAAAAAAACAAAAAACTTGCCATGCCAAGGTTGTCCGTCTTGGCAGTGGCCATAGCCAGTGTCTCTACAGAGACCCCCCCCCCCCCCCCTTACTGTCGCGAACTTGAAACCATAACCAACAACTACCTGTCCACTGCTCCCAAGGGCAATCCTTCAAGCGCACGCGCGGTTTCACGTTATCGTGCAGAAACGCACGGCATGGCTTAGTTTTAATTATAGCTTTTGGCAACCCAGTATCTGAATAACGAAGACACAAACAATAGATTGCACGATTTATTGCCTGGCATATTTCGCTGCATCTCGTCAGGTACATACTGCAGAACTCACACAACTTACGTGAAATTAACTAGATAAATCCTTCAAGTTGAAATATACACAATTTCGCACAGTAATGTCGATTGTCTACCACGGTAATTTTAAGCTTACTAACATGTCTTTCTGTTTACACAATTCTGGCTTGCGTTGATAGATCATAATTGCTTCTGCAAATTTTAACAAGCGAGTATTCTGTGTTCTAAACAACACGCGAAATGCAGTCTCTCTGGACACAACATGGCGACTGGCAACAATGTGCTTGCCGATTGAAGACGCCGGGAGCTTCCGGTGTGTCGGCTCCTCGTGGCTATCATCTCCTGTGTGTTGTATCTTGTTGACCCATTGAGGTATGTGTTCTAACACCCGTTTGTTAACAAACAGCTTAACAAACGGGTGTTAGAACACATACCTCAATGGGTCAACAAGATACAACACACAGGAGATGATAGCCACGAGGAGCCGACACACCGGAAGCTCCCGGCGTCTTCAATCGGCAAGCACATTGTTGCCAGTCGCCATGTTGTGTCCAGAGAGACTGCATTTCGCGTGTTGTTTAGAACACAGAATACTCGCTTGTTAAAATTTGCAGAAGCAATTATGATCTATCAACGCAAGCCAGAATTGTGTAAACAGAAAGACATGTTAGTAAGCTTAAAATTACCGTGGTAGACAATCGACATTACTGTGCGAAATTGTGTATATTTCAACTTGAAGGATTTATCTAGTTAATTTCACGTAAGTTGTGTGAGTTCTGCAGTATGTACCTGACGAGATGCAGCGAAATATGCCAGGCAATAAATCGTGCAATCTATTGTTTGTGTCTTCGTTATTCAAATTCACTACGGGAAAACATTGTTTTGAACCCAGTATCTGCTAATATATGTAACAACGTACACAAACATGTCAATGATTGGCTTTGACACGATAAAGCGTTGGGGAAGAGAACCGGTCACCTTATCTCTTTAAACCGCGATGTTGTAAATTATTATCATTTCACATCCTCATGTCAGTATCTGATATGCAGTTATCTTTACGTCGTTACTAAATGACACTGAAAATGTAGGTCACTGGAGTACACAATGACACCACCGCCAGACAGTCAAGATATGCCAGGCCTTGGGGACAGATATGTAATCAGTTAACAAACACAAACATTGAAAGTGGTACAACCATCGGAGGTCCTAATTGTCATGGGAGACTAGAAGGCTAAGGTTTGACAAATGAAATACAAGCAGATTGTAGGACCAGAAACGACAGAGGAGATCGGTTGATATAAAGAGAACCATCTTATTATTTTTAATACATTTCCCCAAAATTATCCTAGAAAAGCGTATATGTGAAAGAGCCCTGGCGATAGAACGAGAAAGCAAACTTACTACTTTATGATTAGAAATATATTTTAAAACAATGTTAAAAATGCCAAATCATACCGTGGTGCTGATATCAACTCTGACCACAAACCTGTAGGCAAAATCACAAATAAAACTTAAAAACCAAGAAATAAGGACATGGAAGTCTCCTCAAATAGATGCATCAGCATTGAAACAACCAGACATAAGTCAGCTATATCTGGTCGAAGTGAAACATAAATATGATAGGTTAAAGCTTCAAGCATGGAACAATACTGGCATGAAAATCTTGAAGAGAAAATTGGCAGAAAATGTAAACGTGTAAAAACAAGCATGCAAACAGCAAATACCAATTTATCACTGAAGGAAGATAAGAAAAAGCAATTGTTGATAACCGATGAAATCAAGAGCAAAATGGCTCAAAGAAAGAAAGCAAAGACGCTCCAGAATATACATTAATAGACAGATAAATGCGTCACATGTGCATAGCTGCCAAAGAAACGTGGATCCAGATAAAATTTAAAGAAATAGAGGAGCTATAAATAAAACACGACTCAAAAGAATTGCATGAAAATATAAAACAAAACTTACAAACTATCTTTAGCGCAACCCCTAAAGGACTATGTTTACTATGATACTATGGCGTAGTTGAGCTGAGCTAAGAAACAACCTCACTGCACTCAGGACATTCCCACATGCTCCGTCCCCTTATTCAACAGCCAGCGAAGAGTCATTCTGCTGATGGTTCCAACTGCTATCTGATTGAAAGTTCTAGTCTTCCCTCTCAGTTTTGAGGTTCGCTCAGAGCCCCTGCCGATCCCCCGCCATATCATTCTCTCCATATACGGCTGCTCGGTCTGGTCCACTGCTTTCTCCACCTGGTCCCACAGGCGTCCGATCACCTCTACCTCATCCATAGGCAATCTACCACCGAGAGATGCATTCCCTGGCAGCCTATCAGCCTGTTCATTCCCCTCGCATTCCCGCATAACCAGGGTAGAAATTTCAAACAATTTTCACAATCTGTGACATCTGAAGCAAGGCAAGCCATTCTAGACGAAACATCCCTTACTCTACCTTACTGGGCATACGCCGTAAGTCCGTAATAAATACAATGTGTGTTGTAGCGATCTCCTCCAACCATGGTAATGACTATTCACTTTACCATATAATAAAGTTGAGAACCACAACAGACAGGGACATCCTCCCCCAATCTTCATGATGCATATCATTAAAATATAGCGTGATGGTATCCACGGCGACATTCTCACAACATTCGGCTTTATCAATGGATGCCGCGGATGTTTCACAACTGCTATTACAACTGTGTGTTACCCGAGCGCGGTTATCATACACGTGACATTTGAAAGCTAATCGGATAGCCATGTGATTGCTCTTACCTTTCCTGGACGTTAATCTGTCAAATGTTAAAGTCTCCGGATTAATTATTTTAATTAAAAGTTAATTTCCCCGGATTAATTATTAATCCTATTATCTTTTTTATTTGTTTCACTTCTGCCATCATCTGTTATTTCATGTCTCAGACATGTCTCTTTGACAACAAAAGAACAATAAGCATTAAAATGCATGACAGGCTTTTAAAAATTATGTGTGAGTCACTAAGTATCGGAATTATAAGCGACGATAATATATGTGGAATGTCGATTATAGACGTTATAGAACAATTTGAAATGATAGGTCATACTATTCAAATTAGCAAACCTGAGCGTGGACGCTCATGTCTCGCTATCTCACGTGATCACTAGTCGTGTATCGGGTATGTGATCGTTCTTAGGCTATGCCGTGTGGTCAAGCCATTCAGATAATCCTCTTATCTTCCCATTGCTCTTTTTGTCATCTACTCTGCCAGTTGTCACTAAGTTTTTAAGTTTATTTCTCATACTATGCCGAAAAAAATCTTGACCATCTGAGTTTAAATTATTTGAACAATTTATGGTTGTATTTGTATCTTGACGGGCTGTTTTGTCCATCCATACACGCATCCACCCACCCTTCCATTGGTACGTAATATCTTGTGAAGGATCTTAAGTACCATTACTTGATTGATTGATTTAGGAACCGACATCACAGCATTCGGGACATTCCCATAAGCGCTCCGTCCCCATCCTCAGCAGTCAGAGAAGAGTTCCAACACTAATAGTACCAGTAGCAATCTGATTATATGTCCGTCTCGACTTTCCTCTGAGCGTCGATCGTCGGCCAGATCCCCTCGTCACACCATTACTTACGCGCATTTACCACACCCGTTGTAACCAACTGCACCTCCACGCGGTAGAGGATGGAAACACACCACGGTGTGGCTAACACAGCTCTGGGGACCGAGTATCCACCGGAATAAGTGGACAACTCTGCAGCTGAGCAGAGCAGGGCACTCACTTGTCCTTGCAGTCGGAAATGGCTGTCAAAGGCAGAGTTAAAAGACCACCGTGTGAATGTGGAAGGCAAGGGGAAACCACAACATTATCTTCCCAAGACTTCATGGCGACACACATTTCAGAAATAGTGAACGACGTTAATGGCTGTCTTAGGACATCTTTGTTCGGTAGGGACAGTCATGAGCCACAGGTGACACCAGACTGTCATCCAGCTACTGATATATTTGAGACGGTGGCATGGAGGAATATCATCAGCAGATGATGATGATGTTGTAATCAATTATACCCAGACTACATACATATGCACACATACACACAAATACGCACACACACACACACACGGAAGTATCATGAGAAAGGCGAAGACAGGATGTAAAGTGGCAGGCTTCCATTCAGCAATAACAAAACAGTGAGCATCTGTTGGATTTTTATCCCCAAGACATGCTGGTGTGGTGGAAAACGAGCAAGTGGACAGATTGGCCGGGTCTGCACCACTTGATGGGGTATTGGTGCTTATAAGGCAGATGTGGTCGGGGCCTATTGGAATCGTGTGTAAAGTGCAGAAGGAACAGATAGGTTATCACAGCTTGGAAAGAATAGTGCTGCAAGGAGTGACCAGAGGATCTGGCCGACACTCAGAACTCCGAAGCAAGGCCAGACGGACAAATAATCAGACGGCTACTGGTGTCATTAGTATTGGGACTCTTCACTGGCTGTTGAAGATAAGGACGTATGGGGATGTCCCGAGTGCTGTGCTGTCGATTCTTAATTCACCCCAACTGGAGATGGAAAGGTACTATTGCGCACACAATAACACTACACCCGGTGCAATCCATTATATCCTGATACTATGTGTGGCGAAAGCCATGTCCTGTCCATCAAATCTTGCTAAAAGGAAACAGAGGTAGTAATAACACTATATAGCTGTTTGCAGGTTACTATAAAACATTTACTAGTAACGTAATACTAGTTTAGCTTATGGGGTTTTATGTAGTTTGGTCGAACACAGAAAACCAAGCAAAGTGGCCAGGTTAGCGAAGGGCCAAATCGGCTACAGTCTTCCGGGGAGTACCTCATGAAACACCCAACTCAAGAAAAACTTCCGGTTTCAAGATGGCGACGGACGGTCGTGTTGTTTTGTGTTCGTTAACTTTTTCGCGTAGGGGATGGATTTATTCATCTCTTGCGTGTAATTGGTGTGCCAGGATGTAAAACCAGGAGTTTCTACTCAAGATCTGCGCGGGTGCTACGGAGTTCGTGCATCGAGCGAAGCCATCCTTGAGTGAATTTTCAGCAGCGTGTGTGGTTCTCAGCAGTCTGTGTTTACGTTTTTTCAACATGGCGGAACAACGTGTGTTCTCCGAGCGGTCAGCAGTCAACATAACGAAGCGGCGTGGTAGCCGCGCAGGGAGAAAGAAGCAAGGTATGCGCGGTGGTTTGAGACGTTTTAGACTCAAGTGTCACCGTCTAGGACTCAGGAACATCCGTATTCTATATTGGAACTGTGCCAGTGTAAAACAACGGGGCTCTATTTTAGAAACCCTAGTTTACAGGAACGACATTGTAGCACTCCAGGAGGCGAGACTGGTCGATCAGCTACTCCGAATTGCCGGCTTCAAATGTTTCTACAACAGACGGCATCTGGGAACGGCGATTCTCGTTCGCGACAGCATGGTGGCGTCAGAGCTAGACATGTCCAGTTGGGACAGTGACGATATACAAATACAGGCGTTGAGAGTTCATTCCAGTATACCATTCGTGTTGGTTAATGTTTATGCCCGCAATGCGAGTGTGGACGCCCAGAAGTGGCAGTGCTTAAGTGGCATATTAGGCCACGAGAGAAATGTTATTTTCTGTGGTGACTTCAACGCTAAAGGCAGATCATGGGGAAACACTTCCTCCAATACACAAGGGGAGGAGCTCGAGACTGCACTGGAAACCATCGACCTGGTTTGTATCAACAGTGGCTGTGTCACCAGGACAGCAAGCCGTCCAGGCGATGAAGACAGTGCTATTGATCTGGCGCTAGTCTCACCTTCACTCACTACAGTGTGTAGATGGGGTGTCCTAGGACACCATGGCAGCGACCACCACCCTTGCAGCATATTGGTGGAGAAAGGCAGAACCAGGCAGCACAAGCTAAAGGTAAAGACGTTCCAGTATGACAGTACAGGGCAAGATGTGGTGAGTAAAATAAGACGTGACAAGCGCAGAACGTTTCAGGGCAGGAAAAAAAGCTGGGAGCAGCCACCGTGGTGGAGTTTCGAGGTGGAGAAGGCTTGGGTGGATAAGCGTAGTGCTGTAAGGAGATGGCAAAATGCCAAGAAGAACAGAGCTGGTCATCCTAGTCCCTGCTTGCACTTAGAAAGAGAGATGCACACAAAAGTAAGCTATTTCAAAAAACTGGTCAAGGTGGTTAAAAGCGAAAAATGGGCAGAGGTGTGTCAAAGAGTAAGCACAGACAAGTCACTGAAATTGTTCTGGCGACTACATAAAAGCATGAGTGGTGTAGTCAAGAATAAGAGCATTTCTGACTTCCAAGGTGCTGACCTCATCTGGCAGAGGACTGACGAGGACAAGGGCAAAGCCCTCTTTGAACGCTACCTTGAGCAGAGCAACCAGACAGACATGGGAGGCCGAAATCTGGCCAAGGAGGTCACCTCAGACAGATGCAAGGCCCAGAACACTTCGGATGAAGACACAGTGACAGTGAAAGAAATCAAGGCTGTGCTTCGACGATCAAAAAACAGTGCTCTAGGTCCTGATGGCATAAGATACGACGACATAAATAGGTGTACCGACAATGAGCTAGAGAAACTAGCAGACATGTACAACAACAGTATAGGGAGTGCTAGCATCAAGGAGGAATGGTTACACAGCTATCTGATTCCCTTGCCGAAGCCTGACAAAGACCACACAAAAAATTCAGGGATATCGAATTATAACCATGCAGAATACAATAGGCAAGCTGCTGGAGAAGGTAATTGCCAGGAAAATATCAAGCCAACTAGAGAGGCAAGGTGTTTTCCCACCTACCCTGGGTGGGTACCGTCCAAAAAGAGAAACCTGGACCAATGCAGCAGTCTTTGCCCGTGATGTCTATGAAGGCTTTCACTCAGGCACTGAAACCGTTGCTGCAGCGATTGATCTTGAGGACGCATACAACAGAGTACCACTGGATTTTTAATGTTTCAGCTTCTTGAACTAAACGTAAGTCCATTCCTCCTTAGTTGGATCGCTGCAGCCCTCTTCCAACGGAAAGTAGTTTTTAGATGTGGCAGTTGGACTTCGGAACCAACAACAATATATCCTGGCCTACCACAGGGATCACCATTATCTCCGGTACTGTTCAACGCCTACACAGTGAGAATCACCAGTGAGCAGATCACTGGACCTAGGCAGGACATTGTCATATGCCGATGATGTTTTAGTGTATCGTCAGGGTAAGGATAGAGAGGAGGTTGCTGTGGAACTACAAACCGAACTCAATCGCATAAGTACTTGGTGTGATGAAGCTGGGGCAATGGTCAACCCAACAAAGGCAACAGTGGCTTGGTTCTCGTTGAATAATCATATTGTCAACAATCCAACACCAACTGTAATGCTGTGTTCAGAGACGGTGGAAAGAACGCAGGCAATGAATTACCTGGGGATACGGTTTGATCGAAGCCTTGCTTATAATGTGCACATAGACCAGGTGATAACAAAGGCCAAGCGGGGTTTGGCAGCGATGCGGGTGATGGCGGCAGCAAACTGTGAGCAGCGCCATCTATGTCTTCTGTACGAGGGGCTGGTCATGTCTGTTTTGGAGTATGCAATGGCAATCCTGACTCTCAGCCATAAGCAGATAGAAAGGATGGAAAGGATACAGAATGAAGCTATGCGCATTATTCTTGGATGTACAAGAGATACAGCATGCAGGGCGATGCGCTACCTTCTTGATTTTCCAACCATTGAAGAGAGAATACAAGTTTGCAGGGCACGCGCCTACCTCAGAATTAACGCAAACACACAACATCCACTGCATAGTGAAATTAGGAAGGTGAAGGGCGGCAGGTTAAAAAGAGGACGGTCGTGGATGGGTCAAGCCGAAGACATTCTTCAACAGGTGTGTTCACTTGAGGACTTAGAACCTGGCGAGGAGTGGGTGCAAGTGCCAACAGACTTCTGCACATCCTTTTCAGTTTGCATCCAACTAGATAGAAAATGCAGACAAGAAAATCCGGCTGCTGTTGAGGCTGAAGTACAAGCGTTGATTTTCGAGAATTCGCTAGACGGTGACGCGGTCATCTACACAGATGGGTCGGTCGTCCGACATGTGAGAAGCTCATGGGCCTTTACAGCTCGGGCCGGAGGGAGAATTGTGAAGGAGGACTCTGGTGCTTTCACTGAAACCACAAGTAGCCTGACCATGGAAGTCATGGCAGTAAGTAAAGCAATAACATGGCTCGAGACACAGACATTCACTAGGGCTTGTTTCCTTAGCGACTCAATGAACATGATCAAGAGGATAGAGGAGGGGTCGATCCGAAGAGAATGGTTGCTGCCTCTGAAGCGGTCTCGGCTGGCAAAGATTAGTTTCATCTTCGTGCCAGGGCATGCGGGAGTACAAGGAAATGAGCGGGCTGACAAGCTCGCAGGTGAGGCTACTGTGGAGGGCGGACGCGCCATGGACCAGGCTGACATTCTGAATGCTCTACGAGAAGTGAGACTTTTGCGAGAACCAAGTGATGACTGTGAATCTACAACAATGGCCAGACTGCGAGAGCAGCAAATTAAAAGAGGGGTGGCCAAACAAGAACACTACGCAGGAAGCCAAAGAAGATTGATAAACCAACACAGAACTGGCGTCGTTAGCCTCTACACGCTGCGGGATTTGCTGAGGAGGGGATCCGAGCACTTATGGACTGAATGGTTCGATGTGCAACGAGGATGATCTGTCGACTAACTAACTAACTAACTAACAGCTAACTCAGCCGGTCGTACATTTTGAAATCTCTAGCTAAAAAGTGAGGACAGAAAAATATTGAAATTATCATCAGTGGTTGCATTGCACCACAACTATTTAATATTAAGGCCGGTTGAGATACAGAGGTCGGCAGATTTTAAAACTGGGTAGGTGTACATAATTAACAAGTTTATTTGTGTGTTTAGTTCGACAAATACGGGTGCCGGAAATTTATCTGTGGGATCAAACCAGCAGACTAAAAATCATACAACAGGTTATGTACACGGCTAAATCTAGTTACTAAGTAGGGATACTTACTAAACATATATATTAAAATATATTATTACATCCCAAACGAAACTGGACGTAATAACAGGAAACCTGTTCTAGTATATTCCTACACATTCTGTGTCGGAAAATAGATGTTGACTGCAAACAGAAAATCCAACACTTGTGCACGAAACCAGTCACGCGGGGTTGGTATACCCGGAATGGAATTCGTTAATTATATATAAATATAAAATATCTTTCCAGTGGAAATACTATTAGAATACCAATATGATATTAGTATAGCAGGTTAAAGCCACAGTAAATTAATATTAATGACTTAGCTGTCCAAACGGTTAGTAACGATGCCGCGTGGGTGGCCCAAGGTCATTCAAGTACCACGTGGGCCGGCATCCTGTACCATTCTAGCCTTGTCATCATCTTTGTGTGTGTACAGTTACTAGTCTATCAAGATAGCTGTTTCACGAGGGAATATTCCTTTTTCTTCTTCTTCTGCGTTCATCCGGAGTTTTTCCGGACGTTATTGCGTTGTGCCTGTTTACAGCAGAGCTGTGTTCTTGCGCTGTTGGGCCGACACATCCGACTTCTGCAGGCATTTGTTGACCGGGTCAACCTTCCCGGATATTCCTTTTCATACCAATCTTTTATAATTATTCTGTAAGCTTGATATTTTCTAGCCACGCTAGTTTTCCTTTGAGAAATTCATATAGGACTGTAAGAAAAATTCTTAGGTCTTTTTAATTCATACTTTATTTATAAGAGTATTAGATGTGGAAGGAAAAAGGTATATAGGTCTTCTTCTGTGTACTATCAATGGTATACTGATAGGGAAGGTAATCTTAATATGAGTAGGATGTTGTGATGCTATGTTAGATGTGTGAACAGACAATCTACCACCTGAGCAATCACTCACACAATCTCGTTTTGTTTGACTCTCGTCCACAGATTGTTGTGTCACCAGCAACGCCATCACTGCCACACTCATCACGAGAAGCAACCAACAAACGAATAATAATAATAATAGTCTACAAACTCATAAGAGTAAGCTTATCCGCCAGAGAGCAGTAACGAAGCTTGTGATTGTTTTTTAAATATCCGCCCAGAGTTTCCAGTAGAAGTTTATCGGTTCTGGGAGAACACATTTCAACAAACTTTTGGACCAATCAATAATTAAGAAGAAAAGACAATAACATTAGGTATATACCAGGCACTAGTCACAGTGCCATCCTCAAGACAAATCGTAGTGGACCAGCACCTCGTAAAGCGAAGAAGCGGCTAGTACAGATCATCTTGGGACGAGGAGAGCAGCAGCTAAGTACCTGGCAACCCACTTCCTATGCCAGGAGACCAACATCGGACCCTCGCATCACTAATATCTTACAGTGATTACACTGAGCATGTTGGCTCAATAAACTAATAAATATAGTAGTGTTCTAGGATCAAATAGGAAAAGAAATATCAAGATTTATAAATTAAAACACGTTGAGTGTAGTTGTGAAACTTTCTAACATAATGACTCTGTTATCAATTTAGACATAGCTATTGAGTGACTAGAGCGAAAGATTGTACTCTGTTATCTAATATAGTCTTGTCTATCTCCTTGTGGTGAGACAGTGCAAGACTTGGGGGCTTTTATTTCTTCTCAGGTGCACATGTAGCAGGATAAATAGGTCTGCAATCTATATTTAAAGTATTGCTGTCAACCTTACCTTCCTTAGCCTGGACACTGTTAGAATACCTGATCATTTCCTGGGTCGATATTTCCATACGGTCCAGATTCACGAGTCTTTTGATCTTGTCTTCGGCAGTGAATAGTCTTTCTATTTCTGAAAGTCTTATTGTCGCTACTTTGAAAGTGACTTCTATCAATTAGCTAGCGCTATGCTACAATATGCCAGACTCGGTAGTTAAATCTGTGAGAAGGTTCAGTCAAGGGCAATGAAGAATATTCAATGCTTACTGTATCCGTGTTGATAAGAAAACATAATGTCAGGGACACGATTAGAAAGCTGAACGCTGAAAGAAGGATTTACCAAACATAACAAAGACAACATAAGAAAACGTAATGTCAGGGACACGATTAGAATGCTGAACGCTGAAAGAAGGATGTACCAAACATAACAAAGACAACACAAAAGTATCACATGACGCACGTCACAATAAAGCAGGAACAACGGGAGTCCCCGTGGTGAAGTGGTACACCACCTGCCTCTCGGTCCGAAGGTTGTGGGTTCGATTTCAGATGTCGTCGTTCGGTTTACGAGTGCAATTTTCTAGGAGACTTGGGGATCGTCGCTGAAGCTACAGAGTTGGTGCTTTGTGCGACACTTTCGGCAGGTCGCCCTGCGGAAAGAGACCGAGCCATATGGGATAAAACCCGGTGCAGTGAAGTAGACACTTTCGCCTGTAAAATCCCTTTAAAGTCTTCAGGGAGTGAAAGGCATGCAGGGGTAATATTGATAACATTACCACTAGAGTCACTAGAGTGTCGACTAGTCTATCACCTACGGCTATATCACAATATGCCTGGAGGTCAGCTTGGACGACAGAATAATAGCGCTTGTTCCTAAACATCCTGTGCGCTGATGCTTAGGTAAGCTGTTCAACCCCTACACCGGTCAGTTGGACTAAAATGTTGACTTTTCGCCCTTGACCCGGGGACGTAATTTAGAAGTTTCTCAGAAGTCGGAGTGGGTCCGCCTGATGGCGAGGGACACTGGTAATAGGGAAATCTAATCCATTCGCAAAATTTAGTCCAGTTCTCCTAGAAAGTAACGTGTGTTGACTACGCTTGAGTACAAAACGAGCGAGCGCACAAAACAACAAAACTCAGAAGATGCCCAATACGCATAAGGCATGTAGTAGGGTCCCTGAGATGGTGATGCGACTTAACACAATTAGCATTATCAGCGTCGGATTAGCATGACTAATGGTGTTGTGGTGATTTCACGCGTTTAGTGGTATTGACTTGGCTAATGGCGTTGGTGCCGGTCTCCCTAGTCTAGGCGTTACACGACTTTCTCCGTAATCCCGTATACTCTCGTGAGTAACGTGACGTGCGCAAGAATCGGTAGCGGTTCTCTCCGTGTCGGTAACTTATGGGGTACGTGAGCCGGTCGCTCAGAAAGCAATAGCAAACTAGTGAGCGTAATCTTGCCAAGAAATCAACAATCAGCTAAAAGATGATGATGTTGACAGCGATGTCCTGTAAAGGATATGCGAACAAAAAAAATGGCATCGGTGGCGAATTAGAACTACTAACGGCGTTGGTGGCGAATTAAAACGACTATCGGGGTTTGTGGCGAATTAAAACGAATAACGGTACTTTTGTTGAATTAGCACGACTGATGGTGTTGGCATGTATGCAAACCATCTTTATGGCCATTATAATAACGCTACATTTAAAATCAAAAAACAAAAAAGCAGACATGCGTCCAACAAGAAAACACAGGCGGGTGAGATCAATACAGATATAACACCACTACAATACGACAAGCAGTTCAAAGGTGAGGACCAACAATATAAAGTGAGTAGTCAACAAATCCTATCATAATAGCAACAGCAATCAACGGAAACTAGATTGGTGCAAGTAAACGAAGAGAAGAAACTAAGAAACTACAAACAGGCTTAACAAGAAAGCGATCTTCTGTAAGGACAAACGCTAATTCGTGCAGTTTCTCCTGTCAAGGGAATTAACCGCTCTGCTTAATAGATCAAAAACACTGTTGTAGGAACAGTTAATGACAGGTGAATTTGTGTTAAGGTATCCAATGCTTTATAGGTACTCCACGATAACTATTATCATCAAAGAGGACAGTGATAGGAAGCTGTATCGATCAGTCAGTGCATTATCGTCATCATCAAATGCTTTACCAATCAGCATGGGCAATTATGTTTCGTTACATCTCGCGATCAACAAGCTAATGTGCCGACATTTTCCCATGTCATAAGTTACCGATGCCCAGAATCTCCTCGCCTCGTCTTCATCTATGTGTCTTTCTATACATATTACCAACTTTGCAATTCTTCTTTAACTTAATTCATACTTCCAGTTATCACATTGTCTTCGAGTCTTAGCCTGTTTCAATATAAAATAACACAAAGTAATGCAGCGTTACACAACAGAATTACGAAACATGCAGGGACGTTGCGGCGACTAGCCTTCATCAGCAAACAAATACATACACGAAACACAACATACAGTACGGAAGAAGATCCTACGGTGCCTACATTAAGGCATAAGGACGGGGTGAAAAGAATAAAAAGATAAACTGAGAGCAATGAAGAGAAAATGTAATTATGAAAAAATGTTGCTACTAACTCGGAGTCCGAGGGTGTACTGTCCACTGCATTTCAACACATTTAGATAACTATATCTGGTTATCAAACGTATACAAACTGAAAGCTGCAGTTCGGAATTCGAACCTGCCGCCTACATATCAAGACAGAGCCTCGCTGGTGACTTCGCATGTATGCTAATTTGTTAAGCATTCGGGCTACAGACTTCAGATGAGGTTTCCTGAAGAGGTTAATGAAAACAGAACTGTGTACAGTACAATGAGAAATATACATTGTTGTTTGATTCTATAATGACAAGAGAGGTACTAGAGAACATCGTGACGATTGGTAAGGTCAACGGCCGAAGAGGAAGAGGCAGACCGAGAGAGATGATGCTTGTTGGTCTAAAACGGCGGCATGGGGAAATAAGCACCCATTCCATGATAATGATATCTTTACCGTACTTCTGTAAAACCACACTTTTGTGGCGTCAAAGGATTTTATTTATTGCTTACCAATTGGCCCAGCTGCCATTCGGTATTAACATACATACATTCCAGTTTAACATGTACACAACCACGATCAGGTAAAAAAAAAGAACTATATATAAAAGGAAGCTTATATCTTTAGAGCCCTGAACTCGGTTTTATCAGGGCCAAGTTTTACCTCGGCGTACATTAGTACAGTTCAGAATTGAAGGCCGTGCTATGAGCTGCTGGGTCGTACACCTCAAGACTTTCAGATATGGGTTTCACCATGGCAGCCATGTAGTTGCCGCGATAATTCTGAACGGAGTTCCACAACCTTCATTCAACTAAAGGTCGAACTATCCATGTCGGGTCACCTCTAACGTATTTCTTGTAGATCAGCAATGGTTATTTGAAAGGTAAAGGACCTCAGTTTCTATGCCACGGTGGACAGTCTGGCAATATGGTGCCGAGTCCACAAGATCTTTGTCCAAACAATATTCGATGAAGTATGTGGACATAACACGCCATCTACCTTAACTGCCCAAAGGATCTAGTGCATATTGTGTTAGTCTATGCCAAAACTGGAGGGACGAGGTATGAAAATAATCCAACGTTCGATCTTGTAACACGTGGTATAACAAGCAATCCTTACTGACTCTAATTTACATGGAACAGCATGAGTAAAACCGCGTATCTTAGACCCCGCTGTTTCACATGCCCTGAACGGCAGACCGGACTTTTGTGCAGACATTGCCAGAACAACAAGGGCGAAGAAGAAGAAGAAGAAGAAGAAGAAGAAGAAGAAGAAGAAGAAGAAGAAGAAGAAGAAGAAGAAGAAGAAGAAGAAGAAGAAGAAGAATTAATCCTCTGTGTCCCAAACAACGAACTATCTGATCAGTGTATGCCAAGCGACATATACTGTGTTCTTAAGCATTACCCGTTTGGCCTGAACATGATAAATAAATGTGGCTATTTCTACTTTTAACGCACATCATTGTGTTTTATATCAGGTCTATTTGTTGCCCCTTTAAAAGTAACGCACTCGCGATATTTCATTTTGGCTATCGTTCCATTTATCCATCTACAGCGATTTTTCTTGAGATTGAACAAGTTAAAATATGCCAAGGAATCAGCCTGGTTATTTACAAGCCATACATCAGCTTAGCTGACGCGTTGGTGTAATGGCTTGGACGTTACGATGACAATGGCATGAGAGCGGTCGGACGAGGGTTCGATGCCTGCACTTGCTGTTCTCTGCGGGAGGGAAAGACTGACCACTTATCCCTCAGTGCACTCAGCCCTACAACATGTGATGATTCTAATTCTTCAAATACCCACAGCAGTTTTCGGCTAAGAGACTTTTAAAACAATATAACATTCATGTAAAATAAGTCTTAAAAGTCGACAGGGTCGACTTCACTGCGTCTCCGAAAAATGTCACCCTTGAACCAAAGGACGCGGCCCGGAATCGAACCCACAAGCTTCGGAGCCCGAGTCAAACGGCTGGAGACCACTTCGCCACGGAGACTCCCATATGTGTTGGTGTATATCTCTTGGGATTCTTCGTCCACTTCTTCTGATGCCGTCTACTCCTCACTGGTGCAAAGGCCACTTACCAACTCAGTCCAAGCCCCCTTAACTTTAGTTACCCCATGCAGCTCAGTCCAAGAACTTTCCCGAATCCCGATTACTCATGTCTGTTTCAGCTTCTCTTCTCCACGAGATTGTATATCTTCCTCTATTTATTTTGTCCTGCGAGTTTCGTACTAAGGCGTTTCTGGTCATTCTATTCTCCCAGAGCCAGTATGTTTTCTTGTATCGTTGCTATTTGTCTAGTTCTTTCCGTGAGCTCCACACTGATGGTCTTGTCATACCGATTTATTCTATTTACTTTGCGCAGGCTTCAATTAGTGAATGTTTGTAGTTTATGTGTAATCGTTTTCGTTGTTCTCCCAGTTTCCACACATCAGTACTGGTTTGACGTTACAACTGAATATTTAAGTTCTGTGCTAAGTTTGTTTTCTTCTTATTTCACAAATGTAAGTTAGTTGCATATCCTTTACAGCAGTGCTTCCCAAACATTTCACTTTCGCGGACCGACATAAAACTTTTCCTTTTGCACCAGGGACCGGTGCCGTAAATAAAAAACATGTTTCTCCTTGCAATCCGTAAATAAGGCTATACTACGGATAGTAGAACAGGTGGATGTGCAATGACGCCACTTCCGGAGACCATTAAAATTGTGGATAGCAACGGTTCCTGTTGTAAATAAATGACGTCGGCAGATGCATCTAACACCTTCACTCGCTCAGACGATGGCAAAACGCATTATAATCGTATAACGAAAATCACGTATTGTCTGCATCTTACGACAATCAACAAATTATAATGTGCATCTTTCTCACTTTTCGTCACATAGGAAACAAAAGAAACGCCCGTTGTCAACAAACAAATGTCGTCGAATGAGCCGGCTTTTAGTATCGGTCTCAGCTGGTTGCTATTTTTAACTTTCCCATTGAACCAATGATTCGCTTCTCCTTAAAAATAAATAACCCTTGGTCTATACGGCTGCAGGCTAAATTTATTTCAAAATTAAATCACTATAAAAACGGTGCGGATATCATGTTTTGAGAAAAGACAATTTTGTTTTTAAAAAGTTCTAAACAATCCTCAAAGAAGAAAATATTTAACTTTTTTCTTACTTTTTTCAACTCACGTTGCGGACCGGCAAAGAAGGGTTCGCGGACCGCCATCAGTCCGCGGACCACCACTTTGAGAAGCACTGCTTTACGGAACGTAGCAGTCAAACCCAGCATTTCTTGACTGCTCGTGATTCCTGGGCAAGTTTACGTTCAGTAGTTTGCCACTGCTTTCTGAACGACCGACACCCATACCATTTCATTAAAAAAAAAAACGTAAGGCGGTCTGCATCTAAATCGCCCACAATCATCTTTCGAACACGGTATGCGGGATTAAGAACTGCGTCCGTAACCCCTACACCATTTACTGATGTTATAAAAGCTCCTCTAGCTTTCTTTTATCCTGATTTTGATATTTTTATCTGTACCACAGCCTATCTTGGGATTAACCTGGTGTTATTAAACCGGTGGAAACACATGCAAGCGTGCAGCAAGATAGGATTATCTATGACGCAAATGCGTTTTCAGTATAAACAGGAGATATATGTTTATTTTATTATTATTGTACAGCTTGATCACACGTCAATACTGATGTCAATTGATGAGAGGATGCACTCTTCTTGAGCACGAGCAAACATGAGGGTCCTTAAGCTTTGTTGATGTTTGCGAATAAGGCGGTAAGAGTGTTCACTGCGTATCGCTAACCTTGAATGCAGAGGCGGCCAAACGGCAGGGGTAGAGAAGCTGGCTTTCTCCCGGTCGGGTCAAAGATGTTGTGGGAAGGAACCCAATGAAGATGCGCCCGATACATGACGTTCACATTCAAACGACCGGGCGACTGTCGTGTAGCTGCGAGTTTGTGGGACAACTGTCAACAGCGGTGAACACATATCTTAAAACTGGCGTACACGGTGTGGGCATACAACAGGAACAAGTCACCTGGGAGTCATGGCCTAGTGAAAAGGTGGGATAGGAAAGACTCGAAGCATATTGTTAAATGTGTTGGAAATTGAGCTCAAACATAAGCCGCTAGGAAAAGAGAACTTGGGGGTTCAGCGTATCCTGTATGCCCACTGCCTGCACGGGTGTAGAGGCAGTGAGAGGGGGTACAAGACGCTTTCAGGGCACTAGGAAATGTGCGGAAGTCAAAAAAAGTTAAGCTTAGCACCAAACTCACAATGTTCACTGCTAGTGTTTTTTTTTTTTTTTTTGCGCTCGCTCGCTTTGAACTCAAGCGTAGTCCATACACACTATTTATAGAAGTGATGAACTTAATTTTGCGTGTGGATTAGCTTTCCCTATTAACAGTGTCCCTCGCCAACAGGGGTACTTTAATTTACGCCCCAAAAGTCAACAACGACAGATCAACATTTTAGTCCAACTGTCCGGTGAAGGGGTTGAACCCCTAACCTCGGCATCAGTACAACGGATGTTTAAGAACACGCGTTCTTACCCATTCAACCATCTGACCCGCACTGCCAGTGTTGAATCGGTACTATTATATGGGTCAGAGACACGGAAAACGACTAAGGGAATTAGTAATATACTACAAACGTTCATTAATTAGTTTCTGCGTTGACTAGTGGGACTAACATGGTATGACAGAATCATCAATCCTGGCAGAAGCTATTTGCATGTGAATGAGACATGCACAATAGAAGATTGATGGACGAAAGATAAGTGGCTGGAAGGGCTGAATGTTAAACCGGCCTGCCGGTCCAATTTGTGACCCTTTGAACATAAAGTTCGTTAGTTCGGCCAAGCCAAAGATGCCGTAAGAAGAATATAAGAATACAAATAACGGCGAATGTGTGGGACTATTGCCAGCAGCTGTCGCACATTTCTTACAAATAGCGTATAGGATGCTAAAACACAACAACAGGAGAAAGACACATGGATGTCATGACCCGGTAAACTTTCCACCTCCACGACAGTGTAAAGAAGAAAAAGTAGCCGAAACGTTCGTAGAGGGGCAAGAACACGTCTGACGATCAGAAGGTCCGTGCAATGCATGATCCATGGTTGAATGTATATCACTGCTGTGCACATAAGCAAGAGACCGCGGATGTTAGTTATTACTACATCTGTAAAGTGGTCGAATAGCGTAATTGTACTCTTAAAAAGGGTATTTTTTCGCATATCCAATTTACTGGACATCGCAGCATTTTACCACTGTTGTTGATTTCTTGGCAAGATTACTCTCAGTAGTTTGCCATTACTTTCTGAGAGACGGATTCACATACCCGTAAGTAATCAACACGACCCGATCCGCTACCGAATTTCGCGCAGCTGCGTTATCCTACGTGGATACACGGGAATACAGAGAAAGTCAATAACGCCTTCGCCAGGGAGCGCGGCAAAATGTGTCTAGGTACAGCGTAATTAGAGTTGTACTCGTATCTGGCGCCATTTTTTGTACACTGCCATTGTTCTTCTTCTTCTTTCGTTCGCCTGAAATATGTTTATAACTGCAATGTTGTCTCTTGTATGAATCTAACAGTCTTTTTTAGTTCATTCAGCGGTCCATAGAGTTTATCTTCCACGGTTGTCTCTCTAGGCCAGAAGGTTCGCCTGGATATGTTGTAGTTTGGGCAATCCTGGAGTATGCGCTCTGCTGTCTACGACGCCAAACCACATGTGCACATGGCTGAGTCACCAATTGTATCACTGCCATTGTATTTTCCGCGAAGATTAATGATCATCTGCTACAGATGTCTTGTGTGCTTATGAGATCCCAGTAGTACAGTATGAGTTTGTGGAGTAAAAGATAGCCGTTGTCCCATTTCAGATCCCGTCGTCCAGGTAGAAAATGGTATGGCTTCACATATATTAGGCTTTAAGGAATTATGAGACTGATTTATTAGTTTCATCCATCGTCGCTTTTATTTCCCAACAAAATTACGATGGTAGAGATTTTAAGCTGCGAGCGACTTGACACCAGACCGCCTAGCGTTGGTTTTCATACAATGATATGAGTGCCGGTCGTTCAGAAAGCAATAGCAAACTACCGAAAGTAAACTTGCCAAGAAATCAAAAGCAGCCTACAAATGCTGGGGTTGACTGCAAAGCTAATTGTCACTGAAACTGGTTCTATTTTAAAAGTGTATTAAACCTTGCTAATAACACCTTGAAACAAGAAAATAACGTGGTTAACTTGACTGAGCTTAGTTTAGTTTAGTTCAGTCGACGGATCAACATCACTGTACACGGGTGTAACCCATAAGTGCTCCGTTCTACTCCTAACTCAAGCCTGAGTCCGGCGAAACTCAGCTCAGTGCACGAACTCCGTAGCACCAGCGAGGATCCTGAAATACTTTGGGTAGATTTTTAACTCGAAATTTTGCCCGGACAGCGTCGTTAGGCTACTCTTTTTCGATTTCCAACTGCCAAGGGATATTTAACGTTCGCCACAACACACAATACTACAATAGTTGACTGAGCTGGAGTCAAGAACCGAGATCACAGCACTCTGATATTTACCATACGTGCTCCGGCTTCATCTTCAACAGCCAGCGAAGAGTATCAATAATAATGGTACCAGTTACAGTCTGATTATATGCCTTTCCTCTGAGCACTAATTGCCGGCCAGATCCTCTGGTCACTTCATTTTCTTTATGATATGGCGGTGTATCTGTTCATCCACTCTATACACAAGATCCCAAAGGGCTCTTACCACATCCGCCTTATTATGCGTCAATACGCCACCCAACGCTATAGACCCACCGAATATTCCCGCCATCTCGTTTCCCACCACAAAAACATGTCATGTTTATTCGGCAATATACGAGGTGATGGAAGCAAGGCACGTATAATTCCCCCCCCCCCCCTTTCTTCGTGCACTGATATAACAGTAAACTAACAACCACCATTCTCTCGTGACTCAAAATGTTCATCTCCTGCTCCAATTTCCCGCGTTCTACGTTAAGTCTTTATGCGTAATGTCTCATTCTCCAGTGTACTACATCATTCTTTTCTGCCCAAACATTCCCGTGCGTACTGCGTCATCAATAGGCTGGTATTCTGTTTTTATTCCAGTAGCCCAGAGAAAGAGCTGGCTTTCTGGAGATGAGCTGGAGTGCGGCTCTGTGAGCATTGAGCGGGGTACGAAGGCGACATGGCAGCAAAGATGTCTACCGGTGCATAACGAACCGTCCGCGTAGAGCAGACGACAGATGGGAACGTCCAGGGAAGAAGTTGGCTTCTGACGGCGAAAGGTGCTAGATGTATGAGGGGACGAAGAACCGGGTGCTCGATGCTTTCCTTCCCGAGACAGTTCATAAATAAATATGCACGTATTGTCTGGCACTTATACATAGACGTAGGGGACATAATTAGACACCAGAAGACGCGCTAGACAACATAACAATTGCCAAACAATAAGTGTGCATTTATTTATGAACTGTCTTAGTGGCCCCAAAGGGTTCCCCAGTTGATATTTCCTTCCCGAGGGAGGAGTGGCATGGAAGTTGGCACATTTCGCAGTTGTGAGACAAGCACGAAGAAAACGTAACGACACGACACATGGACAGACCACACAGCAGGAGACAGACACCCGGGGTCATGACTCGAGTGCGCCCGCTTCTCAGCGTCTCATGAACTTAAAGAGCCGAAACATTCCTGGAAAGAGGACCACGTCTGAAGATCAGAACCCCCTGTCGTGCTTGCTCCGCGGCGGAGCTCTTATCACTGACAAACATCTTTATCTGACCGCAAAATTCGGTGACTTGGTTACTGTCAGGGTGTCTGAGATCTGACAGTTTAAGAGTATGGACAAGACTAGGGGCACACAATCCGGCCAGTTATACAGCTGGGATTTTTATTTTTTTATTTTTGCATATCCTTTACAGGACATCGCTGACAACACCAGCATCATTCAGCTGTATGTTGATTTCTTGGCAAGATTACGCTCAGTAGTTTGCCATTGCTTTCTGAGCGGCCGGCTCACATACACTGTAAGTTACCGATGCGATTCGAACCACTGCTGATTCTCACCGTCATCACCTTACCCACGAGAGTATACGAGATTACGGAGAAAAGTCATAACCTCTAAACCACGAAGCCGGCACAGCTGGGATACCGTAATTAAATAGTCAAAATCTTTTGCAAAGAAGCAAGCGAGCCTGGAGACTTTAAAACAATAAAACACACTGTCTTAATTAAAACATTTCTCTTGACTGTATTCTCCATATACAGTTGCAGACATGCAGTCTAGACAATCGTTTCAGAATGAAACGCTTCACGGAGTTTCAACGCGATATGCGAATGTGTCACCGCTCTACTATTGAAATGTCTGATTGTTAGGAGCGGCTGGCTGAGTGGCTAGAATGCCAGATTCTTCTTCGGGAAACCCTGGTTCGAATCCTCGGTAAGGTATGGAGTTTTTTTGTTTTTTTTCTGTCGGGGCAAACGAAAACTCTAACCTGCACAGTTCGCGGCGACTGCACTAGCCAGGCGGCCTTACTTCCTCAGGCTCAAGATCCCCCTGCCGTACACCGCAAGGTACCATAACTGTC
>JACEFZ010023268.1:0-88119 GCA_014155875.1 Cepaea nemoralis | reverse complement strand
AGCGAATTGATGTAAGGCCAATTCCTACTGTAAATTTTCGTCTACAGTGGATGCATGTGAACCATGGTCATTTCAACCATCATGCACCATCTTACGTCACGCACGCTCCTTGTGTGACTTATCTGCAATCATTTTCTCCTTTGCCTTTATTCCATTTCTGATATTTGCCCTCCATGCAACACGTTCAGCGGCGACGTGCTCCCAATGTGCATTATCAATGCCTGTATCAATCATGTCCCACTTACACACATCTTTGAGTCGTAGTAGAGGCCGACGCTGAGATCTCTTACCCATCTGTAATTTACCAAAAAAGATGTCCTTTGGTCTTTTATCATCACCCACCCTCCTAAATTGTCCTATCCATTTAAGTCTACGAAGACTGAGCATGGAATAAACCGTCACACAACCTGATCTTTCCAATACTTCAGTATTTGTGATTTTGTCTTGCCACTTAATGCCAAGAATTCTTCACAGACACCGCATATGAAAGATGTTTAAATGTTTCTCTTGGTGTGAGTAAGTTGTCCAGGCTTCACTGCCATAAAGAAGAGTACTAAAGACACAGTTTTGATAGACAAAGTCTTTTGTTTTGGCAGCTAGCTTCCTGTTCTCCCAGACTCTTTTTGTTAACCTGTACATTGCTGTTGCTGCGTTACCAATCCTGATGTTGATTTCCTGATCTAGGGATAATTTGCTGTTTACCACTGATCCTAGATATGTAAAATGGTCTACTATCTCCAGTTCGGCGTCGTCAATAAAGATTGATGGTACCCCATGTGCACCTTGTGACATAATCTGTGTCTTCTGTTTGCTAATTGTTAAACCAAATTAGTAACAAGTATTGGAGAATACAGATAGTAGATGTTGTAATTATTCCACAGAGTGCGTCGTAATTGCAGCAGCATCTGCAAAAAGCAACTCTCTTATCAGTACCCTACCAATTTTGGTCTTGGTCTTCAATCTCTGTGCATTGTAGAGTCCGCTCATCTGAGCGTGAATGACTATATATATATATATATATACTATATATATATATATCATATATATATATATATATATATATATATATTATATGTATATATATATATATATATATATATATATATATATATATATATATATATCTATATATATATATATATATATATATATATATATACCATCATCCTGACCATTCATTCATTCAGTAGCATGTCCTTTGCAGAACCTCGCTCCCATAACAAGCCTTCCGGAAAACCTCTCGATCATAAGCAAGATGTCCCGCGTCTGATACACCCATCTGGAGATCATCCGCCACATCCTGCACCCATCTTCTCTTTGGCCTTCCTCTTCCTCTCTTCCCAGGCATATACCCTCCATTATTGTTCTCTCCAAACTTTCGTGACGTTTCAAGTGACCAAAATATTTAAATTTTCTTTGTTTTATCGTCTTTAATAGCCAACCTTCTTCAATATTCAACTCTTGAAGTATGGATGCATTTGTTCTTTTCTTTACCCAAGATATTCTTAGAACTCGTCTATAACATTTATATTCAAAGGCGTTTATGCGCTGTTCAGCTTGTTTAGTAAGTGTCCATGTCTCACAGGCGTATGTTGCAATGGGAAAGATGCATGCTCTTAAAAATCTAATTTTTGTAGTTCTGTCTGTCCCACTCCATAATTTATTCAGCTGTTTTAGTCTTTGAAGAGCAATTGATAGTCGCCGTTTAATTTCTTTCATTGTGTCGCCGTTGTTGGTAATCAATGACCCAAGATATTCAAAATGTTCCACCACCTCCAATTTTCTCCCATTAATGTATATTTCTTTCTCCATAGTAGTTTTATCTGTATGCATTATCTTTGTTTTTGCTATGTTAAGATATAAGTTGTGATTTTCACTATTCAATTGGGTTGAGGCTATTAGATTTTCTATGCCATTCTGTGTTGTGGATAGTAATACTGTATCATCAGCATATCGAATCTCTGGTATGTCATGACCGCCGATATTTAGGGCATCATATAGCTCCCTGTTTATATCATCTCTTACATTTCTCATTATATTTTCGGCGTACAGGTTAAACAAATAGGGTGACAGCACGCAGCCCTGACGGACTCCTTGCTTGATGTCAAACCAATCTGATGCCTCGCCATCTATTCTAACTGCTGCTTGTTGGTCTAGATAGAGCATTTTTATGAGTTGTACTACATGTGATGGAAAGCCCATATTCCTCATGATTTCCCAAAGTTTCTGATGTTGTACACAGTCAAATGCCTTTGAATAATCCACAAAACATGAGAATAGGTTTACATTAAATTCTCTACACTTCTCTATTATTAAACGCATGTTGAAAATGTGATCTCTTGTTCCTCTTCCTGTCAAAACCCAGCTTGAACCACGTTAATCTCTTCTTCCATTTTCTTAGAAGTCTTCACATTATGACTTGTAGTAGAATTTTACTTGCATGACTGATCAGGGCAACAGTTCTATAGTTGGTGCATAATTTCAGGTTGCCTTTTTTTGGTATTGGAATGAAGATATTTCTCTTCCAATCTTTTGGCCAAATACCATATTTCCAAATCTTTGTACATAATGCATGATATATGTGTATGAATTCTTCTCCTCCCGCTTTTATTAGTTCAGCTGGTATCTCATCACATCCAGGTGATTTACCATTCTTCAGGTTCTTTATAGCCCAAACAATTTCATTTAATGAGGGTTCAGGTTCTGTCTCTGTTGTCATTGGCTCATGTATCTCATTCATATCCTCACTGTCACTCATATCATCCATTCCACTGCAATACTCCTGCCATCTTTCTAGAATTTGTCTAGATTCTGTTAAGGTATTTCCCATCTTGTCACAGATAACATTCAATTGAGGTGGAACATTTCTTGTCAATAACTTCATTTCTTTGAACATTTCATAATCTCTTCGTCTTATGATATTGCTCTATTCTGGTACAGCAATCTTGTATACAGTGATTTTTTTCCTTTCTTGTGTTATTTCTAATTTCTCGAGTTAAAGATGTATACTTCATCCTGCTGTTATCGTATTCATCTCCTTTCTGTTTCAGCTCCTTTCGTTGTTTTATTAATTATAATGTGTCTGATGTAATCCATGGCTTAAGTTGCTTTTTCTTGGTCGGAATTAAATTTTTGGCTGCAGTTATCAAGATATCTCTAGCTTGTACTTCCAGTTCATCAGGTGTCATTTCTTCTTGTACAGACATCAAGACCACAAAGCGATTCCTAACTTCTACAGTGTATGCATCCAGTATTTTTGTGAGATCAAAACGAAGTGGCCTTGGTCCTCGGATAAGCTTTTTGAGTTTTAATTTCAGATCTGCTTGTAATAACTGATGATCTGTATCACAGTCTGCACTTCGTAGGGTGTTTGCAGATGTTATGCTTGATCTCCATCTTCATTGTATTAAAATATAATCTATCTGATTTTTGGTAATACTGTCTGGAGACTTCCATGTGAAGAGTCTTCTTGGATGTTGTTTAAAAAGCGTGTTGGCTATCGTTAACTCATTTTCTGTGCAAAATTCAATTAATTTGTCACCTGCATCATTTCTATTCCCTAATCCAAATTTTCATAAAACGTGTCTCTCATTTTCAGCTCTTCCTGCACCACCTTTTGCATTAATATCTCCCATTATTATTGCTATAATATTATGACCAATTTTATTTAATGTGTCTTGTAGCGTGTTGTAAAAATCTTCAATTTCGTCCTCCTCTGCTGTTGAAGTAGGTGCATATATCTGTAAGAGAGTTGTGTTTTTTGTTTTGGACGGCCTTTAAGTCTAATAATGATGATTCTATGACTAACTGGATTATATCCCATTAAAGCTTTTGCAATTGTTTTATCTAAACAAAATGCCACTCCACTCTGGCCTCCGACATCTCTACCAGAATAAATGAAAATACTTCCATTTTCAGTTGTAAAATGTCCCTTGCCTCTCCAGCGATGTTCACTAATTCCTAGAATTTGAATATTTAACCTCTCAATCTCATCACACACTACTTTAAGCTTTCCCTCATACATACTTCTCACATTCCATGTTGCTATTCTCACTTTGCTTCTTAGACTGACAAAGGGGATTTCCTTGGTAACACAGTCAGGATTAACTCCGTCCACACGATTACTAGTACTGGTTCCTGTGTCACACTCTTCCCCAGTGTTATCTGATCTGCCTGGCCTGAGGTTCTCGCCACCAGATCTCTTTCTTATTATGTTTTTTTTCATGGTTGTTATGGTTTCTTGGCAAGTTTTGCAGAAGGTAGTTTGCCATTGATTTCCTTCTGGGCAGTGACTGTACTAGTCGGTGGCCATAGCCATTGTCTCTACTGATGAGATCATCTGCCTATCGCCGCAGAGTGCAAGACCATAACCAACAACAATCTGTCGGCTGCTCTCACACTCCATCCACCACCTGCTTCCATGGCTTCACGTAACCCTGATCGGGGGGCTAAACGGGTACTCCACCATGCCCAAGGATGTCCCGTAGACTAACGGAGGAAAGGAGGCGTCTTACATCTCTTTTGATAGGGGATACCCCTACCCCGCTAACCGGTCATCCTGACCACGAAAGGCATATTTCAGTAGAAGTGAAACGTATATTTCAAAGAGAGTGGGAGCTAGTACACAACCTTGCTTAACTCCACTCTTGATTTCAATCTCTTCTGAAGTTGCACCATCATGCCTGTGTTGAACGATTCCACAATGGACAGAAGAGTTGGTTGGCAACCAATCTTCTTTAGTGCCTTGAATAGACCTTCACGCCTGACCAAATCAAAGGCCTTTATGAGGTCCATAAAGGCAGTAAAGGGTAGCTGATTCTGTTCACGGCATTTGTCTTGCATTTGTAGCAATGAGAATATCATATCAATGGTAGACAGGTTATGTCGGAAGCCACACTGTGATTCGCGACATGACTTGATCTCCCAGGACTTGAAGTCTGCGAAGAAAAATTCTGACAAATACTTTCCCAACAATACACAGAAGTGAGATACCCCTATAGTTGTTACAGTCGTTCCGATCGCCCATGTTCTTGTACAGTGTTATGAAATTCCAAGAGACTTGTCCTTCTCGCAAGCATAGCTCTGTTAGCTGGTGGATCTGTAGATTGAGTGTGTCTTGTCCACTCCTAATAACCTCTATTGGAATCCCATATTTACCTGGAGCCTTGCTAGATGCAAGTTCATTTATAGCACACTTAACTTCTGTTATGGTGGGAAGTGTGTCCAGGTGGTCAAGAGTTAGTAGGGCCTCTATGGCATTGGGGGCATCATTCGCTAGCTTGGTCTCACTTGAGTAAAGCTCCAAATATTGCTCTACCCATCTGCTGTTTCTTATCAGTGATGATTTCTCCAGTCAAGGTTTTCAGCGGTGCACTTCTTTTGATCATTGGACCACAGGCTTTCTTTATCTCTTCATACATGCTTCTGATGTTTCCCTTAGCGCTTGCGTTTTGAATGGACTCATATAACTTGATCCAATAATCATGTGCACACTGCCTGACAGCCTTATGCACAACTTTCATAGCTTGCTTCAGCTCGCTTTCAAAAATAAAGTCTGTTCGTTCGTTCGTTCGTTCGTTCGCTTAGAGTGTTATGCGTTGTTCTTTCCTTGTTTCTTTTTTAAAGAGAGATATCTTCTTTGTATCAATCAAAGGCTGCAGTGTCTGGCTGTTTGCCGCAGACCAGTCCTGCCTCTTATGATCCACAGTGCTGTAAACCCCTAGCGCTGTTTTATAAAGAGTTTCCTAAGTTTATCCCATTTTTCACTTCCTGTACAATTGTCAGATGTATCAGTGAAAGCGTCTTCAAATTTCTGTTGGAACTCAAAACACTCATCAGGATCGTGGGTGTTAATAATATTAATCCTGGGGCCAGATTTGTGTTTAGCTGTGTAAATTCTCTTTGGTCTCAGTCTAACCCTTGCAACAACCAAAGAATGATCCGTATCACAGTCAGCACTATGGTAACTTCGAGTTAATGCTGTTTGGTTCAGATTTTGTCTCCATGTGATGATGAAGTCTAGCTGATGCCAACGGCCGGATCTTGGATGTTTTCATGTGACCTTATGCAGCTCTTTTGTTTTAGAAAAAAGAGTTTGTAATACACAGGTGCAATGCCCCAATAGCCTTTGAATATTTTCATTCATGCGACCGATGTTGTATTTTCCAAGGCACACTGGCCATGAACTTTAGCTCTTGCCCACACGAGCATTGAAATCACCGAGCATATAAATGTAGTCGGATTTTGGAACTGCTTTGATCACAGAGTCTAATTCCTCATAGAACAAATCCTTCACATCATCAGAGGAATTGAGTGTCGGTGCATATACAGTGATAATGGTGGCAAAACCACAAGAGGTTGCCAAGAGCAGGGATAATAGTCTTTCATTACCCCTAGCTGGAACTTCAATCATTCCTAGAAACGAATTCTTCACTGCAAAGCCCATACCGTGTTGCCTTTTTTCTGCCTTCCCTCTACCATTCCAAAAACAAAAAGGTGTAATTGATTTCCTGAGTGACCTTTCCTCAGCGAGGCGAGTCACCTGCAGGTTAGCAATATCAATGTTAAGACAATTGAGTTCGGCATCAATCACAGCCGTTTTTCTCACATCGTCAATATTCGGCAGGTCAGTGGAAAATACTGGACACATGGTTCTTACGTTCCAGTTTGCAAGCCGTAGCTTTGGGTTTCTATTTTTCTTTTCAGTAGTACCTAGTGCATTGGTTTTACAGCCCGCGAATCATATTTTGTCCTAGTCCTAAGCACCCATTGAAGCAGGAAGGCTTTGACGGATCATTACCTAAATGGCCGGGGGCTATCCAGCTTGAGGTGGGCTATAGCTGATCAGTGGCACCTGTAGGTGTCTCCCACCGTCAGAGGCAACGCGTGGCGCCCCATGTCTACGCCAGTTGACTATATAACTTATATATTATATAAACCCTAACAGCTATCTCTCGCTTTAATTCGGAGACCGGTTAAGATCAGAGATGGAGTTATACTACTCCATAGCACAAAGCCTGGGCCAAAATATAGAGATCATGTATTGCCCATGCAGCATGATCCCTCTCTTGGCCTGCCTAGTTCACTCCAGAGAAACGGTAACACCAATACATCTGGAACAAGGTAAGCTGCAGAAGCTGCCGGATCAGCAAAGCAATGCTCTAACTGTCCGCCTGTCGGAGATTCGATCCTAGACCAGCTACCAACCAAGGCATAGGGCCTTGTCTGTCCTGCCATTTCCTCGCACCAGGATAAGGTTTGTACCCTTCCAATTGCGCTCTTCCGCCCGAAGCCGTTGGCACAATGTGGGGTGTCGGGTTTGGTAAGCGCCGCCCAACATTCGGCTCTAACAGAAAGCAGGTAGTACAGTCTACAATCATACGGTAGCTCAGTCATATCTGACTAAGACCTGACTGTGGTCTCATTAAGCTAATAGTTCTGTAATCCTCACAATCAACTCTTGGCTTCTTTGGTAGTGTGATGAAAATGGATGTTTTCAAGTCCTTTGGGATGTAACCAGTGTATATACATATATGATATCTCTGTTGTTATCTTGTCAGGACCCGCAACCTTTCCTTTTTTCATCTTTAAAATAGCCTTATTTACTTCAGCCGTTAATATTTTTGGTTCATCTCGAGTATTATACAATGTTGGTTTATTGGTTTATTGACCCTGTTGTCCCAGAATAAATCTTCTGTGTACTTTGTCCATCTTTTTAATATGTCGGTGTTTTCAATTATAATTTCTCCATGTTTTCCTCTGATACAACCGTTTCCTGTTATATTATGTTTCTTTTTTTTTTTTTTGTAAATCTTTTTATATGTTCATGTAATTCTTTCGAATTGTGTTTTATTTCCAGATCCTCTATTTCTTAGCATTTTTTCTGCAGCCACTGTTCTTTGGAAACTCCGCACATGTGACATATGTCTCTATTAATTTATACACTGGAGTGTTCTTTGCTTTCTTTATTTGAGTCATTTTGCTCAAGATTTCCTCGTGTATCCATAATTGTTGTTGTTTTTCTTTTTTTAACTTCACTGGCATGGTGGTATTTGCAATCTGTATACTGGGTTTTATACATTCCCATTTTGTATTAATATTATCCTCAAGCTTTTCACGTCTATATTGCTCCATACTTTCAGCGATTAGCCCATCATATCTTATTTTTTTACTTCAACGAGGTATAGTTGACTTATGTCTGGTTGTGTCAATGCTGACATATCTATTTGAGGTGTTTTCGATGTTCTTATTCCTGGGGTCTTAAGTTTTATTTCTAATTTTAAAACTACAGGATTATGGTCAGAGTTGATATCAGCACCAGTGTATGTTTTGGCATTTTTAACATTGTTTGTAAATCTATTTCTAATCATAATGTAGTCAGTTTGGTTTCTTGTTCTATCTCCAGGGCTTTTCCATGTATACAGTTTCCCAGGGTTATGTTGGATAAATGTGGTACAAACAATAAGATTGTTTTCTTCACATAACTATTTCAGGCTGTCTCCTCTGTCCTTTCTGTTTCCCATACCATGTTGCCCTATCTGCTTATATTTGTTGTTTTTTTTCCAGCTCTTGCGTTCATGTCTCCCACACATTTACACAGCTTACCTACTATATACTAGTACATTGTTTCATCCACAAATTTACACAGCATATCTACTATATACTAGTACATTGTTTCATCCACAAATTTACATAGCCTACCTACAATATACTAGTAGATTGTTTCACCCACACATTTACACAGCATATCTACTATATACTAGTACATTGTTTCATCCACAAATTTACACAGCATATCTATTATATACTAGTACATTGTTTCATCCACAAATTTACACAGCATATCTATTATATACTAGTACATTGTTTCATCCACAAATTTACACTGCATATCTACTATATACTAGTACATTGTTTCATCCACAAATTTACATAGCCTACCTACAATATACTAGTACATTGTTTCACCCACACATTTACACAGCCTACCTACTGGAGAGTTTTGGTCATAGTCCATAACTTTATGAAGGGAAAATCCCAACTGCACCTCCCTGTGGTAGAGGATGGAAACACACTACGGTGTGGCTAACACAGCTCTGGGGACCGAGTATCCACCGGAATAAGTGGACAACTCTGCAGCTGAGCAGAGCAGGGCACACACTTGTCCTGACAGTCGGAAATGGCTGTCAAAGGCAGAGTTAAAAGACCACCATATGAATGTGGAAGGCAAGGGGAAATCACCACATTATCTTCCCAAGATTTCATGCGAGACACATTTCAGAAATAGTGAAAGACGTTAATGGCTGTCTTAAGACATCCTCTGTCCGGTAGGGACAGTCATGAGCTACAGTTGACACCAGACCGTCATCCAGCTACTGATGGCAAAACTAAAACTATAACTAAACTAAATAAATTTAGAGTAGGAACATGGAATGTTAGGACATTAAATGAGCTAGGAAAGTTAAATAATGTTCTAAGAGAAATTGAAAACATGAAAATTAATATACTAGGCATAAGTGAGATGAGGTGGAAGGGATCTGGCAAAATTATAACCGACAAACACACAATAATTTATTCTGGAGGGGACACACATGAAAAAGGTGTAGGAATAATATTTGATGAAAAAACAGCCAAATCTATGAATGGATACTGGTGTATTTCAGATAGAGTTATAATGGTCAAAATCAAAGGCAAACCAATAGATATAAATATTATACAAGTATATTCACCAATAACCAACAGTAGTGAACAAGAAATACAACACTTTTACGATGAAATAGAAATGGCAATAGCTCAAATTGGATCACAAGAAATAAAAATAATACTGGGAGATTTTAATGCAAAAGTAGGAAAGGGAAAAATAGAGGATATAGTGGGGTATTACGGTTTAGGTACGAGAAATGAACGAGGAGAGAAACTAATAGAATGGGCAAATATTAATGATATGATAATTGGAAACACATGGTTTAGACACCATAAAAGACAACTATACACATGGAAAAGCCCTGATATGAAAATACGCAACCAAATTGACTACATACTTATTAATAAAAGATTTAGAAATGCATTATTAATGTAAAGACAATGCCTGGTGCTGACGGTAATAGTGATCATGTACCACTATGTGGACAAATAAAAGTAAGATTACAGAGAGGGACAAAAATGGTTAAGAACCTGAGACTTAATAAAGAGGTTCTGAAAGTAGATAAAGAAATTCAAGAACAATACAGAGTGACTGTGAAAAATAGGTACAATGCAATAGCTAAAATACAAAGTATAAATGATCAATGGGAAATGTTAAGGGACTCCATTCATCAAGCTAGCAAAGAAATATGACTGGAGAGAAGCCAAAAAGCTAAGAAAAAATGGATGAATGAAGAAATCTTAATGCTGATGTACAAAAGGAAACAGAATAAAAATGACAAACAAGAGTATGCTAAGATAAATAAAGAAATAAGAGATAAATGTGTGAAGGCAAAAGAAAGTTGGTTAAATGAGCAATGCAAACAAATTGAATTAAATTCCATTAAAGATCAAAAAAGTATGCACAGACAAATCAGTGAGCTCACAGGAAGAAAAATAAGAATAAATACAGGGTGTTTGAAATCAAAAACAGGAAAGATATTATTGGAGGAAGGTGCTATAATGAAAAGGTGGAATGAGTATATAAGAGAATTATATAATGGAGAAAGGGAAGAATTAACAGAAGAAAGTAACTTAGAAGGCCCACCTATTCTAAAAGAAGAAGTCGCTGACGCTATGAAACATATGAAGAAAGGAAAAACAGCTGGGCCAGATGAAATCACAGTAGAAGAATTAGAAGTATTGGGAGAATTTGGAGTAGATATATTAACCAAAATGCTAAATGATATTTACAACAGTGGATATTTACCGAGCGATATGGTAAAATCTGTATTTATAGCAATACCAAAGAGACCAGGAGCAATTGAATGTGAAGATTTTCGTACAATTAACCTCATAAACCATGTCACTAAGCTTCTACTCAGAATTATAATGAGAAGAACAAGAAAGAAAATAAAAATGGAAATTAGTGAAGAACAGTACGGTTTTATGGAAGGAAAGGGTACAAACAATGCAATATATATATTACGAACACTAATAGAAAGGTCAATAGAGAAACAGAGGGACATATATTTATGCTTCATAGATTATACTAAGGCATTTGATAAAGTAAAACATGATGAGCTGATTAAAATGTTGGAAGATATCAACATTGATGGGAAAGATTTAAGAATAATAAAGAATATATACTGGAACCAAGTAGCAGCAATTAAAATGGGAAATAAAGAGGGTAGTTACGAACAGATAAAGCTAGGAGTACGACAGGGGTGTGTCTTGTCACCCGATCTCTTCTCCCTATATAGCGAAGTAATAATGAGAGAGATCAAAGAGAAGCCAGGAATACTAATCGGAGGATATAATATAAACAATATACGCTATGCAGATGACACAGTATTGGTGGCGGATAATGCAACAGACCTACAACAATTATTGGACATTGTAGTATCAGAGAGTGCACAGAAAGGACTCTCCTTGAATATCAAGAAAACAGTAACAATGGTGATATCAAAGAAAATGGGGACACCAAAATGTGACATAGAAATAGAAGGGGAAATTCTCAACCAAGTGGATAATTTTAAATACCTAGGGGCACTTATAACATCAGATGGAAGAGTACAACAGAGATTAAGAGCAGAATATGGCAGGCAAAAGCCTCATTTCAGAAAATGACGAGTATCTTATGCAATAAGTCGCTATCAATTAATGTAAGAAAGAGAGTGCTAAAATGCTATATAGAACCAGTTTTGCTGTATGGCAGCGAATCTTGGAATGTAAATGAACAAATTAGGAAGAACTTAGAAGCAACAGAGATGTGGTTTTTAAGACGAATGTTGCGAATTCCTTGGACTGCCAGAGTAACTAACAACGATTGCCTGAAAGAGGCTAATGAAACTAGAACACTATATACAACAATAAGAAAGAGACAAACAGCTTTCTTTGGTCATGTGATGAGAAGAGAGGCATTGGAGAACATCGTGACAACTGGAAAGATCGAGGGGAAGAGAGGCAAAGGCAGACCAAGAGAAATGATGCTGGATGGATTGAGACGGTGGCATGGAGGAATATCATCAGCAGTGCTGATCCAGAACACCAAAGACCGAGATCTGTAGAGAGCCAAGAACGTCTACGCGATGACCTACTATATACTAGTACATTGTTTCACCTACACACTTACACACCCTACCTACTATATACTAGTACATTGTTTCACCCACACATTTACACAGCCTATCTACCATATTCTAATATGAATTGGAAACAAATAGGTATATTAAGCTCCTGCGAGAAGAAACGTACTAAACATCAACACGTTGCACATACCTTAAAAGGAGATCCATCTCGTATCCCGAAATACAGGTGAAAATCCGAAACCAGAAGCACTCAATAAATATATAAAATGAATAATATAATAAAATAAAATACACACAAATGCGTAGAATACGACACACGAGACGACTGATGTTTCTATTCTCAGATTCTTTGTCAAGGACAGGACAACAAATCAAATCAAATCAACTTTATTTTAAAAGGGTCACAAATTGGGCACGCAGGCCCGTCTTACATTCGGCCCTTCCAATCACTCGTCTTTCGTTCATCAAGAGCATTATACAGTTACATAGGAAGAAAAATAAACATTGTGAAATGAATGTTGTAAACATAAACGAGGCAAGTTACCATGTTATAGATAGGACAACGAAATATAAAAAAGCACAAAACTAAAAAGCACAACCACTACGTATCCATGTGGGAGCAGAAAAGACGGATTTGCCAGGTGCGAAGGCACGCTTGGCTGCAGAGTTTAAGTATAGTAGGTTGCCAGATAGGATTTACGTCGCCAAAAATATGCGAACAGTCTGATATCAAAATATAGGGGTGTGGAGACAGTTAGATATGAATATTGGGGGGGGGGGGGGGGGGAACAGCATAGTAATAGACAGTGTAAACAGTTGGATAAGATGGCACAGTTATACAGTAGCGTCCACAACAGTATTGATACCTGCTGGATGGACGCATTCCAGATTGTTGATTAGCTGGCATTCATTTTTGAGCCTACCGGAGTTGTTGGAGTAGCAGGGTTTCAATGCGGTGACACATACATCGTCGACTCCATTATGGTTAGAGAATTGAAATGGTTGGGGACAGGTTTGTCAGCGCCCTGATTGGTGTCTCTGAGGTGTTCTCTAAAACGATCCGCAAGACGTCTGCCAGTTTTACAATGTATTTCATGTCCCATCGTTTGAAGATGATGACATATATCAGATTGCGGGATGTACAAGTGAATGAATCTTTCAAGGAGAAGGTGCCTAGGGGAAATGCGATCTCCCGTGTCTGAACAACGTATGGGCATGTCAGACAGTTCTTACGATGGCATTCAAATGTGCCCAAAGATGAAGTAACCGTGGGGAGGCGACTATGCACAAGGTGGTCTCTGAGGCTCTGGTTACGGCAGAAAATTTCCCTAGGGCCATTGGAGAATACCTCACGAGTGGTTGGAACGGATTCCATGATAGACCAGTGTCGCTGGAAAATGTGCTTGATGGCATAGGCATGTGGATGAAAGGTGAGGATGAGCTTGGTGTCAGGATCTTAAACCTGGCTCGTTGGACCTAACATATGTGAGACAAGTACAAGTACAAAATGATTGGACTTGACACACAATGACACTGAGTTCAATGGATTTATTTACAAGTCACATGCAATACGATCTAGTTTGGCATATGATGATCATTACTATACATATACAATACATCAGTACACTTACAGACAAAACCCACAGCTTCACAGTCTATCTCACAAGATATACAAGCACTCGACTTTCGGGCACAGAACTACACGAAGCCTTTCTCAACCCACACGTCCTGTCATGTCCGAGTTCCCAAGCCGTCTGCCGGTTTCCCCGCACAGCGCTTGCCCTGTGGATTGGCTTCACGAGGACTGCGTGCGTCTTGCTTTGTCCTTGCCTGACCGCTGACTATCACGTCAGCTACCTGTGGGCAGGTAACTGGTACTCGCCTGGCGGGCGTAACGATGTTACAGCATCCCGGTTGGAGATTATTCGCCTGGCGGGCGTAACGATGTTACTGCATCTCGGTTGGAGATATTGGAGATTATGACACTTGGGTTCATTGTTAGGAGGTCGCATTTGTTTGACGAGGGACATTTCCCGCGAGACTTGGGTTATGCGACAGAAAGCTGTGGACAAGACGTCCTCTGGGTAGGACCGTCTTCGGAAAAAGTCAGTCATGTCATGGGCTCTCTCGAGGAAGTCATTATCATTCTGACAGATACGACGAAGGCGGAGTATCTGGGAATATGGGATGGAATCTTTGCAGCTTTTGGGGTGGGATGAGCTGTTCAGGAGGAAACCGTGAGCATCTGTAGGTTTGTAGTACACGGAGGTCGTGAGGCCTGTAGGGTATAATTTAAGTAGTGGTGTCAAGGAAATTGACAGAGGTGGTGGAAATTTCTGTGGTGAATTTGATCGATGGATGGAAGTCATTGACATAATTAATGAAGCGGTTCAGTTCCGCCTCTGTCATGTCAGTGAGACTTATGCCGTCATCGATGTAGTGTCGGTAAAAAGAAGGTAGAAGACCATCATAGCTAAGTTCAATCTGGTGTATGATGGTCTTCTCCCTTCTTGTTATCGACGCTACATCGATGACGGCATACGTCTTCCTCGAGAGAGCACATGAAATGCTTGACTTTTTCCGCAGACGGTCCTACCCAGAGGACGTCTTGTCCACAGCTTTCTATCGCATAACCCAAGTCTCGCGGGAAATGTCCCTCGTCAAACAAAAGCGAGCTCCTAACAATGAACCCAAGCTTACTCTCACCTTTCATCCACATGCCTATGCCATCAAGCACATTTTCCTGCGACACTGGTCTACCTTGGAATTCGATCTAACCACTCGTGAAGTATTCTCCAATGGCCCTAGGGTAATTTTCCGTCGTAACCAGAGCCCCAGAGACCACCTTGTGCATAGTCGCCTCCCCACGGTTACTTCATCTTTGGCAGGTATGGCTGTAAATGTAGAAATGGCAGGTATGACTGTAAGTGTAGAAATTGCAGATATGACTGTAAATGTAGAACTATCATTTATGACTGTAAATGTAGAACTGGCAGGTGTGATTGTAAATGTAGAATTGTCAGATGTGACTGTAAATGTAGAAATGTCAGGTACGACTGTAAATGTAGAAATGGCAGGTATGACTATTAATGTAGAAATGGTAGATATGACTGTAAATGTAGAACTATCATGCATGACTATAAATGTAGTAATGGCAGGTCTGACTGTAAATGTAAAACTATTAGGTATGACTATAAATGTAAAAATGGCAGGTATGACTATAAATGTAAAAATGGCAGGTATGACTGTAAATGTAGAACTATCATGCATGACTATAAATGTACAAATGACAGGTATGACTGTAAATGTAGAAATGGCAGGTACGACTGTAAATGTAGAAATGTCAGGTACGACTGTATATGTAGAAATGGCAGGTACGACTGTAAATGTAGAAATGTCAGGTACGACTGTAAATGTAGAAAAAGCAGGTACGACTGTAAATGTAGAAATGGCAGGTACGACTGTAAATGTAGAACTATCATGCATGACTATAAATGTAGAAATGACAGGTATTACTGTAAATGTAGAAATGACATGTATGGTTGTAAATGTAGTAATGGCAGGTATGACTGTAAATGTAGAAATGTCAGGTACGACTGTAAATGTAGAAATAGCAGGTATGACTATTAATGTAGAAATGGTAGATATGACTGTAAATGTAGAACTATCGTGCATGACTATAAATGTAGTTATGGCAGGTATGACTGTAAATGTAAAACTATCAGGTAAGACTATAAATGTAAAAATGGCAGGTATGACTGTAAATGTAGAACTATCATGCATGACTATAAATGTAGAAATGACAGGTATGACTATAAATGTAGAAATGGCAGGTATGACTATAAATGTAGAAATGGCAGGTATGACTATAAATGTAGAAATGGCAGGTATGACTGTAAATGTAGAACTATCATGTATGACTGTAAATGTAGAATTATCATGTCTGACTGTAAATGTAGAACTAGCCGGTATGACTGTAAATGTAGAATTATCATGTATGACTGTAAATGTAGAACTGGCAAATATGACTGTACATGTAGATATGGCATGTATGACTATAAATGTAGAAATGTCAGGTATGACTGTAAATGTAGAAATGACAGGTATGACTATACATATAGAAATGGCAGGTATGACTATAAATGTAGAAATGGCGGGTGATACTATAAATGTAGAACTAGCAGGTATGGCTATAAAGTATGACCATGGTTTCTGACTTTAAATAGTAAACTCGTGTGCCTGTCTATTATTGTAAACTAAGATGTTTTAATATAAATGTAAGCCAACTCATCTGGCTATAAATGTAAAAACAAGCCATCTGGCTATATATGTAAACCAAAACAGCTCGCTTTAAATTTAATACCAAGATGCTTTACTATAAATCTAAAAACCAAGACATCTGCTTATAAATGTGGAATCAAGATGGTTTCCTATAAATGGAACCCAATACATCTGGCTATAAATGCAACACTAAGACATATGGCAATAAATGTAACACCAAGACATCTGTCTATAAACGTATAACCAAAATGTTTTATTATGCATGTAAACCAAGACAACTGACTATAAAAGTAAAACCAAGATGTCTAATTATAAATATAAAACTCGGTAGTCTGTCTATAAGTGTAAACTAATATGTTTTTACTATAAATGTAAAACTAAGACATCTACCTATTAATGTAAAAATAAGATATTGGCTATAAATGTAAAATCAAGACATCTGGCTATAAATGTAAAACCAAGATGTATGTCTATGAATGTAAAATCTGGCATGTTTTCAGGTAACTCGGTGATTGTGAAGATGATAGAAGGGGACCGTGTCAACGTCAGGGCTCACAGACAATCCGAACTTTATGGGAGACCTGAGGAATTTTACACCACCTTCTCCGGCCAGTTCCTGTCAGGGCTGTAAGATGTCTCCATGGATGGGATCTCACATGTAGCCACATGCAGCCGTACATTTGTAAATGAAATATATATCGTGATGTAGAAATAAAAGCCAAACATTTCTACCGATCTGTGCCCATGGTTAGTCTTTGATTCAGAAGTGTTCAACTACAATATTTATTCTTCCAGACCGATTTGGCTACTTGGTGTTATTTGTAGTACTTGTGTCTAATGTTGTCTTGTAACATGGCCTTTGTAAACATGAGATTGTAGTTCTCGTGTCTGATGTTGTTTTGTAGCGTTGCTATTGTAGACATGTGATTGTAGTACTTGTGTCTGATGTTGTCTTGTAACATGGCCTTTATAAACATGAGATTGTAGTGCACGTATCTGATGTTGTTTTGTTGCGTTGCTATTGTAGACATGTGATTGTAGTACTTGTGTCTGATGTTGTCTTGTAACATGGCCTTTGTAAACATGAGATTGTAGTGCACGTGTCTGATGTTGTCTTTGTAGTGTGGCTCTTGTAAACAGGAGATAGTAGTGCGTGTGTCTGATGTTGTCTTGTAACGTGGCTATTGTAAACATGAGATTGTATTACATGTGTCTGATGTTGTCTTGTAGCGTGGCTATTGTAAATATGAGATTGTAGTACTTGTCTCATGTTGTCTTGCAGCGTGGCTATTGTAAATATGAGATTGTAGTACTTGTCACATGTTGTCTTGTAGCGTGGCTATTGTAAATATGAGATTGTAGTAATTGTCACATGTTGTCTTGTAGCGTGGCTATTGTAAATATGAGATTGTAGTACTTGTCTCATGTTGTCTTGTAGCGTGGCTATTGTAAATATGAGATTGTAGTACTTGCCTCATGTTGTCCTGTAGCGTGGTTGTTGTAAACGTAAGATTGTAGTACTTATGTCTGATGTTGTCTTTTATGGTGGCAGTTGTAAACATGAGATTGTAGTACGTGTGTCTCACGTTGTCTTGTAGCGTGGCTATTGTAAACATGAGATTGTAGTACTTGTGTCTCATGCTGTCTTGCAGCGTGGCTTATGTAAACATGAGATTGTAGTAGTTGTGTCTGATGTTTGCTTGTAGGGTGGCTATTGTAAACATGAGATTGTAGTGCCTGTGTCTGATGCTGTCTTGTAGCGTGGTGTTGTAAGCATGAGATTGTAGTACTTGTCACATGTTGTCTTGTAGCGTGGTGTTGTAAACTTGAGATTCTTGTACATGGGTCTGATGTTGTCTTGTAGCGTGGCTGTTGTAAACATGAGATTGTAGAAATTGTGTCTGATGCTGTCTTGTAGCATATGCCTTGTAAAAATGAGATTGCTGTATATGTGTCTGATGTTATCTTGTAGCGTGTCTTTTGTAAACATGAGATTGTCGTACATGCGTTTAATAGTGTCTTGTAGCATGTCTCTTGTAAACACGAGATTGTGGTACGTGTGTTTAATAGTATATTGTAGCATGGCCTGGTAAACATGATATATTGATATATTTTCTTACAGTCTTGTAGCATGGCTCTTGTAAATACGAGATTGTGATACATGTGTTTAATGATGTTTTGTAGCATGGCTCTGATAAACACGAGATTGTGGTATATGTTTTTATAGTTGTCTTGTAGAGAGGCATTTGTAAACATGAGATTGTGGTACATGTGTCTGATATTGTCTTATAGAATATCTATGGTAAACATGACATTGTGGTACATGCGTTTAATTTTGTCTTGTAGCAAGGCTCTGATAATCACGAGATTGTGGTAAATGTGTTTACAACTGTCTTGTAGAAAGGCGTTTGAAAACATGAGATAGTATTATATGTGTCTGATGTTGTCTTATAGCATATCTCTGGTAAACATGAGATTGTAGTATATGTGTCTGATGTTGTCTTGTAGCATATCTCTGGTAAACATGAGATTATTGTACATGTGTTTAATGTTGTCTTGTTGCATGGCTTGTTAAACATGATATATTGGTATATTGTTTTTTACAGTTGTCTTGTGGAATAGCTTTTGCATACATGAGATTGTGGTACATGTGTCTGATATTGTCTAGTAGCACGATTCTGGTAAACATGAGATTGTGGTACAAGAAGAAAACAGGGACAGCTATATTGGAAGCCGTGAGTAGGATTTTTTGCTGATAGCAAGCCGATACATTTTCAGACAGACAGAGTATCGGAATTAATCAACAGAACCTTCTTATAATTTCTGAAAGACGAGGGTCTTTATTTTTCTTACGACAGAGAATGAAGTTGGGAAGGCCGCTATAGTGGGCAGATTCAACCGGTCACTTAAGGAAAATATGTGGCGTTACTTTACAAATACCAATACACTTCCTTTTGCTGACGTATAAGATAGCTTGATCCGAAAATACAATGCTTCGTATCACAGAGGCATTCGAATGGCTCCGGCGCAAGTTAACAACAGTAATCAAGAATACGTTGTACCATAAGGCAGACGTGTCAAGCAAATTGCATTTTAAGGTAGGCGACCATGTCAGACTCTCTCAACCCAGGCAAACATTTAAGAAGAGGTATATGTCGGGGTGGACCCAGAAACAGTTACATTCAGTCGTATAAACCAGACCAGTCCGGTCGCTTATGTACTGAAAGATGATTCTGGAGAGGAACTGCAAGGTTCGTTCTACAAAGAAGAAATAAAGCTAGTGGGTGATAAAGAAATATATCGCATTGAAATAATATTACAAGAATGACGAGAACGCCTTGCAAGAACATAAACAAATGATATTATCTTATAATAAAATTGCGAATAAGTCTCGTTTCCAACTATACGAACAGGGAGATAAAATTAGATAAGTTTGCACATATTTCACAATTTCCCTCAATACATACCAGCGATACTGAACCAATCCCCAACTGGGTGGGTGAAGTAGATTTGGACCAAGGCACGAATAATATCTTCATGTATTCCGACATTGTCACCTCGAGGGTTATCGGGGATGTGATGGTACCCCTGCTACGGACTTTACCTGTTCTAGACAGATCCACCACTTCTGCATTTAAGATGTAAGACAAAACCCATTACGTACCCCTCAGCCGGTTCTCCTTTGACACGATTGAACTTCTTACAGCAGATTATCAAGGAAAACCTATTCCATTCACAAATGGAACCTAAGTGGTGGCGCTACATTTTCGAACATCCAAAAGTTTTGATTTGTTATAGCCATGGTTAGACACGTCCAAATCCGACGCAATGCCAAAATATACCAAGAATATATCTGCAACCAAGCTGGCAGCGACCTTCCGGTTTTTTGTTTTGGGTGGTAGAAGTCAACGAGGTCACGGAATATAGTTCTTTTAGTAGATTAGGTCGAACAATTCTTCCTTGTGTATGTGTAAGTAAAGCCTTACTCTGGAAATGACTGGAGACGGGTTTGCAGGTGACTAAAGATACCCTAGCTGGGAGGATTTTTGGCGAGTCCTTCAAAGAGCACGCAATGGAAGTGGGTCAGTGGCTGCTCCAAAGAGAGGTTCAACATCTCAATCAATCGGTTAACGACAACAGGAAACGAAAACGAGCCGCTCCATCAGGTCAGTCTGGTAAAAGAATAACACCATAAGCCAGAAATCGATCGTCTTACAAAAAAGCAGCAACATCAGTAGAGACATTCGGATATTATTTTTTTTCATAATGGCGTTAATAAATCTCAAGTCGTGTGAGTGTCTACATTTTAGAAAGGATCTTTATAGCGTTCCTCCACCCAGACAGCAGTCGAAGAGAGCCAATTCCTCGAAGTTCATCCTTTGGCTACGTTAGCCTCTGGGGCCCACATTGAATTATAAATATCTGCTACCGGAGAAGATTATATAGATTTGTTTAATACTTTTCTGCACGTGAGAGCCAAAATTACACTACCAAACGGGGACGACCTACCGGCTTTTGTTCTCCCAAGATGGACGTGTCCCTGAACGAAACTCTTATTTCTCCTAGTGAGAACTCTTATCGGTAATGGGCCTACATGGAACTGCAAGCTGAATTCACCTATTATGGATTTTTATATCAATGTGCTCAATGTGATTCTGTGGATGTGGTTAAATAGTTGTTAGATTAATACAAGTGTTGATTATCGAAAAAAAATTGTGTTATATATAATATTCATGTCGAGTTATAGTTGAACACTATTAATATTGAACCAATCAAGTGCACGAGGCGTGTCAGAAACAACCACGGGGCCTCAAATTGCCCTCGGCGTGGCTAGATAACAATGCGATTGCTGCATTCTTCAAGTTTAGTTATTCGTAAGATTATGCAATAATGTCAGGGGAAGAAGAGGGCTCTGTACTGGGTGTGAATGGTGAATGGACTCGTTCCGGATTAAGATCGGCTGCCTGTAAAACTTACACACTAAACAAAGAGAGGGCCGTGAAAAACAAGCTATCCAAGTGTATGAATCCCACCGGCCTAGTCGTCAAACACACCAACTCAGGACAGTGTGTTACTGTTTCCTTCAACAACGCACTGCATTATGAGGCATTTCGAACTTGCCTACTCAACTACTATAGGCTTGAACTAATTGAACACAGACAAGATAAGCGCGGGGCCACGTTGAAGACCTGATTACGACGCCAGTGATTACGATACACTTGTACCACAGTAAGAATAAACTCATGACACAAGGCAGTATTGAAACCATTAATTCTTGGCTAAAAGTAGATTTTGTTGAACTTGAAACTTCCATAAAGACATTCACCGAATCTACACAGCCCGCAACTACAGCTGTAGACATTACACCAGCCAACAATGTTCGTCAATTAACTCATACGACGAGTGTACATGAGGCCATCAATACGACGCCTGCCAACGCACCAGTGCTCTTGGCCATTGAATACCCAATGGAGCGCATCCAAAACAACATTGAACCCAACGTGGACATTGTTGAAGTACCTGCCTCACATAACAATAGCATGTTAACTATCAATGGACATTCGTGCGACTGTAAACAGCGCATTGAGGAACTAGAACAATCACTAAAGGTTCGCACTGTCACTGTTTCAACTAACATCGAAGCAAACAGAAAGATAAGCAGTGATTACAATGTTCTCAAGATAGAAGTCTCGCTCCAGCGTGAGGAAAATTTGCTGCTGAGAAAAACAGTTCAAACCCTACAGAATGTGTCAACTACCGACCTAACAGAGGAAGCATGTAATTCCCAAGCAACCGCTTCATCCTTGGGAAATATTAAGAAAGCTCAGCCCCACCCAGAACAGATAAGCACTATGAAAACACCTCAACGCACAGAAGAAGATAAACAACAAAAAACATCTCAATGCACAGAGGAGGATAAACAACAACAAGTAATCTACCCCATTGACGTCAAAATAAGCAATAGGTTCGAAGTGCTTATAGAAAAATCACCAGAAAACATACAGTGCTTTAACATGCCGCCAACGGGCAACACATGCCTACAAGATACATCGGGAGAACCACATGGAGACATACAGACTGCTGTCAATCGAAAATAGATGAAACAACGGGCGAGACGTGCTGACAACCAACATGTACAGACAGTACGACCTGAGTACACACACATTATACTAGGCGGTTCTTTAATGAAAGGTTTATACAGCGACCGGATGGCTACTTCAGACAATGACATTGTTTCCATAATCCCACTGCCCGGGGCTGGTGTTGACCGGCTAAAGACAAGATTATCAGGTTGGCTGTAAATCATAATGTTAAAAAGGCAAGCGTACATATTGGTATTAATGACACCATGAACAATCAACAAATCACAGGGTCTTAACTGCTGGCACTCTTGAACGGATTACGCCACACTTTTCCTAACTCGTATATTTTCTTCTCCTCCATCATATCACCGAGTTATGGACTCCAGCGCCGTCTAGCTGACATAAATAACAACATTTTTCAGAAGTTCTGTTCTCAAAACAAGATACAGTTCATCAACAACACGCCATCATTCACTTCACTGTCACGGAACTTAGTCGGTCCGCCTCGGGATGTTTCCTCAGACCTGCGGTTGTAGTACGCCGCATGTCGTTTGGGGGAATGTCCGTTGGCACATCGGGCAGTCGAGTGAAGAAAACTACTGGTCAAAGGGAAAGAACCAGTAATGTAACACGACCCGACCAGAGCCGTTGCTCGCATTTTAGGAATCTTCCAGCACTTGGGTGGCGGAACAGGGTTTCGGACACTACGGACTGCGCATGTCCGATGCAAGCGAGTCGATTGTCCCGGAACAAAGGATGAGTTGGAGACGAAGGTTGCTGGCAGGCAGTCGACATTTTGGCCCAGTGCTAAGTGATAGAGAGCGGGACGCCGTGTCTTGATGACGGTTGAAGACCTCTGACATCATGTCCAGCTGCAGTGACAACGCTTCTCTTATCCACTGTCGTGCTGTTTGTGTGAAGGTATGTGTACAGCCTTTGTTTCTTAACTAGTGCGGTGTCGGTGATTCGAATTATGCGATTTCGCTAACGCGTGTACTGACCATCGGGAGGAAGGAGGTAACGTGTAAACATTGGTAAGGTAGTGTTTTACGACTGTAAATTAAGCCTGTGGCAAATGCGTGTTTACCAGCATTGTATTGCTACGATATCTCATAGGTTAGCAGCGCGCGGCTTATTTATAGCCCCTGTAGATTGGAAAAATCGGGTTCAGGGTAGCAAGACCTGTAATTTAAGTTCACACGTGGCCAACTTTATAACCTCGAGCGTCCGCGTGGCTGGTGTGGCTGAACCGTTACCCACAGCGTTACCGGAAGTAGATTAAGGAGTCGCTTTGGATATAGCAAGTGATATATCGATGAACTCGAACAAGTGCGACGAATCGAATGCACCGGTCGGCCGAAAACTCCGAGGTCTTTTCAAGGTCGTACCGGGAGACGAACTTCGGATCACATGGTGGGGCGACCACTGGCTTTCTTCTTGGCTTTCCTCACATCTGTCTTTTAATTAGTTTCCCTCGATGGAATACCAGCTTAATATATAGTTGATTCCTGAGAGGGTGAGAAAGGGGGAAGAGACCGCTGTGACAGAAGTTTTCACATTGAGCATGACACCGTTCTAAATGTCCCGACCTGGGACCAGGGAGGGGGGAACGGGGTGTGGATTTCTGCTACAGGGGGATTACCCTGTATATTTATTTGGATTTACTGGATTGTGCCTACGGCATTGTACGACATCAGTGTTGGCGGATAACAGGAAGGGGGTTGAGGAAGTACTGCCACTGGCCCTCCTTCAGGGCTCGTCTATCTATAAGTACAACTAACTCACTAACCGTATGTGTTGTCTAGCTATGTTTTAGCAGAGACCCACATCTCAGACACCAACCTTGGCCCAGCCCTACGTTCGTCTGGGAAAGAGGATGCAGGTAGACAGCTGCCGCTTTGGTGTAAGGTCTAGTCTGTCCGCGACCGTTCACGCAGCCAATGAAAGAGTGAGGCCCTTATGGGAAGGGTCCACACGTCTGAGTATGAGGGATCTAAGTGTATCTCCTGTGGGTAAGTCTGATTCATGGTGCTCTCACTGAGTGTTATCCTCCACAGGTTCTACCTTGTTGAGAGCAGAGCGACGATCTGGGGACGAGTTCAGTGATCCGGACTATGGCGAGAGCCGGTGTTAGCAGCTTGTAAGTTCCCCAACACAGCGAGAGGTACTTACCATCGAGAGTTACATCTCAGTATGGGCTCCGGCTAACTCATCGCCCGCTCCACACCTGATATCGCAGGTTGTTCGCCATGACAGAACCCTATTGCCTTATTCGGTACTTCACCAGGCAAGTATCTGGATGTTGTTAATGTCCCATGTTGTGAGCCTGACTGACTGCCTTCATAGCCTGCTAGCTATGATGTCTTCGCTACCAAGTGCCTGGTACCATGTGGTGCATGATACTGTAGGAAGAACTGTTTTCTACTTAACTTTATCTACCGTGCCACGTTTCAGCAAGGGATGTTTCTATGCTGTGCTATCTAGCGCTATGAGTCAGATGATCGACGCTGGTCGCATAGACTGTGTTGACGGTTACAACCATTGAGTAGAAGATTCACATCTTGATAGACCAGCAGAGTCCAAGAAACTTCCAGACTTTTCCAGATGAGTGTCCTAGTTCCTCAGCCATACGAGAGACAGTATTTATCCCTACCATAGAGTGGTCCAGACTTCAGGAACGTCATCCGCGGGAGGTCCCAAGTACCAGTGAGTCGACTCGCAAGCCATCTTGTCCAAGTGGAGAAACATATACCTGGCTGGAGGCCTGATATACTTGGTGAGCGTGTCCCTATAGTGTGAGATTTGAGGCCCTGGCGATGATGACACTTTCTCCGGGAGGCTACTCGAACTTTGCCATGTCTTGCCTCTCATAGATACTGCGAGGCCTATATCAGAATCATCATCATCATTCTCATTCATATTGTATAATACACCACATTGTTCACATATATAGCTGCCAGAGTTGTGTAATAAGTTCAGGATGAGGTTTGAAAGGGGTAACGTCCCTTGGTTGAAAGTGAGTGAGATAGTGATCCACGGGCTGAAGGGGTTGTGTGGATTGAGGTCACCTATGTCCCAGGGTTAAAGAAATCCCGTTGTTACATTGTGATAGCAGGATCCTCTCACCCCAGGGACTGTTGTGACAGTGCCCCAAAAAAGAGTCTTTATAAGGATCAAATTCATTTGTCTACATTGGTCACCAGTTTACTCGCCAAAAATATTAAATATCCAGAACGGACACACCATACATCCAATACAGGATCGCGTCGGACACGTTTAGCTACTTCACCTGAAACTCAAGCCAGACGAAATACTCCCGTTACACCAAGTACCAATAGGCCAGAAGTGTGAAGACCTCTCAGAAACACTGCACCTGAAATCCAAGCCGGACTGGACACTACCACCACACGAAGTCCGTACAATACGTCGTCTTTCACACAGGAGGTTAATAATTTTGAAGATATGTTTCCTATTCTCTCCAGAAAGGAACCAACTCTCAGCAACATCGACGTGCCACTGCAACCTCCTGTTAGCCACCAACCAGTGGCTGTAGTTGGTAGTCATTACATACCCATGAGACATCAACACTACCCATTCTATTGTAACCCAGAATGGTTGCACCTCACACGTTATAGCCCAGCTACACTTCGTCAAGCACTTATAATGTCGCTATACCAACAACCAATACAATCTGGTATTTACTAGCAACTTAGCACAAAGCTACACCAGATCTCGGTACAAGAAAGAGCCTCTCCTGAAACGATTAACTGAATATTTGGGTACTGCTTGATCTAGTAACGTATTAGGTTATATGCAATTACAAACATTGGCTTGTTGTGACTTTATATTAATTGATAGTACTTAGCCGTATACCTATCAATACTTTTGCTGTATATCTTTTATAATACTTTTAATTGTGTTTTTATTGTGAGTAAGATGATCTTCACTGCTCTGCCTTGCGGATCCGTGTACGTATTTTTTTATATATCGACAGAGATATTACTGTTTATCTGTACTTTAGAGCGTGTATTGTAATAAGGGACATAAGTTGTATTCACTTTTTGTGCGTGTGCTTTTTAAATTTTATTTTGTTTTTAAACTTATGATTACGCATTGTCGAAATATGTAATAAATACGATCACTGTCTCAGTAATAATGGGCTCAGAATTGGGCATTTAAATATCTGCCATCTATTAGGGAAGCTGCCAGAACTATCACTTATGCTTAATCAAACTTTTCAGATGTTCGGTGTTGGCGAAAGTCGATTAAATGGTAACATCTCAGATGATGACATCGCTATCAGAGGTTTTAAAGTCATGAGACGAGATCCCTATCAGAAACAAGAGACGGGTATTGCAGTTTATATTTCTAACTCGCTTAACGCCCACCGCAGACTAGATTTTGAAACCTGCGAGATTGAGTGTGTATGGCTTGAGATTAAACTTCAAAATCGCATACCCCTAGTTGGCTATCTTTATCGAAATCCCAGTGCAGGAAATATCTTGTATGAAAAATTCACCACTATGATGGATGTAGTATTTAGTAATGCGAGAGAAATAATACTGCTAGGTGACTTCAACATAGACACTAACAAATCAAACAAAACATGAGAAAACATAATAGAGTCATATAACTTCCAACAGTTAGTCAAACAAGCCACTAGAATAACAAAATCATCCGCAACACTTATAGATCATATTTATAATACGTGTGCTGACAACATCACAGAATGTACTCTATCTATTAACGCAATGATCGTTCACTACCCAGTGTGTTGCACGTGGTCGAAAAGAGGTACCAAAACTCCAAATCACAAACATATAAGTATATAATATAATGAAGTTACAAAAATTTCAATCGAGACGTCTTCTTACAAGATTTGCTCAACTCATCTCTGGACTATTTTTACCAGCTTCCTGACCCAGACGATGCTCTAGACCCAGGGCTGAAGACCTTTCTAAGTATATTTGATAAGCATGTTCCATTTAAGGAAGTTCGTGTTAAACATCACACTAAGCCACCGTGGATCACACAGGAGGTAGTTGAACTTATGAGGGATCGGGACAGGGCACATACAAATTGATACCTAACTATGTACCGTACTCTGAGAAACAAAGTTCAATATGTTATTCCAAAGGAAAAGAAAAACTATTTTAAGAACTTAATAATAGATAAAACCAACACTAAAGATATATGGAAAGCAATTAATACCTTGACAAACAAACACAAATCATCACAATCAATACCATCAAATCAGGTTACATGTGATCAATTCAGTAGATTCTTTCAGTCCGACATAAACCAACTTAAGGCTGCAATACCAGATGCGCCTCATGCCATATCTTTATTATCATCATTCTGTGAAAACAAATGCTATTGAGACATTCCCTCCAACATACCGCTAATGACGACCACAGAAGTATTTACGCATCTCAGTAACCTAAAAAAAACAATAACTGATCAGGAATTGATGGCATCAGTAATCGTATCCTTCTCTAAGCTGCACCGGCGGTCTGCGAGTCACTAACTTTTATATATAATCAATGTCTCACTAAAGGTCACTTCCCATCAGCCTTTAAACACGCTAAAGTTTATCATCACTTAAAAGCTGGTTCTCTAGACGATTGTCTCATGAGTAATTATTGGCCAATTTCCATATTATCCTCACTACCCAATCCACTAGAAAAGCACATCCACAAAACAAAACTAGAGCACTTAGTTCGCCAAAAACTAATAGTTGACAGTCAGTCTGGATTTCGTCCAAAATATTCTTGTCATACAGCCCTAAAAAACATCTGGCATCAAAATATTAACAACAATACTCTTTGTGGAGCGGTGTTTATAGACTTTAGAAAAGCGTTCGATATGATAGATCATAATATTCTAATTAAAAAACTAGAAACAATGAAAGTAAGCTTTAAAACAGTGACATTTATAAAGTCATTTTTATTAGACAGAAAACAAATGGTATCATACAATCAATCTTTATCTCAGGCCATTACCATTAATATTGGAGTACCGCAGGGATCTATTCTTGGCCCTCTGTTATTTGCCATTTATATAAACGAACTTCCCTTATATCTGTCGTCGTCGTCCTGTGATCTATTTGCAGATGACTGCACAGTATATACAAACGCTATTGATCGTATTGTGCTAGAAGTATCATTGCAACAGGAAATAAATAGGGTAGTTAACTGGAGTCATACAGACCTCATGAAAATCAACAATTCTAAAACAAAATCTATGTTAATAGGAACCAGGCAAAGACTTCACACGCTAAACTCGCAGAGAACTCTACAGCTGCACATTGGTAGCATGCCTATAGAAAGTGTAACCGAGCATAAGGCACTGGGTCTTATCAGAGATCAAAATCTAACCTTTAACTCACATGTTCATGCTCTCGTTAAACAAATAGCCAAAAAAGTATATCAACTTGCCAAAATTAAAAATTTCCTTGACGAAAACACAAGAAAGATATTCTATACTTCCCACATACAAACACATATTGATTATTGCTCCACAATCTGGGATGGATGTTCCAAATTAATAACAAAACGCCTATATTCACTCCAGAAAAGGGCAGTGCGTTTAATTAATGGTGAAAAGCTCACCGACAATTCTAACCTACATAAACGTCTTCGGTTACTGCCACTCCACAAACGACTAATTTTTAATAAGGCCAAACTAATTCACAAAATCCTATTTCAAAATGCTCCAAGCTACCTTTGGCCATTGTTTAAATATAACGCAAGACATAGCGAGCGACTAAATATACTTCATGTCCCTAAACCTAGGATAGACTTATATAAACAAGCTTAGCATACTCTGCCGCTCACTTGTGGAACAATCTTCCACAAGAAATCAAAGACACCACAAATCATTATACATACATTCGCAACCTGTTTGAACACTACCTCAGTACTAGACTACATTCCCCCATAAACAAAAAAAACAAAAATACAATAATAATGGTAAATTATCTCAAACGGCAACTAGCCATTAAACATTCCCATATGTATGGCACGTTACACCTTCCTTAGGTATTTATAATGCCCATGTTAAACATTGCCTCAGTGAGTTATTTGTTATTGATTATGTTTCATGCGTTATAATGCTTTTATTCTTTTGTTGTCAAAAATTTTCTTCATAAGTGATGTTGAATGAAAGAGTGTATGAGAGGAAATTGCGAAGAAGGGCAGAATGTCAGACGGGCCTGCGTGCCCAATTCTTAACCCTTTGAAAAAAAAAGATGTTCATTCATTCATTCATTCATTCTTCTGAATTATTGTGAAGATGCGAAAAAGAGCCATTTAACATCAGTTCCAAACTACCAGGACACTGTTAGTCATCTGGCTGTCACGAAGGGTGATGATAACAGAGGTCTAGCGAAAAGAATGGCTTGAGACAGCTATAGAGTGGAGATGGGCATGATGGGCCGTCTACATTACGACATTTTCAATCAGGACAGGTACATGTTGAATGGCGTCGATATCAAAATCAAAATAAATCCCATTCAAAATCCGTATTTAATTTAATAACCTCGGATGTAAACGCTGGCTAAACGAGTGTCATTACCTAGCCACTCTCTTTGGGAGGAAAGCTAAGTTAAATCCAGCTATACCTCTGGCTCACGAAAGAAGCATTATTGCGATCAAATGCCAAGTATCCTCTTAAACGTATTGTGGTGAAAACTGTTTACATCCCGAAAGGTATGTTTTCGCAAGATAACCTCTGTCTCAGCCAGACGCCGACACGTGCGGTGATCGGTTTGGTGAATGCTTCCTGTTTCAATGCCGGGATAAACACGAACCCTTCATATTTCGTCATTATGAATGAAACTATCTGAGTCTGATGGTAGATGGGCGCAATGTAACAGGCAAACCCTTAAACATGAATTATGCCAAATGTCAGTTCGTGCGAGCTTTCCATGACACTAATTTGGCCCCTAGACTGACCGAAAAGGATGTCGGGAAAGGAATAGATGTTTACTCTTTCAGCCAAGGGCTCTTTTTCTTTGCGTTCATCCGGAGTGTTTTCTCAGATGTGATTGCGGTGTGTCTCGCTAGGCACCCTTGAGTCGAAATCCTTAGGCCAACCCATCCGACTTTTAGCGTGCATTTTTTGACCAGGTTAGTATTCCTGGAAGACTCACTTTTGTGGTACCGTCCACCTTCCAGCTGGTCAAGTTGGAACAGTCGAAGACTTCGCGGTCATCCCTCAAAGGAAGGCAGGGACAGTCCATAGCATTTTCCGCCATCCTGGGTGGCTTCCATAATTACAGAGCCGACACATAGCGCTCTGGTGCTGGGCTCACCGAGGGAATCGTCACGTCCTGCTCATGGCTGCTTTAATTCCTCACTTCAAAATATTGGGCATTTCGTTCGCCCCGGGCCGTTTCCGCACAAACCAGATCGGTCTGCAGACGGATCCACTCAGCGAGTTTTCGGTTCGGACATGTGCTTGTCGTTGTGCCCGTCAGAGCTGTTCCAGGCATGGCGGACATTCGGAAAACTACCTAGTCAGAGCTGTTCCGAACAAGAGCGGCATTTGGAAACTGTCAGAGCTGTTCCTAGCACGAGAGACATTCGGACGAGACATTTCACTCGGACGTAAATGCGTAGAGCCAATTTTTATTTTGCCACCAATAGGACGGCACTTCCGTCTTCGGCTGGCATTTTTAATGAGGTTAGACTTCCTCTGGTTTCGAGGCACGTTAGATGCCGCGTTGTAGATCCATCGTCTGCTGTGCCATGTTAACGTATTCAGAAATCTACAAAGCGCATTAATCAACTCGTTAATTGGAACATTAACAAAAGTCTCACCTCATGAACCTGAGAACGTGAAATAACGAACGTAGCTCCGGTGAAAGTTCAACACCTTTTTTAATTCGGCGTTACAGAATCATAGCATAAATTTTCAGTGGCATCATAGAGCTCCCGTGATACCGGGACAACATCTACTTAAAGCTTCCACAAATAAAATAATATCTATGTCTGCATCCTTCCCCTTGACGATCCACCTATTTCTATTCCAATGTTCTTTCAGATCCTTGTCGTTATGTTCCTCTAAGATTCATCTAGTTTTCGGTCCACTGTTCTTAAATCCACGGCGTCTTCTCAACGAATGCTTCCTCCTGTTATCCACTTGAATATAACTTGAATATTGCATTCAAACATCCAACTGCCACACGAATTTGGTTCCACAATCTAAAACACAACTGCTCACTAAGATGGCTCCACAGCGTATGCCTTGGTTGTTATGTACGCGCCCCTGTAACGTATCTCCTATCTCTTAGTTTCGGTGCACTATCCACCTTGTTGTACACTTAGGGATTTTCCTTGTATCCTCTCTGCATCATATGTTTCTGCAATAGGTATGTGGCATTAGACTTATTGTTGTGATGTCGCCCACATCTCAGCTGGTCAAGATAGAACGGTCAGAGACATCACGGTCAACCCTCAAGGGAAGGCAGGGGCAGACCATGGGTATTCCCTGATATCCAAGGCGGCTTCAATTATTGCTGAGCCGGCACATACTGCTCTGAAACGGCTCGCGCAAGGAATTGCCGCGTCCTGCTCATGGCTGTTTTGATTCCTCACTTCCATGTATTGGGCATTTAGCTTGTCACTGGTCGCTCAAGCACAAACCAGGAACGGACAGTCTGCGGACGACATCCACTAGGTAAGCTTTCGCTTCGGACTTCGGACCACGCAACGGATTCGCTAGCCAAGCGGTCCATTTCGTGTTATTGAGACGTTTTTCCACCTTTGATTGTACTCTATGTGAACATAGATACAGACATTTTTTGTAACCATTTCGTGCGACTGGGGCGCTTTTCTTCCTTTAGTACTCACTCACGAGGTAGGCTACATGTGCTGCCGGTTCAGCACCATACCTCCATGCAGAAGTGAGCGAGAAATGGCCAGGAACTCTCATCCGAGGATCCCTCATATCCCCCAGCTGAAAGCCTTCGGACAAGTATCTGAACTGGGCATGTAGCGTGCTCAGAACCTCACCTCCATTTTTCCGGTAGGTGGGTATCGGCCCGGCTCTCACATCTGATGGTTTATGGCTTAGAGGCGTTCGGCCACAATTCTCGACTGAGAGCCTTAGGGTATGTATCCGGACCAAAAACTTCTGCCTTCCTGCGCCTGACATAAACTTTTGACTGCTATCCTCAGTCTACCTGCAGAGCAGCAGGTAGTGTCTCGCTTATTCTGGCCCCTATCCCATGAGCTGTCCGATATGTAGTTTTCATCCATCGACATAGCACATGGGGTCAATGGGACACGCAAGCTCTCCTTCCACGGCAAGGTGGAGACACATCGGGAGAGAGCCAAGGGTTCGCTCTTTAAGGTTTCGATCTTACACAAGCATATTAGATGGAGAGCAATTCGAATTAGCATTGTCACTTGAACATAAGTTTGCAGTTATAACGGCCGCACCTCATCAAGTCAACGCATACGCTGAATTAGATTCCGTCCTAGACATTTCCAAGATGTGATAAGTGCTAACAGATTACTTATAATAACGAATACCCACCAACTAAGACAATTACTCATGGCTGACATGTTTGGTGGACGACTTCCGCTAGTCAACGTGTGCGCTAGGGATCAGCTGCCTAGAGAAATCAATAGAACACAACCGGCCGCTTTGATCGTGAACACTGACACCAGTGGTTACTCTGGATCACATTGGGTTGCCCTATATTTCGATAGCCTAGGTCAGTTTGAATATTTCTTTCATTTCGTCTACTGCCCTTACATGCCGACATTATCAACATTATACAATGTCATTCCGGCACCCACGTATGTACTACACTCGTATGTTACAAGACATTAATGATGCAACGTGTGGATTTTACCCCCTCTATTTCATTGTGATGAAATGCCGCGGCACGAGTATGACACGTATCCTGCAGCCACTTGGACACAGACTATAGGACAATGACCGGCTCGTGTTTCGATTGGTTACCCTGTGGTTAAACAAAGTTCAGACATGTTTAAAAGTAATCGATAACTTCAGCCTTATAAAATGAGACGAACTGTCCATATTTGTGTTTCGCGTGCCAAGTGTTTACAACCCCAAGATGCCTACAACTAAGATCCACTGATGGCTTGTAAAGATCAGTCTACATATACCTACAATCAACATCCACTGATGCCACTTAAAGATCATACATCTTTCTACAAGAAAGCAAGCTATAGATGTTGAAAACGTCTACCAATAAAACAATGCCTTCAATTGCCATAGCAAAACCAGCGAACAGCCTGACAGAGAAACAAATCTACAGATATCCATGCTAGTATGTGGCTGAGTTAATCCGTTACCACAGAAATAACCATGCACACTAGAGGTGTCCGTATTGTTACTGTGTTTGTTATTTTGTTACTCAACAGATCATCCTCGTTGCACATGGAACTATTAGTCCACAAAGTGCTCAGATCCTCTCCTCAATATCTCCCATAGCGTGTAGCGACTATTGACACACTTATGTGTTCGTTGACTGTTCTTCTTTGGCTTCCCTCATGGCACTCTAATCTTCGCTAGCGAATGTATGCTTCGACAACGGTTCATCTATACTGCTGCATCAATTTTGGCTATGGTTTTTTTCTGTTGCAACAATATGCGCTTGACCCGGCCGTCGAAGATCTGTTGTGAACGGACGTCCTTTCCGAAACATTCGTGCCCAGGCTGTCACTGTTGTCTTCGACACACATTTGTTACCGTACGCTGCCTGCATTCTTCGATGAATGTCCACTAGTCGACATCCTTCAAATGAAAGAAACTGAATCACTGCTCTTTGAGCTTCTTTGGACGTAGTTTGGATCAACCCGACCATGTTCTCAACGGTCAGAAACAGAACCTATGCATCATGGGACGATAAGCACGTGCTCGTTTATTCATTGGTCAGTACTTATCACATGACTATGACATGATCATGTTCAATGTAAGAAATTACGCCCGGTGCGGCACGAACGGGTGTCAAATGAACGCCCCTTATAATATGATTTTGCAGTCTGTTATCGTCGCTATAAAACAGGCATTGATCGTCTGCAAATCAGAAGTTCATTTATTTCCTCTGGATCAGTTGTTTTATCTGAAATAAAGAGTTCTAAATGTTCTGAATCTATTCTGTCAAGTCTTGCTTCTTTGGATATTCTGCCCATGTAGATATTAAATAGCAGGAGAGAGATCACACATCCCTGTCTCACCCCTGTATTGACTGTGAACATATCTGATATTCCTTCTTGTGTTATTACTGCACTTCGGCTCATGTGGTACATGGCTATAATGTTTTCAAGCAATTGTCCTTGTATCCCGTAGTCTTCAAAGATTGTCCATAATTTGTATCTGTCTACTCTATCGAAAGCCTATTCCTGATCTACAAACACAATATTCTGCTGGTCACTATATTCGATGTTTTTTTATTTTTTGGTCACATATTTGTCTAAGTGTGAATAGTGCATCAGTGCAACTTTTACCTTTCCGGAAACCGAATTGTACTTTGCTTAACTGTTGTTCAACTATGGGTCTAGCTTTTTGTTCCAATAGTTTTGCTTACATTTTCCCTAAATGGCTCAGGAGTGATATACCTCTGTATGTTTCGCATTCTCTCATATTGCCTTTTTTCCATATTGGTACTATTATTGCCTGTTGCCAATCATCTGGGATTTTTCTTTCTTTCCATGCTATATTAAAAAGTCTTGTTAGCCGTTTAACTCCTGTTTCCTGTCAGCAACTTACTTGCGACAGGTAATTCAGGACTCCCTACTTTTGCACGACACGAATCAATAACTCGTGTGGTTTGCAAAAGGATACATTTTTATTTAGAGCTGATTACAAACAAGCTCTGCGAGCGGAATACTTCATTGATAATCAACAACATGGTATGTTTCACAGATGCAATGAAGAGGTAGAAATAATGATACTATTTACTAATTGGAATCTAAAGCCTAGCTAACACTATTGTCTATAAACTATATAGGGTTCCTAGCGAACACGTCTGCTCTCTATCCGTCCTTGTCCCAGTCTGAGCCACGCTTCTAATTGCGCGTTCAACCACGGACATTCAGTCCTGCGTGCGCTGGCGAGTTTGCGTGCGTAGAGTCCCAGCACGCTTGGTCAGTTAACTAAAGTAACTGGTATTCTCTAGTTACTCGTCGAGAGGCGAGTTTCCTATACTCTTGGGAAACCCTCGCTCATAAGCACTCAATGCTCTCTTAGTTGACACGAGTGTGTCCTGTTGTCAAGCTAAATATAGTGCCCGTGTCTCTCCTGTCTGGTGTTCTCTGTATAGCTCCGTCTTAACTCTCTAAGCTCCTATGTAGATCTTTGACACGCTCCTCTCCTCTGCGTGTAGTGTTACAACCGTTTAACTCCTGTATGTAACACGTATTGGTCACTGAAAAATTGGCTGTCCAATTTTGTCAAAGATCTCATAAGTTTAAGTATCTCTTCTGGGGATAGAACAAACTCTCTTCTCTGCCTTTTCACACTGTTATATTGATTCACTCGGCTAATTGAGTAGTGCATCACATCAATATAGTTGGCTATAGACCTCTATTATATTCTTGGGAATTGTATTGATCCGGAACCGTTGTCTTATGACTTATGTCCTGACTTCCGTCGTTTGACCCTATGTCTTTTGACTTCTGCCCGTTGACTTATGTCTCGACCTGTCCTCAAATTGCCCAAAATGACAACCCGCTACAAGTTGTCTCTGTTACGAGAACAACACATGAGCATAAATGTTCATGTTCCCCTATAATATTCAGCACCAACTCGTATGCTCTATGTTCTACTCTTCACCTTCTAACTTCCGTTTGTGAAGAAATATTTTCAATGTTACCTTCAGGTTTTTTTTAAAGAAGTTATTGTGTCCCCTGTTTTGAGTTACTGTTCTTTGAAACAAATGGTGAATGCAACTTTTATGTGTTTGTTTTCCTGTTTGTTTGCGTGTTATCTAATAAACTACAATGTAATTAACTTGATAACATGTGTATGCGTTTCTATTCTACATGTATGTATTACTTCGAGCGCCGTAAATCGGATTATTGTGGCAATAAATGTCGGTTACTTTTATTTATGACCACAATCTCGTTTTAAGATGCTCAAAGTACTTTCTCTATTTACTACTACTATTTCTAAAGTATTGCAGTTACACACTTAAAACTGAACAACACATTGGTTACACAGATTGACACAGACAAGTCATAATAAGACGATTTGCGCGGAGAAAAAAATTTCCGCTAAATCTCTCTCTCTCTCTCTCTCTCTCTCTCTCTCTCTCTCTCTCTCTCTCTCTCTCTCTCTCTCTCTCTCTCTCTCTCTCTCTCTCTCTCTCTCAATCAATGTTTACTTTGTCTTCATTCACTCCTCTCATTTATACATCTTTCGTTCACTTTCATACCATAGTTATGTTAAAACATTCATTCGTCCTTAAAATATGGTTCATAATATTACATAAATGAACATTACATATTTACAATAAATGATTGGCTGAATCGTACAAGTTTTCACGCCACATGACTGTGCTATGTCTTTGCACGCGTCATATCTATACAAAATATTATACAAGTTTGTGATGATGGTTTCTTACCGATCATGTGATACTAACTAATCTAACTAAGCTATAGTAATTTCGTGTGCTGTCCTAAATTAACCTAAGGGAAATAACCTAATTAATTAATTATATTTAAGCAAAGTGGGTTAGTTACCTTATAGTATTATTGGTAAATGAAATGATGTTAATTTTCCAATGGTTGGGTTAGTTTAGAAATGATATTTTAAGCAAATTAATCTATAAATGATTATGTTTACATGGTGATGTGATAAAGTAATGTCTCATAATTGCATTTCTACCGTAGGTGTTAACTTAAATGAGGTTTTTTAAGTAAATGTTGGTGACTTATACCTATGAACTAACATAAATAACGTCATATATTTACTTGAACATTTGCAATTCAATTATAAATATACACAATGAGGTTATGCGCACTGTTTAAAAAAAAAAACAATGTAATATACATATCACAATTACGTTTATATATAACTACACTAACGTCGTCCTTTCCGGTGTAATGTTCGAGCACTGTTCCTTGTAGACTAGTTTCATAACATAGTTCAATTAACCACAGTATTATATGCTCTCCTTTCAGGATAGTGTTTATATATAAAGTTCCCTACTAGTTTATGTAGGTTCAAGTCTAACACTTTCGATGTAATTATGGCTTATCTACGTGTTAGCGCTGTAGAGATATACTAATGTGCCTGTTCATTTACTCACAATGGCACTGTTTCTCTTACACAGTTTAGTCGACTGGCGATATTAACGCACTTAAAGTGTAAGTTTTTACCACACACGGCACTGATTTCATTAACAACTACAGTGTCACTGTTTCTGGTGATAAGTCGTCGCTCTTTTCCTGTACTTCAGGTATCTCTATATTTGAAGGTCGACTTAAAATGTCTGCCAAAGAGTTTAACGATCCCTTCAAATGCTGGATTGTAAAGGCATAGTTTGCCAATATTAAGGACCATCTGTAGATCCTGTTGTTTTGAGGGATGCCAGACTGCATTACCGCAAGCGGAGAGTTGTCGGACTGGATTACAAACTCTGTACCTGCCAAAAACCTATGCAGTTTTCTAATACAATAGATTACGCTAAGGCCCTCCAATTCAGATGCTGAGTATCTTGATTCAGCTGGGCTGATTTTCCGGCTTACATACATCACTGGGTGGAACTTCCCGTCATAAAACTGGCCCAATATACCAGATATGGAAATCGCACTTGCGTCTATGCGGAGGAAATAGGTAAGATTTTGATTAGGTAAACGCAAAATAGGTGGTACACTGAATAAATATTTCAATTTTGATAATGCGCCAATTAACTTTGCATCTTGTACATCTAATTTAGCCGAAGCTTTCAAATATTGGAAAAAACACTGGTGATTTCCGCCAGATTGGGAATAAATTTACTATAATAGTTTACAAGACCAAGTAGACTTCGGACCTGTTTCTTGGTCGTTGGCATAGTCAAATGTAGAATCTTCGTGACTATTTTCTCGTCTGTTCTGAGGTGGCCTCTGCAGATGGTATGGCCTAGGAAGTCAATTTCCTCCATGCCCAACTCTACCTTAGTTGGTTTGACGGTAAGACCGAATAATCGCAACCTGTCGAAGACATGTCGAAGTTTCTGTAGGTGTGACGATCCAGTCTTCAGTATGAATACATATGTCATCTATGTATGTAGATGTATTGGTCACCCCGTGGAGAAGATCTCTAGTAAGACGGACAAAAGTGGCTGGAGCATTATGAAGGCCAACAGGAAGAAAGCGCCACTCATAGAGTCCTAGAGGTGTAGAAAAAGCTGTCAAAGGAATTGAATTTTCTTGCATCGGGACTTGCCAGTAACCTCGCGTGAGGTCGAGTTTGGAAAATATACGAGATGTAGACATATCCAAGATTAAATCCTCGCATGCTGGGATTGGCTCAGCATCGATCTTTGTCACTCTGTTTAAACGACGATAATCGACGCAGAGTCGAATTGTTGAGTCCTTTTTGGCGACAAGAACGATAGGAAAGGAATATTCTGACTGTGATCTTTGAATTATTCCACTCGACTCAAGAGATAGTAGTTCTTTGTCGAGATTTGCCCTATAATTTAGAGGGATGGAATAAGGTCGACATTTGATAGGGGTGTTATCAGTCAGAATAATGGAATGCTCTATTCTGTCTGTCTTTCCTGGGATGTCGGAGAAAATGTCCTTGTACTCTGTCACTAAATCTATCATCTGTCGTCGTTGCTCGTCCGTAAGTTTGGTTTCTATCCGTATGCTATCGATGGTCCCAGTCGTGTCTACAGTAGGGACTGGTAATTCTATTCCGTCGTCATCTGTCTGGTTAAGTACTGATTGTGGTATTAGCTGTGTGTGCTGTTACCTGGCTAAGTGCATTTGCGATGTCGTTGTCGTGTGTCGCCCTACCTAGTGTAGTTGTGTTGTGTACGTCTGTCGTCCGATTGATTGGTGTGGGTGCATTTTGTTCGTCTGTCGGTAGTTCCTGTCGTGAGAAATATGGTTTCAGCATGTTGATATGGAATATCTTTAATTTTCCCTTTATCGATATTTCATAGTCAACATCCGATACTTTCCGTTCGACGTTGAATGGCCCTTGCCATGATGTTAGTAACAAATTACGTTTATCTGGTAGTAAAAGCAGAACTTTCTGATTAGGTTCAAGGTGTATTGTTTTAGCACCTTTATTTGCATACTCGCGGTACATCTGTCCTTTCCTCTCCAAAGATGCTTTGGCTATTTCACACGCTTTCATGATTCTATCGCGTGTCTCTGTTACCATCTCAGTATGGTGTTACTGATGTTGGATTTTCTGGTAAGCTAGTAATTAGCTGATTGTATATAGATAGGGGTCCACGAGGGTTCGCCCCATACACTAATTCAAAAGGTGAGAAACCCGTACTTGAGTGCGGAATTTCTCGATGGGCAAATAGCACAGCTGGTAATAGGTGTCCCATTCAGCTGGGTTTTCGGCTGTTATTTTTGCCAGCATGTGTTTCAGATCCCCGTTAATTTTTTCTATGATGCCGTTACTCATTGGGTGGTACTGGTGTACAGAAATGCTGCTTATTCCTAACAATTTTGTTAAGGCTTGCATAGCAGCCGAAATAAACTGGGATTCCACGATCTGATAAAATCGTTCGCGGAAACCAAAACGACAAAATAAGTGCAAAAATACATTTGCCACATCTTTGGAAGGTGATGTATTTTAGTGGAATTGCTTCGATCCACCTGGTACATGTATCCACGAGCGTCAGTATGAAACGGTTTCCCTTGTTCGACACCTGATTCAGGGGTCCAACAATATCGACCGCTACACACTCAAATGGTCTTGATGCCTAATAATGACCGTTGAACTTCGGCCGTCACATGCTTACCCTTTCTTACAAGATGTTGACAAATAGTACATGAACGACAGAAACTTTTTATATCAGTACAGAATTTAGGCCAGTAGAAGTGTGACAAAATTCTGGCTCTGGTTTTGTCATAGGCCAAATGTCCAGCAAACGGTGACTCATGTGCGATCTTTAGCACAGTTTGTCGGTATGTTACAGGTAACACCGTTTGCTGAATTTCATGGTTATTATTTGTGTAATAACGCATGAGAATTCCGTTGTGTATTCTAAAATACCAAGATGCATTTTTAGTCACTTTCGCTCGCTCACCTAACAATTTAAAATAAGGTGCGGTAGTTTGATCGGTGCGTTGTGCCTCGATAAATTCTTGTCGGGTATTATTGTTAGTAGCACCGCAGGGATGTTAACAGCTGTAACATCTCGTTTTGCAGGTCAGTGTAGTGTGTTTGCGTTTCTGACCCTGTTACAGCATTAGCCAGGTTCGTTTCCTTCCAGGCTAATATATCATCGTCAGTACATTTCTTAATGAAGCCAAACATCCTAAAATAAGATCCGTGCAAGAGTACTTGCAGGATTGCGCACGTAAATGTGCCGGTAAGGAACGGGGTATTTATATGCGCTTTTGCCAGTGGGATATTTCTCAATTGTTCCAGAGAAATGTACGGCATTTGACAAATTCACCGTGTAATCTTCTGGTCTCACCAGCTCTTTTCTCAGGCCAAGTAAAGTGCTGCCGCTGTCCAGTAAACAATGGCATGGTTGATTATTGACCAGTGCATCGTAGAACTTCAATTTACCTCTGGAGGCATTAGCTGCACTAGCATCTTCGATGGAATATGGAATAACGTGACCACATTTTAATTTTCCATCCCCATGAAACTGGTTACATGTATGACATTTATTGAAATCAAGTATATCAGTAACTACTGCCACACTTTCACACACATTCTCTGGTAGTACATTCTCAAGTTCAGAGTCAATCACACTATCATCGTCAGATGACGTATCGATGAGCATAGCATTGTTTGCCTTCATTCTTTGCCTGCCCAGACACTTTGCAGAATAGTGTCCATAGCTCGAACAAAAATAACATTTAATAGCATGTTTAAACGAATTTCTCCTATTCTCTTGCTTCTTTATGACTGTTTCTAAATGAGATGGATATGCTGGGTTCTTGTCGCACATAGAATAGCTAGGATGATATAATTTGTAATATCCACATAGTGGAGGCTTTTGATAAGGCTGGTCTTTCCTACGATACTCTTTTTGCCTATACGATCTACTTGGTTCGTTTTTCACAAAGGCAGTGATCTCAGTATCATGGATGGTAGTTTTAAAGATATCACGATTTGCAGAAAAGTAAGCCGACCCCCGTTTTTCTAGCTCTTGAATGGATTCTATGTCCTGCCTGTTGGAGGAACTTTGCAAACGAGGTAGGGACTGTGGATATAACCTTATCCATTACCATTAGATCTTGTAGTTTATCAAAGTTTTTCCCCACTTTTGCCGCTTTAAGCCATTTATTAAATTCAAAACAATGTTTTCCCGTAGTGAATTTGAATAACGAAGACACAAACAATAGATTGCACGATTTATTGCCTGGCATATTTCGCTGCATCTCGTCAGGTACATACTGCAGAAATCACACAACTTACGTGAAATTAACTAGATAAATCCTTCAAGTTGAAATATACACAAATTCGCACAGAATTGTAAGCCAGAATTGTGTAAACAGAAAGACATGTTAGTCAGCTTAAATTACCGTGGTAGATAAGTGACATTACTGTGTGAATTTGTGTATATTTCAACTTGAAGGATTTATCTAGTTAATTTCACGTAAGTTGTGTGATTTCTGCAGTATGTACCTGACGAGATGCAGCGAAATATGCCAGGCAATAAATCGTGCAATCTATTGTTTGTGTCTTCATTTATTAAATGTACTTTGCACGTTAGAGACGTAATCTAGGAAAGTTTCAGTATGATTGGGTTTTATTTGTGAGTACTGAATCTGATACCCTGGAGCATCAAGTAGGAAGTGTTGCATGATTCTATCGTGGATGTACTGATAGTTACTCCTTAGTTCTGTAGGTATTGATTCTATCACTTTTAATGGCCCCCCACTGAGATTTCTCATGTAGATCATTGCCCAATCTTCCAACGGTATTTTCTGAGTCTTAAGTTGAAATTCTATATTCCCAGTCCATGCTCAGATGGAATCGCCTACGCTGTATGGCTTGATCAGACCTTTATATTTGGAAAATGTATTTTGCTCCTCCTGGCTCTTTTGTTTACTAGAGGCTATTTGAATGGTTGACTCAATCTCTACCTCTTTCATCTTTAACTTTGTCTCTGACTCTACCTGTATCTGCTTCTGTTTGGTGGCTTCCTCTGCTTGTTTGTTGGCGTGATCTAACTCCAACTGTTTTTGTTTCGTGGCTTCCTCTGCTTCTTTGTTGGCGTGATCTAAATCTAGCTGTTTGCGCTTGGTGGTTTCCTCTGCTTCTTTCAACTCTTTTTGGTGCTGTCTTTCTAGTGCCCTTTCATCTCTATCTAGAGCAGCCTTTCTCTCTGCTTGAGCAGTTTCTTCTTTGTATCTTTGATCAACCCATTTCTCTAATTCCTGTCCAGTATGGCCTAGTGCTTTGCCTGCCTAGATGCAGTCATTTAACGATGTCATTTTGTGATTTTATGTTATTTTACAATAATAATATTTCAATTTCACACAATAGTTGTACAGTTATATGTTAGTTATTTACATTGTCACTGAAAATAAAGATGCATCGTTAAAATGGTCAGTATCAAAATTATTCGAAAATATACTCATCTAATCGGTTGGAAAAACCTGGCACTTTGGATGTTCCACCGCTGACTTCCGTACACAAAAATGATCGACTTGATTGGAGAACTGACGCTTCTGTTTAGTAGAGCATCAATACTTTAGAAAACATGTCTATGCTACAAATACATGTTCATCTTTCATGCGGCTGATCAATAACAAATGTGATTTGGATTATGATAAATGATCTTAATGAATGAATGTTATGATAGTATCAATGATCGTCATGATTTGTAAGATGATTCGTCATATGAATGTCACTGTCGTCTTGTCTTCCCTTTCCTTCTTGTTTGGTATAACTACGCTCTATGGATTCCGTTTAGTAGCTAATATACTCTTAAATATGATGAATGTTGACATTGATGGCTGTATCACACAAAATGAAATGTACACGATGGTGTGCTTGAAAACTTTGCAACATATTTGTACATATATTCATTTAACCAAATTCATACACATTTCTTATAAATTTTCATAGAATTACACAATTTCTAAATTCTTTTCTATTAATTGTGGTTCAAACTCCACAAATGGTACTTTTTAAAGTATTTGGTGTTCACTCAAGAAAACAATCTATTTCAAACATTATATATTAAATAATTCACGTTTGGGTAATGTTTAACACCACAAAATAAATTTAGAGTCTATAGACGTTGGTTCAGAAGCTTCTGACACCAAATTGGTCCTGCCTGTCAGCAACTTACTTGCGACAGGTAATTCAGGACTCCTTACTTTTGCACGACACGAATCAATAACTCGTGTGGTTTGCAAAAGGATACATTTTTATTTAGAGCTGATTACAAACAAGCTCTGCGAGCGGAATACTTCATTGATAATCAACAACATGGTATGTTTCACAGATGCAATGAAGAGGTGAAAATAATGATACTATTTACTAATTGGAATCTAAAGCCTAGCTAACACTATTGTCTATAAACTATATAGGGTTCCTAGCGAACACGTCTGCTCTCTATCCGTCCTTGTCCCAGTCTGAGCCACGCTTCTAATTGTAGCAATGTCAGAGTCATCGGGTTTTCCCGTTTACTTCCTGTTTCGTTTTCGTATTTTCGCGAACTTTTAGTCGCGACCAACGATTTTACTTCCGGTCTGAGCATGTCCTTCTAAAAAAATCAAAAAAACGAAAGAAGCGTGGTACGATGAAAGGGGAAGTTATCCTAATATTTTAAGTACTGGGTCTTCTGCTACGCGGGAAAAAGATTCAGCCGAAAGAAACGTTTTCTAAGGATTTTTGGGGGTGATATTCACGAATATTACGGTAATTTGTCTTATAACTCCATGTAGCTTAAAGAAGTTAAAACTTTTTATTGTATTTTTGAATGCCTCGTCCAATTTTACATAAATATGAAAAGTTTCAACACAGCTGCTGTTAGCTGAAATTCAGGGGGAAAAAATTAGTGACATCGCCATGGCCGTAATGTCATGTAAGATTGCGGCGCCCATAAAATAAACAATAGCGGACCTGTATTTATTTATAATTAGAACTGGTGGAGTGCCAGTGGAGTGAACTGCGATGTATTTTACCACAGCTGATCTTGGATGGCGGCTATGAGTGGTTGTGCTGATTCAGACTTGAGTCATTCTCGCGCAACATTCACTCCCGCTCTTCAATCAGACATCATCTCCCCAGACCAGTGAGAGTGTTGAGAACAGAGTTTGCCGCCTAGTATCCTGGTAATGCTAATCAACTACACTTTCCTACCTTCAACCGGAGTTCACCCTAATCGAGCTCCAACGGCCCATGTCCTTGGCCCGGTCATAATTAGACCCGTGCGAATACCAGAAATGCCAGCGACCGTGGCATCAGTAGAGCCAGGAATGCCTGTAGTCAATTGCAGGACACAAACCAGCGTGACTTCATGTGGACACTGAGGACTGGCCGCAGTATAACGGTCGGTATTCCGTGAATGCTGATGAAACACGTCCTAACGCTGTCTTTGCTGGATCACACCCTAATGCTTGAGCCGTTACGGCGTTATGTGACGTCGTACCATGACGTCTAAATTGCGTTCAATGTTGGTGTCACTATGTTCAACATTTGTGATACTCTGTATCTTCTTCTTTGATGCGCTAGCTCATCACTTGAATGTTGCACCACTGTCATTTGCCATATGACAGTTACTTACATTAATGTTTATAATATTTAATCAACAAAAGAAAGCTGTCGCAATGCAGTTAGTACATTAAGACAATATGATACATTTTCATGAATTGTTCTTTCACTAACGACGAACATTTCACATAACATTTAATTAATATAATAAATGTGCAGCTATTTTTAACTAGCAATTAGGTCACAGCACATCATAACAAAAAGTCTTATAAGTCAAGTGCATCTTTGTCAGAGACTCTGAGACTCTTGTGCTTTGTACGATGCTTTCGCCAGGCCGTCGTGTGGAAAGAGACTGAGCAAACCTGGTGCAATGAAGTTGATCCTCTCATTCCTCTCGACATTCTATCGAAAGAGGAATGTGACCTTTACTTTCCTGTTACCAAATCATAAGTAGAAACCCCATTTTAAAATATTCTCTGTATATGCAAATACTAATAATAATCATCATCAAGTGCCGGCTGGCGTAGGCGTTCATGGCTTTCCACAAATCTCGGTCTTTGGTGTTCTAGATCCTAATACTAAATTATATTATACACCTGCGTTATACACCTGAGAGAAGTGAGGAGTCTCGTTCATGCCAACGAACCAGGCAAGCTAATACAGGAAAGTACTCTTACTAATAATTTACATATATTTAAAAAATTAGTTGTGAAACCTAAAAAGCAATTAACCAAAGAATGGCCATCACTTGTGACACTCTTTCTTGAACCATTTCCTGTGACATTCAAGATTCTGCCTGTCACACCTACTTTGCCACAGCCTGTGTCAATTTGATAAAACAATTCAGGTGCAAAACAATTCCTGTGGTGAGTTTCTATATATTTGAATAACGAAGACACAAACAATAGATTGCACGATTTATTGCCTGACATATTTCACTGCATCTCGTCAGGTAGATACTGCAGAAATCAAATACTTACGTGAATTAACTAGATAAATCCTTCAAACTAAAATATACACATGTCTCCCGACCAATGAAGCCGGACTGTTCCGGTGTGTCGGCCTGCCTAGGCTACCATCTTCTGTGTGTAGTATCTTGTCCACCCAATTCGGAATGTGTAGCTATTAAAATTATGTACCGCCGACATTCAATTCAACTAAAGTCTAAAGAAGTCATATCGCCAAATTGAGCGAGTGGCCATGGGCAGCCCACTTGGACCTATTCATCTCCTCGGAAGGTTAGCTGGATGAAATATTTCACTTGTCTCTTTTTTTTTCTTTTTGTACTGCGACAAATCTGAAAATATAAAAAATATAAAATTACACAGAGTAATGAAGCTTACATAAAAGAATAACGAAAAACACAGGATGTCTTAACTAGTTTCATCAGCAAACAAATACCTACACAAAATACAATAAATAATCACGGAGAAGACCCTGCAGTGGCTACATTGTTAATTAGATCACGGCACATCCTATAAAAAAATAAATAATACGTCAAGTTAGGCCTCGCCGCCCCGGACGCAATGATATATGGCACAACGTTGTCCGTTTAAAAATAAACAAGCCACGGTAATAGAAGGCAAATAATAAACAGTTGGCGGCCATTTTAAATTGTTAATTAGGTCACGGCACATCCTATAAAAAAATAAATAATACGTCAAGTTAGGCCTCGCCGCCCCGGACGCAATGATATATGGCACAACGTTGTCCGTTTAAAAATAAACAAGCCACGGTAATAGAAGGCAAATAATAAACAGTTGGCGGCCATTTTAAATTGTTAATTAGGTCACGGCACATCCTATAAAAAAATAAATAATACGTCAAGTTAGGCCTCGCCGCCCCGGACGCAATGATATATGGCACAACGTTGTCCGTTTAAAAATAAACAAGCCACGGTAATAGAAGGCAAATAATAAACAGTTGGCGGCCATTTTAAATTGTTAATTAGGTCACGGCACATCCTATAAAAAAATAAATAATACGTCAAGTTAGGCCTCGCCGCCCCGGACGCAATGATATATGGCACAACGTTGTCCGTTTAAAAATAAACAAGCCACGGTAATAGAAGGCAAATAATAAACAGTTGGCGGCCATTTTAAATTGTTAATTAGGTCACGGCACATCCTATAAAAAAATAAATAATACGTCAAGTTAGGCCTCGCCGCCCCGGACGCAATGATATATGGCACAACGTTGTCCGTTTACAAATAAACAAGCCACGGTAATAGAAGGCAGAATTTCTCAGTTTCCAATCTTAGGGCCGCGATAAATCCTGACTTATCAGTTAATTCATCATTGGACTTCCTGGTATTAAATTACGTCACCATATAATTCATAACTCCGCTTAGAATCAACGTACAGTCTTCGTTGAGATACCGTTGGATTCGTCTTGTCAAGCTCTATCTAACTGGTATGATTTCATAAGTAAAAACCCAATTTTTAAATATTGACCAAAATTGCTACTAATTGCGCGTTCAACCACGGACATTCAGTCATGCGTGCGCTGGCGAGTTTGCGTGCGTAGAGTCCATGCACGATTGGTCAGTTAACTAAAGTAACTGGTATTCTCTAGTTACTCGTCGAGAGGCGAGTTTCCTATACTCTTGGGAAACCCTCGCTCATAAGCACTCAACGACCTCTTAGTTGACACGAGTGTGTCCTGTTGTCAAGCTAAATATAGTGCCTGCGTCTCTCCTGTCTGGTGTTCTCTGTATAGCTCCGTCTTAACTGTCTAAGCTCCTATGTAGATCTTTGACATAGCCCGAATAGCTTCTGTGGTTATTCCATCTTGACCCGGTGATTTGTTTTTAGGAATTTTCTTTATAACTGCTTTGACTTCTGCGGGAATGAAATTTGGTTCTTGTTGTCCATGGCTTTTAGGCACAAACGTGAGATTTGCTATGCTATTATGTGTGGGGTTAAGTAGTTCTTGAAACTGATGGGCCCACCTTGCTAGTCTTTGCTGTGGATTACATAATGGTATGTCTCTTTTGCTGTTTATGATGGTGGATGGGTTGTAAGAGGTAATAAAGAGACAGAAGCTTCTTTGGTCATGTGATGAGTAGACAGGTATTGGAGAACATCGTGACAACTGGAAAGATCAAGGGGAAGAGAGACAGAGGCAGACTAACATAAATTATGCTGGATGGATTTGGGCCGTGGCATGGAGGAATATCATCGGCAGAGTTTATCCATACACCAAAGATGTGGACAGACATTAAATCATGTAACAGCAGGCACAGGACACTTGATGATGATGACGTAACCATTGCTTTCCTAACGAGAAGTCAAGATTTAAGTTAAACGTTGAAGGTGATGAATCCCTATTCAATCATCAGCGCCCTGGAAGTTTAAGTCGTAGAGCGGTCTTATCCTGTCTTCCACGTCGACTGCCAGATGTAAATGATAGCTGTAGGGAAAAGACTACATCTGACCCACGACCTAGAGATCCCACTAATGTCATGTGTAAACGATAGCTGTAGGTAAAGACTACCTCTGACCCACGACCTATAGATCCCACTAATGCACCCCAGGATTAATTTAAATGCAGTGTCTGTGATGTGTGAATACACCTTTTCTGTAACTCTGTGATTAATTTACGGTTTCATAAAGGATTGCTCCATTCATTTTTAGACTGACTGGTTTTGTTTGTATTGCGGTTGTATTGTGGAAGACAAGGGAACACCGGTACATTTCAATCCACGTAACTTCTGGTTGCAATCCTTACCGTGAGTTCTTGGCTTCAATCAATTCTACCATTACCCCTACCCCGTTCAACCTCAGAAGAGAAGTTATATTAGAGTTCATCGCCAGGCTCAGATTAATAATCCTGTGACAGAGTCAGCCACAAATGGGAGTTTAATTTGAAAGAGATTGTTGTCCTAGGGGAGTAATGTTCTTGCTGGCTGTCGAATGAATCACCAAAAAACGAGATGTAAATTGTGAGCTTTACTGAAACACGATTACAAGAAACAAATTGGACGTTGCGGCCAAAGCCTACGTCAGCACAGAACAAACACAAACCGACACCAAACTACGAAACACACTACATGATAGTATTCAGGGTACTATCTGATGAATCTGTATCCTGGCTTGGAGCGACTGATGCGCGTTAGACGAATATCAGTGGATTGTATGAACCGGATGTATGGTCAACGGGTCAAAGGTCAATACCGTCAGAAGCTCAGGTAGTGGATAAGTCACTAAGCGGGAGAATAAGCGGGAGTGGGGTGGAGGTAGAGAGGCGCTCATGTGAGCGGCAAAGTATAAATTTGGATTGGCGAAGATGTCACGAACGCAGTTAGCAATTTCTCGTTTAGCGCTCGAAACACAGCTGCGGAAGATTTCATTGCTTTGGCCCTCACAGAGGGGCATGAGTGAGGGGCATGAGGGATGAATGACGGGTATTCTTGTCGGCTTTCGCATAGTTATATTTATCAGTAGTGTCACGCGTCGTTCTTGATGATAAGTTCAATGTTCTTGATGATCTTTGCGTGATATTGTCGTGTGATGGTCGTTGTCTAGGTAACGATGTTCATTGTGTGTCAATTGAGCTATCTAACTGTCTCTTAATCCAACTCACCCCAGAAGTGCACCTTCACCAGTCATGAAACAAGATTGAGTTGGCGCACATAATCATTTATTCCAGAAATAAGACGGACAGACGGAACATGTTTATACATCCAGAAATAATGTAATCCATAGAATATAAATATCCTCCTCACAATTTAACCAGCACACATCACTGGCTTCTCACGACCTGCTGAATCTCAAATTCACAAGACATTTATTCCAACTACTATCCACGGCTGGATCTCCCACAATACAACCCACACATTGGGTCGGAGCCACTGCTCAACTATGCAACCCACTCTGGGTTTTAGGCCTGCCTTCACCGCCCGGAGAATCACACAACACCCTTCTCCGTAGACTACCGAATCCTTCGGTATCTAAAACTCAACTCTCTGAAGTCTCCTGACTTCAACACAACACACAACTGTCTTTCGCCCCATCCGCCCTAGGGGTATCCACTCACAACCGCCCCATTATTTCTCAGGGTTGATTGTTTTACTCGTAGCCAGGTCACTCACTTTACTGTCTCCCACTTTCACCCATTCTTTCTCATGCCCGGTCACTCAACTCATTGTCAATGACCCAGGCTTATGTCATCACCCCCTCTTAAAAGAAAACTTCGTTTTCAAATATTGGAAGACTAAAACTTACTAAACATGTGACCCAGACATATTGCCTGGGTAGCCCTAAGTATGGCTGCACCTTACTCTAGCTACCACACTACATAATACATCAAATGCTCATAGTACACTCCTATATTCCTCACACATAAATACAACCATCTTTCTATCTTGTGTACCAATGCATGAACTAATACATCACATAATAATAGTACATCATAGGAAAGCATTATACTTATGTACCCACAGGTCTCTTACTACTTCACAACCACACAATACTATTTGTGTACCGACCCTATATCAGGTGGTTCTGTTCTTGCATTAACCCTCCTCTGATTCCTGTCGATGCTGTGTCTACCTTTCATGTACCCATGACTCATGGTACCTCTACAATTACAACATCTGTTTACTATCCCTAGCCCTGGGTCAGTAATGTCGCGAACACTCTTTTGCCCTGACTCAACTTTCTTATCTGCATATTGCACCGTTACACTTGAGTCTCTGTTTAGTCTGAACTCTTTATTCAATCTTGGCCCATATATCTGGCACCTTGCTTTCTGCTGCATACGCCTTATGCCTATGTGCCCTGCACGTGCACTATCATGAGCTGTTCTAGTATATCGGTCTCTGTGTGCTAAAGGTACTGCTACTTGCCAACGTGCAGTTCTGCTATCTGAAAACCTGCGAGTGAGAACATTGTTCTTCCTCTCGAAGCACCATCTACCTTTCTTTGACTGTCTATGTTCTACTCTCCTACACCCTTGGGAACATTTGTTCAGAGTAGTATCTTGTCTCTGGGATTCACTAGCACTATATTTTGGATCCATTCTCATCTGCTCAACTGTACTACCCTTGTCTTTAGTCCCTATCTTTACTTCAAGTGCCTCTTCAACCTCAGCTATACTCTCTAATTTAGGTTCTCTTGTGGTAACTACCTCATTACTGCTTACACTATATTTTCGGTCCCAATAAACTACTTCCTCTTCTGTACAATGTTTAACTCCTATAACATTTCCTATGATCAAATCAGCCACTGGTGAGTCCAAAACACACGCTGTCATTCTTCCAGTGATATATGGTGTTTTTGCTGTTATTATGGCTAATGGGTAGAACTCTACTGTGCCGTTGAATGTTATGCATCTAATCTTTTTCCCTGTATAATCCGATGGATCTTATAAACTTTTCCTTACTCCGATAGACGTACATCCGGAATCCCTAATTGTTAACGCTGGTCTATCATTGACAAATCCCTGATGCAGCTTCAGACTGCCTCCTTCATGCACTGCTGATCCTGCTTTCACTGTATGACCACATATTAGGACTGGCTGAGTGTCTTTTTCAAAAAGAGGTTTGCACCCACTACAATCTTCATTGTTCAGCGTCTCAATTACTTGCGCTGCATTTGAGTGCTCTGTTTCTCTCATCCTACATTGATGGCTGACATGTCCCTTCTTTCCACATTTGAAACAGATGATCTCCTTCCTTGCGTTACTTGTTGGCTCACTGGATGGTTGTGCATCACACTGTGCTGCCTTGTGTCTCCAGCTCCCACAATTCCAACATCCGGCATAATTTGAACGTCTCTGGAAGTTCCCTCTTCTATATGGGTACCGTCCTACTCTACCAACATTGTTTCCTCGGAAACCATTATCTTGAAGTTCTTGCTGCTCACCTTTCTGTGCTGAATCCACACTTTTCGCCCTTGGTCTGATGACTGGATTCTGGTCCTGTTTAGTGTACGCTGCACAGACTATTTCCTCGCTAAATTGTCTACCAATAGATACGTTAAGATGTGCAGTCATGTAGTTTTGTCCTAACTGAGACATTGTGTCTATATCCTTTGGCTTACGTTCCTCAAAGAAAGCCACTAAATTGGTATTACATGAAGCTATTACTTTGTCTCTTAACACTAAATCTACTAATTTATTAAAATCTTTCCCTACTTCTGCGAGCTCCATCCATTTGTTAAATGTGTTCTTTACTGTGTTAACAAAGTCTGTGAAATCTTGATTTGTCTCTGGTCTTAAGTGTCTAAACTTTGTTCTATATCCATGTTCAGTTAGTTGGAACTTTGTCAGCAAACGTTGACGTAAGATAGTGTAGTTGTTTCGTTCTTCTACAGGTAAATTGAACATGGTGTCTAGTGCCTTACCCGTAAGAAACTCGCCCAGCCGCATCGCATACTCCGCTTCTGGAATGCCTAAAGTTTTCACAGATGATTCGAATCTCGAAAGATAGGCCTCAAGACAATCCCGGTCCGTAAAGTATGGCAGTTTCAATCGTTGTGATGACTGTGAAGGTCTTCTGCTTTCCTCACTTTGACCTTTCGAAGATAGTTCTAATTTTCTGAGTGCAATTTCAGCTTCCCTCTTAATCTTCTCTTTCTCAATTTCCATTTTCATTTGTGTCTCTTCCTGTAGACGCTTGTTTTCCATTTAAGCTAGTTTTACTTGTGTCTCTTTCTCTTCCTGTAGACGCTTGTTTTCCATTTCAGCTAGTTTTACTTGTGTCTCTTTCTCTTCCTGTAGACGCTTTGCCTCGCGTTCATTATGCCTCTCCTCTCTTTCCGTCTGTTTTTGTTCTTTTGCTTCTGCATACTTGTAATATAATAAAAACGTCCCTACCCTTTCCTAAGCATTGACTCCCTTAAAAATAAACAACCCCTTTCAGTTACTGTTTAAGTAACTTACTTAATGTAGGAGAAAATAAAACAGCGATAGACTGACCGTGGCAGCTTAATGTATTTTGCTTTATTTTTTTCCCGTACCTGGCCAATCCCGGCGAGGGGGAAAACAAAGACTGAAGCGGCCATTTCTAGTCAAGAGAACACACAAGAAAGTCGACCTGTCCCTTCGGGGAGAAGGTATTTTGCCTTAGAAATATATCAGTCTCTGCAACTATTGAAGAGAAGCAGGTGGTGTTTGAATGTGGTGGGACTATATCACTAAACCTGGATCCTGGGTCAACAACCAGAAAGTGAATGTCCTAACCATAGTCTGCATCTATAAATACCCATGGACTGCTGCGCTCAATAGCTCCATAGCGAGCAACAGATAAATTAGAAGACAACTGACTGGGTGAGTGATTAAGTCCTATTTTAGTAGGAATATCCAGGATGGACTTCAAGATCTAATAATCTACAAAGATGAAGATCATCAGAGTACTGACAACAGTGTATCGTTTGCGTTACTTCTGAGAAGTATCACCTATGGCCTCATCATTCAACCAAGTCAGTGAAACTGGGACAATCCTTCTTCAAGTTACTAAAACTAACAACAGTGAGTAACCTTCAACTGTTGGTTGGATTACCAAGTTAATATCCACAATGGATAAGTCTTCGAAAGAACATCTCACAGCTGCAACAGTCAAACATAAGGTTCCAGCCATGCAACACCAAGTTCTAGCTATGAACACCCACTCAAACAAATGGGGAGAAGACATGAACCACATAACAATACAATACAGTTTCCAATACAACCAAGGTACAAACTTAATATCATCTGAAACATAACTACGAAACCAGATTACCTCAAGGTTCCAAACCCTGAACCCCATCAGATAAAAGACCATATGAAAGCAGCTAAATGTCTCTACATCAGCAACAAGAGGAATCATCCAATAGTGTGCAAACCTGTTACTGTGCCGGATTTATTCATCTGTGGATATATGTAGGTATAGATCAATTGTGGCCCTAGTCACAGATACTACCATGAGATGCCTCTCAGTCATATAAAGTTCTACACTGGACTAGATAACCACGACTAACTCTTTGCTGGTCCAATGTCAACCCAAATGCCATGGGTTATAGACTCGCGACTTGGTGGGTGTAAAATCTTTGTTGAACTACTTGGGATTCTGATATTAAAAGCAGAGCAGCTGAATGGACGTCTACTTGGCACCATGTATGGTGAGATGGTAAAGTACCTTCTGCAGAGCTTAAGTGGAAATTCCGGAAAGTTACACCAACCTGAGGCCCCAAATTTAAAAAAAAAGACACCGAGCCTACTGCAACAGAGTACTCGAATATTCTAGCCCGCGGAGGGATTTGTGATTGTGTGTAATTTCTATTTTGGATTATAAAGTATGATTTGCACCAGCCAATTACCAGTGACTAAATAGTAAGAACATAACTGAGTGCATTAATTCGGTACCCAGATAATGGGGAAAAGGATCTAATCGACAGCAAAGGTGAACCCATAACCGCACACCAGGAGATAGACTCGATTAATTAATTTAATTAGTACAAAATGCTGTTTATGTGTTGGTAATTTTTTTCTGAAGGTAACAGGTCAGTAGTTTTTTTCCAATGGTATAGATGGTATAGTATTTTGACACCAACTCATTATTTTTAACAATGAGAGAATGGTAAAAGGTGTCAGAAACATGTTATGTTGGGTTCTATTTAATATCTTTATTTGCCTTAATTATGAGGGAAAATGAAAGTAGACCCAATTTGTGGTTGCTGGGTTGTTTGTAATAACATTGTTGTTTTTTGGGGGTCACTGGGTACTATGTTGTAATACTGCACATCATTCCCATGCCTGTCTGAAAATGCATAGTGTTTATTACACACACACACACATATATATATATATATATATATATATATATATATATATATATATATATATATATATATATATATATATATATATATATATATATATATATATATATATATATATATATATATATAAATGCAGATCTTGAGTTAATACCTGAACTGTTTGTCCAAAAGTGTTGTGTACGTCAAGTAAATGTGGTGTCCAACAATGGTTGTTTATATGTTGTGAGCAATCAATATCCTTCTAGCACTATAGACAATGTAAAGGGTGATGAAGTGGGAAGGGAAACCTACACACAGATGCCATTGTTTCAAGGATTGAACTCTTTTCTCCTGGGATTTGTGGTAAATATCCCTGATCACCCTGCATTCTAACCAGTGACCAGAGAATCAATAAAAACCCCTAGACATTTTAACGAATCATTCTCAGGAATTAAAATAAAGTATGGCAGTTTCAATCGTTGTGATGACTGTGAAGGTCTTCTGCTTTCCTCACTTTGACCTTTCGAAGATAGTTCTAATTTTATGAGTGCAATTTCAGCTTCCCTCTTAATCTTCTCTTTCTCAATTTCCATTTTCATTTGTGTCTCTTCCTGTAGACGCTTGTTTTCCATTTCAGCTAGTTTTACCTGTGTCTCTTTCTCTTCCTGTAGACGCTTTGCCTCGCGTTCATTATGCCTCTCCTCTCTTTCCGTCTGTTTTTGTTCTTTTGCTTCTGCATACTCCTGTAACTCTTTACCTTTCAGGCCTATTCGTTCACCTGCTTCAATATATTCCATTAAATTAGGCATCTTGTACTTGTGGACACGTTGCTTTCTGTCAGCCAACTATAAATGTGACGACTCTGCTGTTAGTATTTGTCTCACTTCCCTAAGTACACCACAACTCCCTGTCTACGTAAATTCGTAGTGCCAAAATATCACTCTGTACTCACCCAGTCACTCTATAAGCACTAGGTAGTGAGGGGAAAATATCACCTATGCTCCCTGGCATATATCTATAACAAATAGTTGTATAACATTTCTGGAAATATTGTTAAACATACATATAAATACATATACAAAACGAATGAATGATAACACTAAGTGTTTTCAAAAAACGCTAGACTCACAAGCCAAGTACACGGAGACGGTGATCACACAGAACTAAACTACAGTAACAACCACAAGCTTGTGTAGGAACGACCCACAGTGCGCGTAATATATAATATATAACTGACAAAGACCCCTAGACGGCAGAAAAGGACGAAAGATCACAATAATAACATATATCCGAACCAACAAATATCAAATGTAAATGTAATGAAAAGAAGAAAGAGAAGAAAACAAAAATTATAGCATCAATTTATACACAGATCTGACGTTAAACACAAATTGGCACGTTATATAATTCAGGACCGTCCCTGCAGAACCAAATAAACCGACCTTTCGATTTTCTTCCCAGAAATTATATATGGTGCACCTCAGAAAATAACTTTTCGCCCTGTCTCCCGGCCGTCGAGAAACAACACAAAAATCCCCTACTCTTGACAAACACTGGACCACATACAAATAATTGCGTAACACCCGACAACAATAAATATGACGATGGGAGCAAAAAAAAAAAATAGTGTGCAAATGGTTGGCCGACAAATATGTGCCTATTCATCCGTCGCCACAAGTTCGTTTTTTTAAAATAATTTTTCACAATATGCTGGGAATGTATATTGGTAAATATTCCGAAATGTCTACGATATTCCCAATTTGTTGCAGTGGTGACTTAATTTCGCGTTGTGATCACCAGTTCCACCTGTCGGAAACGTTGACGGTAAATAGTAATTATCCAAAGTGTTCTTTCGATATGTTGTTACTTTCGTTGTGGAGATGGCGCTTTGCTGTATCACAAATGTTATGGATTTCCGTTACCCGACAAGATTCACCAAAAAGAAAAGGAGAATGGCAGCCAATGTTCAGCGCTTTAAACTTGGATATATAGATCCTTATTGGCAAAGAAATACGACCATGGTTGCGATGATGACACGTTAAAACTGTTTGCTCATAACAGAATAATGATGACAAAGGGCTTGAACAAAGACGAAACATAAAGTCTGGTTTCGTTCATAAACAAGTTGTTTATCCAGTTCTCTGGAAAATCTCAGTAACTTTCCACTGTCCCCAACCTTGACCTTGCCGGACACCTCAAGTCAGTACCTCAGTCTTCTTTGTCACAATAATCCACACTGACTGTCTGTAAAATGACCGGACACTTTTCCGTCATACAAAAACCACTTTCCACCCAACCTCTCAGCCCCGACACGGCTGCTCTTTTTAACTTCGTGGAAAATCACCCTTTCCACCATTAACCCTCCCCAACATTGGCGGTAGGGTTCTTGTTTCCACCCGTCCTATTAACTGCGTCGACAAATCTTGACCAGTCAACTTGCGACAACACAGTGCGTTGCCTCAGCACACACACACATACCTGTCAGTATCTTTGAATTTTCAATCCTGTCTTTATCACCGACAGCAGATATCCAGCCTGTCTCGCCGCTCAGACTTTTGTGCTGCGTATTCACCAATGCGCTGTTTGTGACTTAGTGACTAATCCCGTCACAGTAGTCCCCTCTCTCAGTTGATCTGTGCCGTGTCTTCTTAACGCGCTGCTTGTGACTAGTGACTCCCCGTCACTGTAATCGACTCTCCCGGTTGATTTGTGCTGCGTTAATTCTCCTGGCGCCCCGCCTCATCTGTTTACGTGTGCTGACCGCCGTTAATTTACCTGTAGTGTGACCTTCTCGCGAACTGTCTGTTATCTTTAGTATTACTGCCTGGTATCAATTTTACCTGGTTTCTCGTGAACTCTGTCCTTGACACACACGCACAAAAGAGTTGCTGTTAATCTCTTGACGCAGTACTGTCTAAATTGATGGAACGAAGTCACAGATACTAACTCCTCTCTCAGCGAAGAGCCCACAATATCTCAGAATAACACCAATGTCTATAATGCAATGGGTGTCTTGATCGGACGAGCTCTCAGATGTCACACGTCGTTCTTGATGATAAGTTCAATGTTCTTGATGATCTTTGCGTGATATTGTCGTGTGATGGTCGTTGTCTAGGTAACGATGTTCATGGTGTGTCAATTGAGCTATCTAACTGTCTCTTAATCCAACTCACCCCAGAAGTGCACCTTCACCAGTCATGAAACAAGATTGAGTTGGCGCACATAATCATTTATTCCAGAAATAAGACGGACAGACGGAACATGTTTATACTATCCAGAAATAATGTAATCCATAGAATATAAATATCCTCCTCACAATTTAACCAGCACACATCACTGGCTTCTCACGACCTGCTGAATCTCAAATTCACAAGACATTTAGTCCAAGCTACTATCCACGGCTGGATCTCCCACAATACAACCCACACATTGGGTCGGAGCCACTGCTCAACTATGCAACCCTACTCTGGGTTTTAGGCCTGCCTTCACCGCCCGGAGAATCACACAACACCGTTCTCCGTGGACTACCGACTCCTTCGGTATCTAAAACTCAACTCTCTGAAGTCTCCTGACTTCAACACAACACACAACTGTCTTTCGCCCCATCCGCCCTAGGGGTATCCACTCACAACCGCCCCATTATTTCTCAGGGTTGATTGTTTTACTCGTAGCCAGGTCACTCACCTTACTGTCTCCCACTTTCACCCATTCTTTCTTATGCCCGGTCACTCAACTCATTGTCAATGACCCAGGCTTACGTCAAGTGGTATATAATGTTGTATTTATTACCTAAATATGGATCTGGATCCAGCTAATGACGTCATTTATTACTATATAAAAAGTCATGATCCATCGTGATTTCGTCAAAAACCGGATCCATTTGCGACCTCATTTTCAAAAAAATTGCGGGAATATACTTTTGGCTACACCCGGTGTCACTTCCATCATCATCATCATCATCATCATCATCATCATCATCATCATCATCATCATCATCATCATCATCATCATCATCATCATCATCATCATCATCATCATCATCATCATCATCATCATCATCATCATCATCATCATCATCATCATCATCATCATCATCATCATCATCATCATCATCATCATCATCATCATCATCATCATCATCATCATCATCATCATCATCATCATCATCATCATCATCATCATCATCCTCCTCCTCCTCCTCCTCCTCCTCCTCCTAATCCTCCTCCTCCTCACCACCACCACCACCACCACCACCACCACCACCACCATCATCATCATCATCATCATCATCATCATCATCATCATCATCATCATCATCATCATCATCATCATCATCATCATGGTTTCATTATTATCATCATCATGGTTTCATTTTATCATTGTCATGGTTTCATTATATCATTGTTATTATAATCATTATCATTATATCATTATCATCATCCTGACATTAGGAATGTTGTAACATGAAATACAAAGAGGGACCTTGCTTAAGATCCAAAACCAGACCCTTGTAATATGAGTATTGTAGTAAGGGTTGCGTCATGCTTAGAACACAAAACTAGATGATAGTAACATAATAGGAAGACTTCGTAAGAAAATGGAAGAAGAGATTAACGTAGTTCAAGTTGGATTTAGACAAGGAAGAGGAACAAGAAATCACGTATTCAACATGCGTTTAATAATAGAGAAGTGCAGAGAATTTAATGTATACCTATTCTCATGTTTTGTGGATTATTCAAAAGCATTTGACTGTGTACAACATCAGAAACTTTGGGAAATCATGAGGAATATGGGCTTTCCATCACATGTAGTACAACTCATAACATGCTCTATCTAGACCAACAAGCAGCAGTTAGAATAGATGGCGAGGCATCAGATTGGATTGACATCAAGCAAGGAAACCGTCAGGGCTGCGTGCTGTCACCCTATTTGTTTAACCTGTACGCCGAAAATATAATGAGAAATGTAAGAGATGATATAAACAGGGAGCTATATGATGCTTTAAATATTGGCGGTCATGATATACCGGAGATTCGATATGCTGATGATACAGTATTACTATCCACAACACAGATTGGCATAGAAAACCTAATAGCTTCAACCCAATTGAATAGTGAAAATCACAACTTATATCTTAACATAGCAGAAACACAGATAATGCATACAGACAAAAGTACCATGGAGAAAGAAATATACATTAATGGGGAAAAATTGGCGGTAGTGGAAAATTTTGAATATCTTGGTTCATTGATTACCAACAACGGTGACACAATGAAAGAAATTAAACGGCGACTATCAATTGCTCTTCAAAGACTAAAACAGCTGAATAAATTATGGAGTGGGACAGATAGAACTACAAAGATTAGATATTTAAGAGCATGCATCTTTCCCATTGCAACATACGCCTGTGAGACATGGACACTTACTAAACAAGCTCAACAGCGCATAAACGCCTTTGAATATAAATGTTATAGACGGGTTCTAAGAATATCTTGGGTAAAGAAAAGAACAAATGCATCCATACTTCAAGAGTTGAATATTGAAGAAGGTTGGCTATTAAAGACGATAAAACAAAGAAAATTGTGACGAAACGCGTTTATCTGTCTTGGGTCGTCAAGATCCCGCACTATTTTGGCGCGTCATCGGGGACTTTCCCAGCTAAAAAAAAGACTGAGGGAAGCCGATGGAGGACTTACTATCTAGAATCTAGAAACACCGAAATTCGAGTAACCGGTGATGCTGGGTATCGCTCTAAATTCCCGTGCAGAGAGATCTAGAAACTCTAGGCGGGGAATGACGGTTTCCCGAGAAAGTCTCTTTTCTCAAGAAGCACTCGCTTCTAGTGCGCATTGAGTTGGCACGAAGCGGGAATGTGGCTAAACCAGTCATTCACTTACTTGTGTTCGACGAGAACAGACGCAGGCCAGATGTGAGCCAATTTTTGTGTTGCGTCTCACCTCAACCATGATTCGGCTGACTGTTATGTAAAGGAAGCTGAGAAGCCCTTGAACAGTTCGGAAGCTGACTGGAGATCTGGTTCCATCATTCAGGTAGATATTTGTTTAAATCATTTAACTTTGTACGTGTGTTCCACACGCCATTGTTCTAACCTCATTACCTATGCGGATGTCCTTGCATACTAATTAGCAAACCGATCGATAACGCAGGTGACGGTTAATCGTGGGTTTGTTTACCGTGTACTCGCGAATCAGCTGTTAGGAACGCCGTAATGTGATGGGGGCGATTTGGGTTCCAAATATATGTACCATATATTACCAATCGTTGCATCTATTAGGTTGCGGTGTTAGAATAAAACCTAGTTACTTGTGCCGGATGGAAACTTAGATTATGTCAGTCAGTTGCGGAAGCCAGAAGAACGGTTAGAAAACCAGGTAAGTTGGTAGGTGGAGATTCAGACAAAATTGTGCTTAGTTACTAAGTAAAGGAAGAACTTAGTTCTGTGCCACCAGGAACGATGTAACTATTGTGTAGTAACTTAATAGTGAATTCATTGTGTGGAACAGCGGATTTCTGTGGAAAGGTAAGTGGCTTTAGTGCTATATATATATATATATATATATATATATATATATATATATATATATATATATATATATATATATATATATATATATATATTATATATATATATATATATATATATGATGTGACATTGTGTGTATATATATTAGGACATGGCATGTGATACTTCCTGGGGTAATTCCGAACGCCGAATAGCTCGAGACGTGATAACACTGCGTGCCGTCGCGATATAAATATGCGTTCTGAATTCTTGTCTAAGCTACCTGTTTCTTTCATACTGGCGCTAGTGCGAGTGAATGCTAAGGTGCTGGAAGTATGGAAGGATGCAAGGAGGCTGTATGAGACTGGGGAAATATAGGATATGGGGGAAGTGAAAGCAAGTTATGAAAGTATGTGTTGGTAGGCCAAACCAACGATGAAGTTCAGTCCATGCCAAGGCTAAACCACTTGGGGAGGACAGAACTGGAACATTACCCTTGGAACATGTGGGGAACATGTATTCTCAAGAAGGCTTCTTGACTCTAAGGCAGAGTCTGATAAGAAGAGTTTGCTATGGCGTGGGCAGGTGGTCCCACCAGCAAACAGGCTTGTGTACATAGTGGATGTGATCATGTCCTATTCCTATATCCCGAGGGATGGTATATTGATCAAGATTATGGTTCTTAATGTACATTGATGATGTTAGGAACGAGTCCAGGGACTCTTTACCTATTTGTTTAGTTCGATTAAATTAGAACAATAAAAGCCTTGTATCACTACTGACGTTAGCGACGACTGGTAGATGATTAGGGATAGGTGAGACCTACGATCAGACTCGTCATTCTGATTTCTTGCTCTGTTTGACGGGCTGTTCTGTGAGGCCAGCTGACATTTGTGAACCCATGCTGTACTACTCTCCATATAGAGATAATGCTTTGGTTATATGCATAACTAAGTAGCATGACTGAGGGTTGAGTAGTTATTGGTAGGATGCATGTGGACTAATGTTTGGGCCAGTATACTCTCACCGGTCGCTCTTCCTTTTCAGGAGTTTGCCTGTTGAGGAACCAGTCAACTATAATGTTGTTGGCAGGAAACCACTTCGTGTGACAGAACGAAGGGTTCAGTTCTTTACTTATCACGCCAGACTCAACCACACCAGGTACCCAATGTGATTCACCATGAGTGAAGTTTGCTTCAAGAAATACAACCGCCCTGAAGGTACACGTGGGGGAAGTGATGGTTTGTGATCGTGTTCAGATTATAGAAGATACTCTGTTTTGCCAGGAACATTTCAGCATTTTGAGTAATCATGCTCAACGAAAGGAAACACCGGTCCGTCTATTATGACGGGGGTTCTGCCTAAACGCAGAAGTAACTGATCTTCAGACACTTGAATGGTTCTTTGGACAGCTCTAGGGGCAGGTCTTGAGAAGAACGACACCAGTTATTGACTTGTGGCAAGTGTAACCCGGTGGAAGGGACTATGGATTATAGTCCAACCTGAATTGTTTCCGTGAAATAGATGTCTGATTCTATTAATGTACTGTCTCAGTATGAAGATATAAACTGTGTTCTAGTAGGACTCAGTAACATTTCAGTAGCCATATCTGATTCTAAAAGCAGTGTGACTGTAAGAGACCATTGAATTGGTCAGTGACAATTTTCCATCCATGTTCCTGTGATGTGATGAAGGGACCATTGAATTGGTCAGTGACAGATCCATTCTGCAGTGGGACTGTGCTATGAGTGACAGACCATTCGATTGGTCAGTGACTATTTACGTTCATCGAAGTAACGAATACTTGGAGCCAAGTCCAGGAGGATTGTCTCCCAACCGGTATTGTTCGAGAACTGTATTAACAGTGACTCCGTGGGAGTGATATAGATGCAGTTGGTCCAGTGAAGTGGGGTCCAGCAGTGACTCTATTGTTGTGGATCCCCGTTCGGGAGACGGAGTGGTCTCCAAGGTTCTAGTCATCTCACTGGAAGGAAGCCGGGTGAGTGGCGGACAGACTGGACGGGACATCTGCATCCAATCTACTTCTCAACTCGATGAAGACAACTATATCTCTGATTCTGTCTCTACTCTATCTTCTATTTGTGTAAATAGATTCTTCGATCAGGATGTTCATTTCAGTTCTATATTCTCAAGGGTAGAATAAACTTTATGTAAGTTGACTTGCTCTTTGTATATTGATTGAGTGTGGTCTCGGACGATGCCTAAGTGTTCATTGTTCCACAGGTGTAGGTAGTTAGTGGGGGTCTAGAATCTGGAGGGGCTTGTAGACGTAATTAACTAATATGAGATCAAACACAGAGTAAAAAATGTGTATCTGCTTGTCCAACCCCCTGGGGCTAGAATACACGGGAGTGCCAGAGACACCTCGGGTGTGGTTCACTCTCACTACCCAAAGGTGAACTCGTCACACTCCATACAGAGTGGGGGGCTCGTCCGGGATTAATTCCAAGATCTCTGTGTGTTGTAGACCTCTCACATAGGGATAGGGACTTAGTCTTTATCCTCTACTTCAGTCTACATAAGATTCTACTACTTCTACCTATCTCCTAACTGTCTGACGGACATTGTGTTGTGGTGATTAGTTAGTACTATTGATTATTGATTCATTGTATTGCTTCACCCACGCATACTTGAGTACCCACCTCTTATAGTCAACATGTCTACCCAAGAGATAGACTTAGACAAAGTTCAGGAAACTGGACGTAAGTCTGGTCTTGAAGGAGATGCTTTGAAATCCTACGTCCAAGAGGTGGAAAGAAATTTTCGCCAAGAGGAAAGAGAGAGGAGGAGAGCAGAAAGAGAACTGGAAGCCAGTAAAGTGGCTCTTGAGGAAAAGAGGATAGCGGCTGATACTGAAATGAAACGGCTTGAGTTGGAAGCCGAGAAAGACAAACGTGACCATGAGTATCGAATGAAGCTACTTGAGGCACAAGTGCCTGCTACAGGTGTAACTGATGGAGCTATGGGAGGAGGTGTGCCTCCTGGCTCAGAGTCAACCAGTAGACGTGACTACCAGGCTATGAAATGGCCTTTACAGCCGTTCGAACCCGAGAAGGAACGGATAGACCAATACTTAGAGAAGTATGAAGCCATGTCTATTGCAATGGGTCTAGACAAACTGAAATGGTGTTTAAAACTCTCCTAGGGACTCCGGGCCGAAGGTTATGAAGTGTATGCACGCTTGCCACCGGGTTTACAGAATGATTACCCGGCATTGAAAGCGGCTCTCTTGAAGAGATTCGAGATCACAGCGCACTCATACCGAAGGAAGTTTAGAACTTCAAAGCGAGAGCCTGGTGAGCTGTTTTCAGCATACAGTGTGAGATTGAACTCATACCTTCTTTAAAAGGATGGGCCCTTTGGGCCGGATTTAAGGAGGAGTATGAAAGTTTGCGTGAGTTGATGTTGTAGATCAGATGCGAATGCAAATGCAAATGTCTAAACCCTTGCGTAACTTCTTAGGTGAGAATGGGGCTGAGAGATTGGATATAGTCACCAAGTTAGCTGAAAGATACGTTGAAGTCTATGGCGAGACTGGGGACACCAGTCAACAGATCCGAGATTCGAAAGATACGGATCAAGGTAAGTCAAAGAAGAAGTCAAAGAAGACCAATGGTTCGGGAGAACCAAGTAAACGGGTAACTCTTTAGAGCAGATCTCTAACGTCAACCAAGGTAAGAATAGCCCACCTAGTTCTCCAAAGAGGAAGTGGAGTGAACGATGGTGCAAATTCTGCAAGTCCAGCACTCACAATACGAGGGAGTGCAAGAGTAAAGCCAAGGACTTTCACTTTGCTTGTCTTGCAGAGGTTAGGGATAGACCTTGCAGGAAAGTGAAGTCGGTTGATGGGAATGGAGAACCTAGACGACCTCCAGTGGTTGAGAGAGTAGAAGTGAATGGGCAACAGGTGTTGTGCCTCTACGACACGGGATTGCAATTTTCAGCAGTAATTGCATCCCACCTGACAGGCCCAGAGCAACTCATCGGGGAGATGACGGAGATACAGCCAGCCAGTAGGAGTGCTGTAGCGTTACGTTGCCCGATTGCCAATGTGGAGATTCGGAGCAAGTACGTTACTGGACGCATTCAGGCGGCAGTAGTACCGGATCCTCTCTATCCCCTAATTCTTGGCCGGAATTACGTGTTTCTGGGCGAACCAGAACACCCTAGCAACCATACGTCTAGGCAGGTCAGAGATACAGAGGAAGAGGGTCTCGAATTGTCCGTGGAAACTCACAATTTCCACCGTCCTCCCCCGTTGTGCTACCTGTGGTGAAATTCTTCAATTGTCGACCCGCGACCAACACAGTGCGTTGCCTTCGCACACACACAAAATGTCTCACCACGCACAGGACTTCTCGACGAAATTGCTCACTGTCTTAAATCTTTGGTTTCAATCCTGTCTTTATCACCGACAGCGATAATGTCCCATTCTGCTGACTCGCTCTTGTCCGCAAACACATTTTTGTCCACGCGACCTTCACCTGTGCTGTCTGCTGGCGCCGAATTTTCTGTGCCGCGTCTTCTCAACGTGTGCTGTTTGTGACTAGTGACTAACCCGTCAGTAGTCCAATCTCCCGGTTAGTCTGTATGGCGTGTATTCCACACGCGCGCCGATAGTCTTTTCGATGTGCCGTCTTACACACACCCGCACGATATTCTCACTACCTTTAGGATTAATCCTGGTTTTCCGTTGACTGTCTGCTAGCTTGGGTGTTCACTTTTTCTGTCTATGTTAATTACCTGGCGGACACACCAACGTGTTCACATTAATTTCTTGAACCAACCACATCCAAATTGTCAAGAGTTTGTTAGTTTGATGGAACGAAGTCACCAGATAATAACTCCTCTCTCAGCGAAGAGCACACATATATCTTAATATTGCACGGTGTTCCTTGACCGAATGTAGCTGTCAGAAAATCTTTACTAAGCGACGAGCTCCCAGTTAATCAGAATGACAATAATGTCTATAATGCAATGGGTTTTCTTGATCGGAGGAGCTCTCAGATAATACAATATCTCCCCGTCGTCCTTGGCCGGAGAGCCCACAGATAATACCACGAAGTTCTTGATGATAAGTTCGTGATATTGGTCGTTGTCTAGGTAACGATACACCTGGTGTGTCGATTGAGCTATCTAACTGTCTCACAATGCAACTCACCCCAGTAATACACATCCATCAGTCATTAAACAAATTGAGTTGGCGCACATAATCCTTTAATACAGAAATAACACAGACCCACGGAACATATTTATATATCCAGAAACACTATATAATCCATAGAATATCCATATCCTCCTCACAACATTAACACGCACACATCACTGTCTTCTCACGGCCAGCTTAATCTCAAATTCACAAGACAGGTAATCCAGCTCCTGTCCACCGCTGTACCTCACACAATACACCCACACACCTTGGGTTCAGGCCTCCACTCACTATTAAACCCACTCTAGGTTCAGGCCTCCACTCACTACTGGGAGAACAACACAACAAAAGACCTGACCCACAGTCAGTCTAAGCTCCCCGTTCTTCGACAACCGATTCGCTGGGTATCTAAAACACCCACTGTCTTGAAGTCCCTTGACTTCACACAAAACTAAACTCTCTCCCCCCTCCCCCCTCCACTCTGGGGTCTGCACTCACCCTCACCATTATTTCTCATGGTTAGTTGTTTTTCTCCTAGTCTCCCTACTGGGGTCACTCACCTTACTGTCTCTAACTTTCATCTATTATTTCTCATGCCCGGTCACTTGTTTATGTACTAGCACGGTCATTCTCCTTAATGTCAATGACCCCAGGCATGTGTCAATGTTTACTAATGGATATATAATATAAGGGTCGAGTCCAGGGACTCCTCCCATTAAGGTTTAGTTCTGTTAACTCTAGAACTAGAATAACTATTGACTTTAGTAACAACCGGTATACGAATAGGGATATGTGAGACGTACGATCAGACTCGTCATTCTTGTTACTTACTCTGTTTGACGGGCTGTTCTTTAGGCCATCTGACATTGGAGGATACTCATGCTGTACGACTATCAACATAGAGATGATGCTCTAGTTAGTTGAATAATAAATTTGCATGACTGAGGGTTGAGTAGTCAGTAATTTGATGCATGTGGACCATTGTTTGGAGCCGAATACTCTCACCGATCGCTATTTCCTTTCAGGTGTTGCCTGTTGGGAACCTGCCTACTACGATTGTTGTTTGCCTGAAACTACTTCGTGTACCATGGCGAACGGTCGAGATACTTAATCACAACGCCTGACTTAACCACATCATGCGAAAGGGTGAATCATCCTAACTGAATGATACTCACCAAGTTGATTCCAGTGCCCTGAGACTGTACATGTGGGACAATATGGTTTGTTTCTATTTCTGACAGTTTGAAGATGCTCTATTTCAGCAATGATATGTTCATCAACCTGAGCAATCTCGCTTAAGTGTAAGAGACAATTTACACTATACGGAAAGATGTTGCTATGCTTGCCCAGTGAGATGTACCAAGGAGGGGTAATCTCAGCTCTGGGAGCTCATCAAGTCCAAGTCTATTGTTGATCCGCCTAAACGTCGGAAACTTTAAGCAGATATTGGCACATAACCTTGTGCAGTACCTACGTCAGTAATAGTGGCAGGTCATGATGAGACCTACCACAAGCTTACGTATTTTGACTACAGGACTATTGCAGGTATATAGGACAACTCATTATTGTCCAAAAGAACATCGTTGCAATGAACTATAAAATAGGTGCTTGCTCCAGTTGTGTAACTATTGAGTCAAAGAACTGTGAAATGATATTCGGTCACCAGATTCAGCAAGTTTGATTATCTTGTGTGCCTTGACTCCGAGGGAGTCTTATTACCAGTGACTTTGCAGAGTTGTGACAGTATCTGCCCGAATATATATTTTTCTCATATGACTCTTGTGAACTCGCAGCAGTACTATATTATTACCCAACCAGGGGTACGTGCTCTTATTTAGGGACCATTAGTAATTGGTAATTGGCTACAGACATTTATTAAAGTCGATTGTAACTGGGGTCACCTCAAGGAGGGTCTCCAGCCAGGTTGTCTACTGAGAACTGTTTAGTGCCTTTAACAGTGACTCATTAGGAAGTGATGGAGTTGCAGTTCATTCAGTTGATTGTGGTCTGTCAAAGTGCGGGATATGAATAGGTAGGACTAAAGACAGAAGTAAGGTAAGGACAGAGACAGGACGTAGATAAGGACCTTTAGAATAGAATAGATAGAGAGGGCCAGGACAAGGAGGTATAACTTAAAGCAGTTATAAGACAGGACATAGACTAGGACACAGACGTGTCATAGCTAGGACACAACAGGGACCCACCACCAGGATATGACAGGGGACGTTAGCCACGGGAAACGTCCCGTAAACAGTAGTACGACCCCAGGATAGCGAGTACGGACGACTGGACTACGTGACAGTTGACGCAGCACGCAGCGCTGCTGACCGCACGGGGACTTTAGGACCAGCAAGCGAAGTGAACCTCTGAACTTACTGAGACCGGACTTGACAGTCAGAGCGACCAGACGTGTGCGACGTTCCTAGCCAATGTGTAGTTTGGAAAGGACGCGGTTAGACATAGCTAGTGCGAAGAATGTATTTGAGTTCTGAATGCGATTAATGTATGCTCGAGAAGCGAGCAGTGAATAATTGTGTGGGCAATATCGCCGATAGCAAATGTATTAGCTGAATCGCATAGAATAAATATTGATTCGTTTTGCCATTTGAACAATCGTGTTTGTGATAGTGAGGTATGAATGAAGTGGCCCGCATGCCTGTATAGAATCTAGGTTGTTGACAAGCGGCCAAGAGTGGTGTCAGAACGTGTGAAAGAATCCATAACCTACGACGCATAGAGTGATGTCAGAACGTGTGAAAGAATCCATGACCTACGACAGCAAGAGTAGTGTGGATGTTTAACATCGGTACGACAGCAAGACAAAAGAGTGATATCAGAAGTTACGAAAGAATTCACTACCTACGATAGAAAGATTGAAGAGCAAGAGTGCTTACGACAGAAAGAGTGATAAAGAAAGATTGCCTTTGAGAAAGTGTTTACAATTGTGAAATATAGAGAATTGTAAAAACACTGAATATTAACATGTTTCACAAGAATGTTTCAGTTGATGCCTCACGCCAGAAGGAAGAGTGATATCAGAAGTTACGAAAGAATTCACTACCTGCGATAGAGAGAGTGGAGAGCAAGAGTGCTTACGACAGAAAGAGTGATAAAGAAAGATTGCCTTTGAGAAAGTGTGTACAATTGTGAAATATAGAGAATTGTAAAAACAATGAATATTAACATGTTTCACAAGAATGTTTCAGTTGATGCCTCACGCCAGTGAAGACTACATGACAAAGACGAGACGACAACTGACACAACGACAGACAGAATTTAATAAATTTGATTTCGCTTTTCAGCATCCTGGCGGAAAGAACGACGAGACAAACATATTGTTGATTATCATATCAATACGAGTGTGTTTTTTTTCCTGAATATTAATTGTTGCTGCTCTATATAACAGAATGCAGAGTAGAAGCATTCAAAACAGCGTTAGAAACTGAGCGGGGAGAAGACGACAACTCCAGTAAAAGCCGCGAAAAGCTGAAAGTATTCAGATAAGTATACAGAACATTTTGATAATTACACGTTAGAATAGCATCTTCTATGTTTGAATGCTGTAAATAGTTAGAAATATCATAGTAAAAAGTATTTCGTGATTTTTGGTGTGGCAAAGTGTCGACATTGAGAGAATGTGTAGAAGCGGGTAAAGACCTAGGATATAGTGGAGATAGATTAGAACAGTGGGCAGAGAAAAAGTACAGAGAACATACAGAGAGGGTAGCAGTGATTGAGAAAGAGGAAAGAGAAAGGAAAGCACCAAATGAAAGAGAGGAACGAGTACAGGAATGACAGCATCAAAAAGACCTAGCAGTATTGGCTGAAGCTAATAAACCAAAACAGCTAGAATTAGCCGAATCTAATAAACTAAAACAGCTAGAGCTGGCAGAAGCTACCAAAAGGAAAGAAATAACTTTAAGAGAAAAGCAAATGGCGAGTGCCACACAAACCCAGTTAAAGATGAAAGAGCTGGAAATCGAATCTCACGTACATATTGCTACAACAAAATTAAAGAGTAAAGAGGAAGAGAATAAGTTTAGTAAGTAAAATAGGATAGTTTAACCCTTCTGCCAAGGAGACTCTATCTCTGCCTGGACCGAGAATGTAGAATTCCAGCTAAAATTCCAGAAAATACCACGAGAACATTGGGCGATGATCTACATGAAAAACCTTTCGGGGGAGCCTTTAAAAGTAATAGAATCTATTCCCCAAGAGTTAAGAAATGATTACGATTACATTCACCAACGCATTATGCAACATTTTTTGTTAGATGCCCCAGGGTACCAAATACAGTTCTCCAAATTAAAACGAAAACATACCGAAACATTTATTGATTATGTCTCTAACGTACACACTTTGTACAATAAGTGGCTGAACGCTGCAAAGGTGAATAAAAGATATGAAAAGCTGAGGTACTTGATGATCATGGATAAAATTATCTCGACTGTCCCAACTCCCTTTGCCAAATATTTGCAGCAAGCTGATGTAGAGTCGGTAGAACAGCTCAATAAAGGGGTTCCGCATATTTTTCATCCAATAGGGACATATTTAAGACTACCATAGAAGAAAGTGAGATAGTAGCTTCTGCAAAGAGTAAACCCCAGAAACCGTTTAAAATAAGAGATAGACAAAAATCCAAGCCACCTCAATGCCCTTATTGCAAATATTTTCATGATCAATTTGCGATGTGTGACAAGAACCCAGTTATCCATTTCACCTGGAGATGATGGTAAAGAAGCAAGAAAACAAAAGAGACACGTATAGACGAGCGGTCAAATGTATTTTTGCACATCTTTTGGCCATTATAGTTCTAGATGTGTTGGACGTCATAGATTGAGAGCTACTAATGCTGTACTTGTCGATACATCATCTGAGAGTGGAAGCGATCATGAGAGTGAGAATGAAGAAATGTTACAATACTGAGAGAATGTGGTAGCTGCAAGTGACGTACTTAATTTTGAGAGATGTGATATATGTCAGAAGTTCCATGAAGACAGAATGCTAGAATGCGGGCATACAGTGCTTTGTTCAAGTAAGAACGCAAATACAGCAGCTGCCGCCATAGGAAAATTAGAATTCCACGATGGAATGGTCAATGATAAACCTTGCCAACTCTTAATCGATAGCGGCAGTACTATGATCGGTCTAAGGAAGGAACTAGCCAATCCAGAAGACTATACAGGCCAGGTTGTAAGCTGCCGAACTTTTTCGGGGAATATAGAGAAGTACCCGTTAACAACAGCTCGTATAAATACTCCTTTCTTATCTGACACATTTACTTGTGATATCTTACATGACCCATGTGCTGATCTTATAATCGGTTGCTTGTCTCGAAAATAAACATTCACATCAGGCCATCACGGCGTCCTCAAGGGGTGAAAATGCAAAAAAAAGCTAAATGTCACCCGCCTAAACAGCAAGAAAATGCAGCAGTCGTTTGAAAATATGCTGGAAGACCGCCTCAAGCCCAATGCTGCAGCTAAACAGGATACAGAAACAGAATGGAGAGCCCTAAAGGACATAATTTACAACACTGCTATGGAAATCCTGGGTCCAGCCCCCCGAAAGCATATAGACTGGTTTGACGAAAATTCCGAAGACATCAACTAATTGCTGGCCGAGAAACATCTTCTCCTCAAGGCACATTTGAATGACCCAAAGTCTTCAAGAACATTCAGAGAGTAGTGCAGCAGAAACTTCGGCACATGCGGGACTCCTGGCTGAGCAGCAAAGCTGATAAATTCAGGGCTTTGCTGACAGACATGATGTGAAAAACTTCTACGACTCACTGAAAGCGGTCTATGGTCCTACATCACCAGGCATAGTCCCCCTCCTCAGTGCAGATGGCAGAACATTGATCACCGATAAGAAAGAAATCCTTCAACGCTGGGCAGAGCATTTCAGCAACATCTTAAATGCAACTTCCTTCTTCGATGATGAAACCATCAACTGCCTTCCTCAAGTTCCCACCAATGAGACACTTGATGACCTGCCAACCATATTGGAAATAAACAAAGCCATCCAGCAACTCTCCAGCGGCAAGGCACCTGGCTCTGATTCCATTCCAGCAGAGATATACAAGGCAGGTGGGCCGGTCCTAACAGAGCAGCTTCACCAAGTCTTTACAAACATATGGGTGAACGAGACCATGCCACAAGATTTCAAGGACGCGTCAATAGTCCTTCTTTACAAACGTAAAGCAACCGCCAGTCCTGTGACAACTACCGAGGCATCTCCTTGCTTTCAATTGCAGGGAAGATACTCGCCAGAATTCTTCTCAATCGCCTCACAGCCCATGTCGATCAGGGTCTTCTTCCTGAGAGTCAATGTGGCTTCAGAAAAGAACGTGGAAATGTTGACATGATTTTCGCTGCAAGGCAGTTGCAAGAGAAATGTCAGGAACAGAACTGCGAAATGTTGTCCACTTTAATTGACCTTACCAAGGCTTTTGATACAGTCAGCAGAGAAGGACTGTGGAAGATTATGGCAAAATATGGCTGTCCACGAAAGTTTGTCCAAAAAGTGCGGCTATTTCATGATGGCATGCAGGCAAGAGTACAGGAAAATGGTGAACTGTCTGAACCCTTTCCTGTCACCAATGGAGTGAAGCAAGGATGTGTCCTGGCACCAATACTGTTCAGCCTCATGTTTTCAGCCATGTTGATGAATGCCTTCGAAAACGATGACATTGCAATAGACATCAACTAACGTATGGATGGAAAGTTATTCAATCTCAGAAGGCTGAAAGCTAAAACCAAAATTAACAGCGACACCGTCAGAGAGCTCCTGTTTGCTGATGATTGCGCTCTATACGCCAACTCAGAGGCAGACATGCAACATAATGTTTCAGCTTTCACACATGCCTGTGCCAACTTTGGGCTCAATATCAACTTGGAGAAGACTGTAGTTATGTACCAGCCAGCTCCAGGAAATAATCACACTGTGCCGAATATCAAAGTGAATGACCATAGACTAAGTGTTGTGGACAAATTCACCTATCTTGGCAGCACTGTGTCCCAAGCTGTAACAATTGATGACGAAGTGAATGCAAGAGTCTTCAAGGCCAGTGTGGCCTTTGGCGGACTGTACAAGAATGTATGGGACAGAACTGGAATAAGTCTGCAAACAAAGCTAAAAGTCTACAAAGCAGTTGTATTATCCACACTGCTATATGCTTGTAAAACCTGGACTGTTTATCAGCGACACGCCAGGAAATTAAACCACTTCCACACATTCTGCCTAAGGAGGCTACTGAAGATTAAATGGCAAGACAAGATTACAGACACTGAAGTCCTAGAAAGAGCGTCCATGCCCAGTATCCACACTCTACTGATGAAGAATCAGATTCGCTGGGCTGGTCACTTGACTCGCATGCCAGATCACAGGCTCCCTAAACGAATATTTTACAGCGAACTGCGTTGTGGTAAACGTTCCCAAGGTGGCCAGAGGAAACGCTTTAAAGACACTGAAAATCTAACTGAATGCTTTTGAAATTCATCATGACACCTGGGAGGCTGCAGCCAGAGATCAAAATTCGTGGCGTGCATCATTACGCAAGATTGCAGTCATATGTGAGGCAACAAGGACTGCAAGAGTTGTGAAGAAAAGGCAGGACAGAAAAACTACTACAGGAATTTCTCCTCCAGAAACGTCAAACATTCTTTGCCCACATTGTCAAAGAACATTTCGAGCCAAAATAGGCCTTATCAGCCATCTTAGAACCCACGGCTCCATACCTTCAACCCCACTGGATGAAATGAATGGTCATCATCATTCTTGGTGGACAAACAACAGGCAATGTATAGGGTGACTGTGATGATGGTGTATAGAGTGACTGAAATGGTAATGTATAAGGTGACTGAGATGGTAATGTATAGGGTGACTGAGATCGTAATGTATGGAGTGACTGAGATGGTGATGAATGGAGTGACTGAGATGGTAATGTATAGAGTGACTGAGATGGTAATGTATGGAGTGACTGAGATGGTAATGTATGGAGTGACTGAGATGGTGATGAATGGAGTGACTGAGATGGTAATGTATAGAGTGACTGAGATGGTAATGTATGGAGTGACTGAGATGGTAATGTATGGAGTGACTGAGATGGTGATGAATGGAGTGACTGAGATGGTGATGAATGGAGTGACTGAGATGGTGATGAATGGAGTGACTGAGATGGTGATGTATAGAGTGACTGAGATGGTAATGTATAGAGTGACTGAGATGGTGATGAATGGAGTGACTGAGATGGTAATGTATAGAGTGACTGAGATGGTAATGTATAGAGTGACTGAGATGGTAATGTATGGAGTGACTGAGATGGTAATGTATGGAGTGACTGAGATGGTAATGTATGGAGTGACTGAGATAGTAATGTATAGAGTGACTGAGATGGTAATGTATAGAGTGACTGAGATGGTGATGTATGGAGTGATTGGGATGGTAATGTATAGAGTGACTGAGATGGTAATGTATAGAGTGACTGAGATGGTAATGTATGGAGTGACTGAGATGATGATGTATGGAGTGACTGAGATGGTAATGTACAGAGTGACTGAGATGGTAATGTATAGAGTGACTGAGATGGTAATGTATGGAGTGACTGAGATGATGATGCATAGAGTGACTGAGATGGTGGTGTATAGAGTGAATGAGATGATGATGTATGAAGTTACTGAGATGATTGCGTATAGAGTGACTGATATGATGATGTATAGATTGACTGAGATGGTGATGCATAGAGTGACTGAGACGGTAATGTATAGAGTGACTGAGATGGTGATGTATAGAGTGACTAAGATTGTAATGTATAGAGTGACTGAGATGGTGATGTATAGAGTGACTGAAATGGTGATGTATAGAGTGACTGAGATGATGGTGTATAGAGTGATTGAGATGGTAATGTATGGAGTGACTGAGATGATGATGTATAGAGTGACTGAGATGGTGATGTATAGAGTGATTAAGATGGTAATGTATAGAGTGACTGAGATGATTGCGCATAGAGTGACTGATATGATGATGTATAGAGTGACTGAGATGGCGATGCATAGAGTGACTAAGATGGTAATGTATAGAGTGACTGAGATGGTGATGTATAGAGTGACTGAAATGGTGATGTATAGAGTGACTGAGATGATGGTGTATAGAGAGACTGAGATGCTAATGTATGGAGTGACTGAGATGATGATGTATAGAGTGACTGAGATGGTGATGTATAGAGTGATTAAGATGGTAATGTATAGAGTGACTGAGATGGTAATGTAAAGAGTGACTGAGATGGTGATGTATGGAGTAACTGAGATGGTGATGTATAGAGTGACTGTGATGGTGATGTATAGAGTGACTGAGATGGTAATGTATAGAGTGACTGAGATGGTGATGTATAGAGTGACTGAGATGATGATGTATAGAGTGACTGAGATGGTGATGAATAGAGTGACTGAGATTGTAATGTATAGAGTAACTGAGATGGTGATGTATAGAGTGACTGAGATGGTGATGTATAGAGTGACTGAGATGGTAATGTACAGAGTGACTGAGATGATGATGTATAGAGTGACTGAGATGATAATGTATAGAGTGACTGAGATGATAATGTATAGAGTGACTGAGATGGTGATGTATAGAGTGACTGAGATGATGATGTATAGAGTGACTGAGATGATGATGTATAGAGTGACTTAGATGGTGATGTATAGAGTGACTGAGATGATAATGTATAGAGTGACTGAGATGATGATGTATAGAGTGACTGAGATGATAATGTATAGAGTGACTGAGATGATAATGTATAGAGTGACTGAGATGATGATGTATAGCGTGACTGAGATGGTAATGTATAGAGTGACTGAGATGGTAATGTATAGAGTGACTGAGATGGTGGATGTAAAGAGTGACTGAGATGGTGATGTATAGAGTGACTGAGATGGTGATGTATAGAGTGACTGAGATGGTGATGTATAGAGTGACTGAGATGGTGATGTATAGAGTGACTAAGATGGTAATGTATGGAGTGACTGAGATGATGATGTATAGAGTGACTGAGATTGTAATGTATAGAGTGACTGAGATGGTAATGTATAGAGTGACTTAGATGGTGGATGTATAGGGTGACTGAGATGGTGATGTATAGAGTGACTGAGATGGTAATGTATAGAGTGACTGAGATGGTGATGTATAGGGTGACTGAGATGGTGGATGTATAGGGTGACTGAGATGGTGATGTATAGAGTGACTCAGATGGTAATGTATGGAATGACTGAGATGATGATGTATAGAGTGACTCAGATGGTAATGTATGGAGTGACTGAGATGGTGATGAATGGAGTGACTGAGATGGTAATGTATAGAGTGACTGAGATGGTAATGTATGGAGTGACTGAGATGGTAATGTATGGAGTGACTGACATGGTGATGAATGGAGTGACTGAGATGGTGATGAATGGAGTGACTGAGATGGTGATGAATGGAGTGACTGAGATGGTGATGTATAGAGTGACTGAGATGGTAATGTATAGAGTGACTGAGATGGTGATGAATGGAGTGACTGAGATGGTAATGTATAGAGTGACTGAGATGGTAATGTATAGAGTGACTGAGATGGTAATGTATGGAGTGACTGAGATGGTAATGTATGGAGTGACTGAGATGGTAATGTATGGAGTGACTGAGATAGTAATGTATAGAGTGACTGAGATGGTAATGTATAGAGTGACTGAGATGGTGATGTATGGAGTGACTGGGATGGTAATGTATAGAGTGACTGAGATGGTAATGTATAGAGTGACTGAGATGGTAATGTATGGAGTGACTGAGATGATGATGTATGGAGTGACTGAGATGGTAATGTACAGAGTGACTGAGATGGTAATGTATAGAGTGACTGAGATGGTAATGTATGGAGTGACTGAGATGATGATGCATAGAGTGACTGAGATGGTGGTGTATAGAGTGAATGAGATGATGATGTATGAAGTTACTGAGATGATTGCGTATAGAGTGACTGATATGATGATGTATAGATTGACTGAGATGGTGATGCATAGAGTGACTGAGACGGTAATGTATAGAGTGACTGAGATGGTGATGTATAGAGTGACTAAGATTGTAATGTATAGAGTGACTGAGATGGTGATGTATAGAGTGACTGAAATGGTGATGTATAGAGTGACTGAGATGATGGTGTATAGAGTGACTGAGATGGTAATGTATGGAGTGACTGAGACGATGATGTATAGAGTGACTGAGATGGTGATGTATAGAGTGATTAAGATGGTAATGTATAGAGTGACTGAGATGATTGCGCATAGAGTGACTGATATGATGATGTATAGAGTGACTGAGATGGCGATGCATAGAGTGACTAAGATGGTAATGTATAGAGTGACTGAGATGGTGATGTATAGAGTGACTGAAATGGTGATGTATAGAGTGACTGAGATGATGGTGTATAGAGTGACTGAGATGCTAATGTATGGAGTGACTGAGATGATGATGTATAGAGTGACTGAGATGGTGATGTATAGAGTGATTAAGATGGTAATGTATAGAGTGACTGAGATGGTAATGTAAAGAGTGACTGAGATGGTGATGTATGGAGTAACTGAGATGGTGATGTATAGAGTGACTGTGATGGTGATGAATGGAGTGACTGAGATGGTGATGAATGGAGTGACTGAGATGGTGATGAATGGAGTGACTGAGATGGTGATGTATAAGGTGACTAAGATGGTAATGTATAGGGTGACTGAGATGGTGATGAATGGAGTGACTGAGATGGTGATGAATGGAGTGACTGAGATGGTAATGTATGGAGTGACTGAGATGGTGATGAATGGAGTGACTGAGATGGTGATGAATGGAGTGACTGAGATGGTAATGTATAGGGTGACTGAGATGGTGATGAATGGAGTGACTGAGATGGTGATGAATGGAGTGACTAAGATGGTAATGTATAGGGTGACTGAGATGGTAATGTATGGAGTGACTGAGATGATAATGTATGGAGTGACTGAGATGGTTATGAATGGAGTGACTGAGATGGTAGTGTATGGAGTGACTGAGATGATAATGTATGGAGTGACTGAGATGGTGATGAATGGAGTGACTGAGATGGTGATGAATGGAGTGACTGAGATGGTGATGAATGGAGTGACTGAGATGGTAATGTATAGAGTGACTGAGATGGTGATGTATGGAGTGACTGAGATGGTAATGTATAGAGTGACTGAGATGGTGATGAATGGAGTGACTGAGATGGTAATGTATAGAGTGACTGAGATGGTAATGTATAGAGTGACTGAGATGGTGATGTATGGAGTGACTGAGATGGTAATGTATGGAGTGACTGAGATGGTGATGAATGGAGTGACTGAGATGGTAATGTATAGAGTGACTGAGATGGTAATGTATAGAGTGACTGAGATGGTAATGTATAGAGTGACTGAGATGGTAATGTATAGAGTGACTGAGATGGTAATGTATAGGTGACTAAGATGGTAATGTATAGGGTGACTGAGATGGTAATGTATAGAGTGACTGAGATGGTAATGTATAGAGTGACTGAGATGGTAATGTATAGAGTGACTGAGATGGTAATGTATAAGGTGACTAAGATGGTAATGTATAGGGTGACTGAGATGGTAATGTATGGAGTGACTGAGATGATAATGTATGGAGTGACTGAGATGGTAATGTATGGAGTGACTGAGATGATATGTATGGAGTGACTGAGATGATAATGTATGGAGTGACTGAGATGGTAATGTATGGAGTGACTGAGATGGTAGATGTAATGGAGTGACTGAGATGGTAATGTATGGAGTGACTGAGATGATAATGTATGGAGTGACTGAGATGATAATGTATGGAGTGACTGAGATGGTGAATGTATGGAGTGACTGAGATGGTAATGTATGGAGTGACTGAGATGGTAATGTATGGAGTGACTGAGATGATAATGTATGGAGTGACTGAGATGGTAATGTATGGAGTGACTGAGATGGTAATGTATGGAGTGACTGAGATGATAATGTATGGAGTGACTGAGATGGTAATGTATGGAGTGACTGAGATGATAATGTATGGAGTGACTGAGATGGTAATGTATGGAGTGACTGAGATGGTAATGTATGGAGTGACTGAGATGGTAATGTATGGAGTGACTGAGATGGTAGATGTATGGAGTGACTGAGATGGTAATGTATGGAGTGACTGAGATGGTAATGTATGGAGTGACTGAGATGGTAATGTATGGAGTGACTGAGTTTGGTGATGTATAGAGGGGCTGAGATGGTAATGAATAGAGTAACTGAGATGGTGATGTATAGAGTGACTGGATGGTGATGTATAGAGTGACTGAGAGGGTAATGTATAGAGTGACTGAGATGTGATGAATAGAGTGACTGAGTTTGTAATGTATAGAGTAACTGAGATGGTAATGTATAGAGTGACTGAGATGATGATGTATAGAGTGACTGAGATGATGATGTATAGAGGGGACTGAGATGGTGATGTATAGAGTGACTAAAGGGGTACATGTATAGAGTGACTGAGAGGGTGATGTATAGAGTGACTGAGATGTAATTTTATAGAGTGACTGAGATGGTGATGTATAGAGTGACTGAGATGTAATTTTATAGAGTGACTGAGATGATGATGTATAGAGTGACTAGATGGTGATGTATAGAGTGACTGAGAGGGTAATGTATAGAGTGACTGAGAGGGTAATGTATAGAGTGACTGAGAGGGTAATGTATAGAGTGACTGAGATGATAATGTATAGAGTGACTGAGATGATGATGTATAGCGTGACTGAGATGGTAATGTATAGAGTGACTGAGATGGTAATGTATAGAGTGACTGAGATGGTGGATGTATAGAGTGACTGAGATGGTGATGTATAGAGTGACTGAGATGGTGATGTATAGAGTGACTAAGATGGTAATGTATGGAGTGACTGAGATGATGATGTATAGAGTGACTGAGATGGTAATGTATAGAGTGACTGAGATGGTAATGTATAGAGTGACTTAGATGGTGGATGTATAGGGTGACTGAGATGGTGATGTATAGAGTGACTGAGATGGTAATGTACAGAGTGACTGAGATGATGATGTATAGAGTGACTGAGATGATAATGTATAGAGTGACTGAGATGATAATGTATAGAGTGACTGAGATGGTGATGTATAGAGTGACTGAGATGATGATGTATAGAGTGACTGAGATGATGATGTATAGAGTGACTTAGATGGTGATGTATAGAGTGACTGAGATGATAATGTATAGAGTGACTGAGATGATGATGTATAGAGTGACTGAGATGATAATGTATAGAGTGACTGAGATGATAATGTATAGAGTGACTGAGATGATGATGTATAGCGTGACTGAGATGGTAATGTATAGAGTGACTGAGATGGTAATGTATAGAGTGACTGAGATGGTGGATGTATAGAGTGACTGAGATGGTGATGTATAGAGTGACTGAGATGGTGATGTATAGAGTGACTGAGATGGTGATGTATAGAGTGACTGAGATGGTGATGTATAGAGTGACTAAGATGGTAATGTATGGAGTGACTGAGATGATGATGTATAGAGTGACTGAGATTGTAATGTATAGAGTGACTGAGATGGTAATGTATAGAGTGACTTAGATGGTGGATGTATAGGGTGACTGAGATGGTGATGTATAGAGTGACTGAGATGGTAATGTATAGAGTGACTGAGATGGTGATGTATAGGGTGACTGAGATGGTGGATGTATAGGGTGACTGAGATGGTGATGTATAGAGTGACTCAGATGGTAATGTATGGAATGACTGAGATGATGATGTATAGAGTGACTCAGATGGTAATGTATGGAGTGACTGAGATGATGATGTATAGAGTGACTCAGATGGTAATGTATGGAGTGACTGAGATGATGATGTATAGAGTGACTAAGATGGTAATGTATGGAGTGACTGAGATGATGATGTATAGAGTGACTCAGATGGTAATGTATGGAGTGACTGAGATGATGATGTATAGAGTGACTCAGATGGTAATGTATGGAGTGACTGAGATGGTGGATGTATAGGGTGACTGAGATGGTGATGTATAGAGTGACTAAGATGGTAATGTATGGAGTGACTGAGATGATGATGTATAGAGTGACTCAGATGGTAATGTATGGAGTGACTGAGATGATGATGTATAGAGTAACTGAGATGGTGGATGTATAGAGTGATTAAGATGGTAATGTATAGAGTGACTGAGATGGTGATGTATAGATGATTAAGATGGTAATGTATAGAGTGATTAAGATGGTAATGTATAGAGTGACTGAGATGGTGATGTATAGAGTGACTGAGATGGTGATGTATAGAATGATTAAGATGGTAATGTATAGAGTGATTAAGATGGTAATGTATAGAGTGACTGAGATGATGATGTATAGAGTGACTGAGATGGTGATGTATAGAGTGATTAAGATGGTAATGTATAGAGTGACTGAGATGGTGATGTATAGAGTGACTGAGATGGTGATGTGTAGAGTGACGTGCGACTCGAACCGCTTCCAATTCTCGTGCACTCACGTCAACCACGGGAACACTAGCATTTTACCGCTAGAAAACATCATAGACATGTATCACCCGAGCCGAAGTGCAGTAAGAACACAAGCATGTATGTCAGATATGTTCACAGTCAATACAGGAGTGAGACAGGGATGTGTGCTCTCTCCTTTGCTATTTAATATCTACATGGACAGAATATCCAAAGAAGCAAGTCTTGACAGAACAGATTCAGGAAATTTAGAACTCTTTACTACAAATGAAACAACTGACCCACAGGATTAACTTCTATTTGCAGACGATCAGTGCCTGTTTTACAGCGATGAGGGCAGACTACAAAATCATATTAATAATCTGAGTTCAACATGAGTTCAACCATATGAGTATAAATACAGCCAAAACCGAAGTAATGCAAGTTAGTAGATCGCCGGGCCCACTAAGTATACTAGATAAGTAGTACAATTCTGAAACAAGTTAAAGAATTCTAATATCTTGGAAGTATGATCACAGAAGATTACAGATTGGACAGAGAAATTGAAATCAGATGTCAAAAAGCTAGTGCACTTACATATCAACTATCACCCTTACTGAAACATCCAAATATACCCATGTCCGCAAAACGACAGATAATAAACAGCATATTCACACCAACTCTATGCTACCAATCTCAAACTTGGACTTTATGCAAATCACACTTTCGCAAAATCAACACATGGGAGAGAGATGTCTGAGGAGAGCTGCCAACATTAACAATCCGAGACCCAGTAAGAAATGCTGTTATCAGACAGACAGTGAGATGAACACCTTGTGCCACATTTATTGAAAGACAGAAGATCAAGTGGTTTGGCCATGTACGTTGGAATGCAAAACCAACAACTACCATCACTGGCCTTACATTAAAGATCATCTGCGACGAGACCAAGAGGACGTCCAAGAAGAAAATGGTTTTACGACATCAAAGACATTGTACAATCACACGGAATGACACTATCAAGTGCCGTCCACCGGGCGCTGCAGCGCAAATTATTCCACGCCACGACGCTTGACGGTAGAAGTGGAAGATGATGATGATGATGATGATGATGATGATGATGATGATGATGATGATGATGTCTTGGCAAGATTACGCTCAGTAGTTTGTCATTGATTTCTGGGCGACCGGCTCACTTATTCCCATAAGTAACCAAGGCGACGCGAACTGCTACCGAATCTTTCGAAGCTGTCTTTCCCTACATAGATATACGGGACAACGGAGAAAATCGTTAACACCCTTTACCGGGAAGACCGGCAAATTACAAGTACCACTCTGGTAATAGGGAAAGATAATACCAACGTTACCATTATCGAACTTTCGAGAAATGTATGTCCTTATTCACGGCCTCACAGGCCTAATGTTTCATAATTGGCGCTTACTCAACCGAAACAATGTCATCCATGTTTTCACATGAGCACTTCCATAAAAACCAAGATATCATAAATTGTTAACACCAATTAACATTAACAAAGCTTTCTAGTGTAATTATTTATCGTCCTAACATTTATTTGATTGCTGCTTTCTAGCACTAATGTCATTATAATTTTCTTGCAAGCAGTTATTCTTATGCCTAAACCGCCACATTCTAAAGAATGTGTTTTAGCATTAGCGAGCAAATCAGTGAAGTAGATTGAGTTGAGCTAATAATCGACATCACTGCACTCAGGACATTAGTAATACTACTAATCGTTACCATCGCTATCTGATTGAAAGTTATTCTTGTCTTCCCTCTCAGCTTTGAGGTTCTTCCATAAAAGTGAAGTCGATAGGGTGGTTTCGCTGATCATATCTTGAGCGCTGTTGAACGTGGGGTTGACGATTGCTTCTGTCGACCACTTGTAAGGAAAAGGTTGGCTACATATCAATCCGTGTATTAAGGACTAAAAATGTGATGGTCCTATCACATCACATATCCACAGGTAGTTCCTGCTCGGTGACTTTATGGCGGTGGGGTTGGCACAACTCAGACACGTTCGGTGACTTTATGGCGTTGGTGCTTGCACAACTCAGACACGTTCGGTGACTTTATGGCGGTGGGGTTGGCACAACTCAGACACGTTCGGTGACTTTATGGCGGTGTAGCTAGCACAACTCAGACAAGTTGTAGGTTTCTTTTCGGCGACTTTATGGCGGTGGTGCTAGCATAACGCAGACCAATAGTAGGTTCCTATTCAGTGACTTTATGGCGGTGGGACTTTTTAATAAATTAATAAAAGCTGACGGGTGCGCTGCGTGGTCTGCAGGTATAGTGTCCGCCTCGAGTGCTGGAGGTCCCGGGTTCAAAGCACCGTTGAGGACCGGGATTTTTTCACGTGGACTTCTAGTAATAAAATTTCCACTGGTCTCTGGGTAGTGAGATCGGACACCCGTGTGTAATGTTGCGCACGTAAAACATCCCTTCGCAGTTGGAAATCGAAAAATTGTAGCCTGACGGCGCTGCCCGGGCAAAAACTTCGAGTCAAACATCTACCCAAATTATTTCAGGATCCTCGCTGGTGCTACAGAGTTCATGCACTGAGCTGAGTTTCTCCAAACTCAGGTTTGAGTTAGGGGGAGAACGGAGCACTTATGGGTTACACCCGTGTGCCGTGATGTTGAACCATTGACTAAAACTAAAAAGACTAAATAACAGCAGACGTTGAGTATGGTGAGGAAAGACTGGCAGGGTGATTAGAACACCTCGCTTCTAGTCGGCACTTATACCATTATATGAAATTCAATCACAATGCGGTCTGCTTCTAAATCGCCCTGAGCTGTGTTTCGAACGTGGTATGCGGGATTACGAATTGTATACGTAACTTCTTATCCACAGAGTTGAAATAATAACACAACGTACGTATATTTCTTACTAAACGTATCAAGAAGAGAGACAATCAGGGGTTATAGCAGCGCCAGATTTTATTAGAAGGCAGTAAGTCAAATGGTTTGGCCATATAACTAGAGTACTAACTAATAGTATACTGGACAAACTGACTGGCACCTTGCCGTCTAGATAGGCGATAGTTTGTAAAATGGGGGTTTCTCTCCATAACACAAAGCCTGGGCTGAATTTAGAGACCATGTGTTGCTTATGTAGCATGATCCCTCTCTCGGCCTGTCTAGTTTACGCCAGAGGAAAGGTGACACCAATACGTCTGGAACAAGACAAGCTGCAGAAGCTGCTGGATCAGCAAAGCAATGCTCTGTCCGCCTGTCGGAGCTTCGATCCTAGACCAGTTACCAACCAAGGCTTAGGGCTTGGTTTGCCCTGCCATGACATTTAGTCTTTAGGTTGCATTTCCTCACACCAGGATAAGTTTTGTGCGCTCCCAAATGCGCTCATCCGCCCGAAGCCGTTGGTACAATATGAAGTGTCGGGTTTGGTGAGCGCCGCCCAACATTCGGCGCTAACAGGAAGCAGGTAGTACCGTCTACTGTAATACGGTTTCTCAGTCATATCTGACTAAGACATCTCATGAAAACATCAGGATAACATTATACCACAGCAAGCAATTATATACAGACCACATGGAAGCAGAAGAAGAGGCCGACTACTTAAACGTTAGACAGAGGGAATGACAGAGTCCATGGAAATCTCGATACACGAATTCTATAAACGGGCACTCTCCCGCTGTTTATGCTTCACCTCAACGCAGGAAGGTACAAGAGGAACAAGATGTGTTGTGATGAGATGAGTAATTTATATTAAACTTGTGTAAGAAGAATTCCGGGTAGACATGTGTGATGGTGTCACAATAACTGAAACTGAGCGTGAGTTAATGTGATATCATTAACTAAAATGTCCTGATAATGAGTTAGTCTAGGATTTAGCGGCATGATTCTATTACGACATTTCCAAACCAATAGTTACATTGCCTTTTTTTTTAAACGGGCGTGCAATGAAACTTGACCACCCAACTACCCTCATAGATATTTCATCACCACTCAAAGAGTACACACACCTTACCCAGCATCAGTATCACAGAAATAAAAAGAACGAACGAAGGAAGCAAGGAACGAACTTTATTTTCAAAATATTATGATTTGGGTAACACGGGAGAATCTTTGTTATACTACACCAGTCAGTTGGACTAAATGTTGACTTCTCTTTCTTGACTTGGGGACGTAAAGTACAAGTACTTCTGAAGTCGGAGTGGGTTCACCTGAGGGCAAGGGACACTGGTAATAGGAAAGCTAATCCACACACTAGATGTGGTTGTACATATATGGATTGTGGAGTTCACAGCGAGAGTACGTAAACAAACTTTAAAAAACAATATTCTCTGGCCTTTAAAATGATGATGAGTTTGCTAAGGGGCATGTAGTCTGTACTGAGATACTGTTCAAGCAAGGTTGCGATGGCGTGCATAAGGATTGGTGGTGTTTTTGATTTCTTGTGTAAGATTGTTCCACAGCTGATGTGTGGAGTACGCTAAGCTCCTTTTATACATGGTGTCTCACTACACTTTGTATTTAGAACAATTAATGTCAATGCGCACTGTCAGTAGCGGGTTTTACCCCTGGGCTCGTTACTTGCCAAAATGAGGGAAAGATAGGCCAGATACTTTAACGTTACATACATGTATCAAGTAACAGACTATAACGGTTATATAAATGTATAAATTCACATACTTTAGCGGTTATATATATATATGTATCAACTCACTTCCACTAAGGTTTATATAAATGCATTAATTAACAGACTATAAAGGTTGTTTAAATTTATTAACTCATATGCTCTAATGTTACATACATTTATCACTCACATTCTCTAACCATTATATAAATTTACAAACTCATCCTCACCATCATCATGTGCCATGCCGTAAGCTCAGCGGTCATGCTTCGCCATCTTACACAATACCAGAGTCGTGGATCAGAAATGTGTTCTTATCACCACGCATACTCTATTATTATATAACGATTATATAAACATATCAATTCGCATACTGTAACGTTTATATAAATATATAAAATCAAATATCCTAACGGTTATATAATCTTCTCAGTCCACACACGCTAACGTTTATACAGAATAAATGTTTTAATCCACATACTCTAAAGATTATATATATTTATCAACTCACATTCACTAACGATTATATTAATTTATCAACTCACATATTCTAAAGATTTTATTAATTTATCATCTCACATACTCTAACGATTATATTATTGTATCAACTAATATACTCTAACGTTTGTGTACATTGAACAACTCACTTACCCTAACGATTATATACACGTATCAACTCACTTATCCTAACGGTTATATAAACTTACCAGCTCACACACACTATTATACACATTTATCATCAAATACGTACACCCCCGTACACTGACAGCTGTTCGACATGTCAACAAATATTCTGCTCATAAACACTAACGGTTAATACATTTATGAGCAATTTATCCATTTATAATGGCTAATGCGTGCACCAAAATCACTCCGTCTCAGATACTGTAGTTCTGTTTATCAGCCTATTAACGACAACAATATTGCACCAACTGACATACAATAATACCCGTTCTGTTTACGATCAAACTATTTCATCTCTAATCACTACTGACTGTTTATGCATAAAAACAACACAAGCGAGGCTACTCATACACAGAAATATCACTTCTATTTAGAAACAACAAAGAAACATGGCGTGGCACTAACTGAATAAACCACGAACAGTGATA
>JACEFZ010023267.1:77500-212500 GCA_014155875.1 Cepaea nemoralis | reverse complement strand
AGCTATATATTGGTCAGTGTGTTGTCCATTTTGCAGCTATACATCGGTCAGTGTTTTGTCCATTATGCAGCTATTTATTGGTCAGTGTGTTGTCCATTTTGCAGCTATATGTCGGTCAGTGTGTTGTCCATTATGCAGCTATTTATTGGTCGGGTGTTGTCCATTTTGCAGCTATATTGGTTGCGTGTTGTCCATTTTGTCTGTTTTCGCTAGGGGTATTGCTTTACATTTCGGAAAGTTATCTGCCCCGCATAAGGTAGGCAGACAGACTCTCTCTCTCTCTCTCTCTCTCTCTCTCTCTCTCTCTCTCTCTCTCTCTCTCTCTCTCTCTCTCTCTCTCTCTCTCTCTCTCTCTCTCTCTCTCTCTCTCGTATGTGCGTGCGTGCTTACGAGAGAGAAAGAATGAGACGTTGTAATAAGTCGCCGCCAAAGTTCATGCAAGTATTCTTGCGAGACAGGCAGATTCTGTGAAGTTCTAAGTCGATATTACATATCAGGTCAACAACTCGACACTAATCCATCTGCTCCCGCGGTTATTCTGTTGTCCTGTCGTGGACTGCACTAATGCCTTTTGTCTGCTAACACAGCACCAAGCGCTTCCGTTGTGTGCCCGAGCCCCGTGATAGCATTTGTGCTATATTTGTTTTTCAGCCAAGTTAGCTGCGTGCCCTTTTACAGGAAATTGCAACCAACCCTAGCATTTGTTGACCGATTCTGTGCAGTTTTGCATTCATTGCCATTGCTTTCTGAATGACCGGCGCTCAAATCATTGTTAAAATCAACGCCAAGTTGTTTGTTTCTAAATCGCCAGCGTCTGGCCTTGCGCCGTGTTGTGAAACTGCGATCACAACCTCTAGGCCACAGGCGCGGACATTTTGAACACGTGATACCATATTAAACCCGTCTGGTTTATAACTGGAAATCAATACCGTCCCGGTCGGTAACTATAGCTTTCAAATTTTATGTTGTCTAGTGCATCATCTAATCTCTAATTCCTTTTTCTCCTTCTGTGAGCTCCAAACAATACTACGTGTGTTTATTTATGTAACTGTTTCAGTGGCCTCAACTGGTTCCCAAATTGATTTACTGTGTGTAATACGTGTACAGCATTAGAACTGACCAATCATTTCTCTTCTTTAAATGCTTGTTAATATACTGGACATAGCATTTACGGTCCGATGTGTTTGTGCGTTTGTTATTTGACCTATGCTGGTTTAATATAAATTTTGAGACCTAAGGTGCTATCTCAATGGTATGATACGAATTCTGTCCGTATTCTATAGTTTTAGGTTCATGTGTATGATAGACATGACTAATGAAGACACTTTTTTGGAGTGTCTAGTTCAGTGGTTCTCAACCGGTGGGGAATTCTCCCTCCCCAGGGGGAATTTTAGGGTTTCCAAGGGGAAAAAAAGGGGGGGGGGGGTGTTTAAGATTATTTCAAGATGGCATTAATACAAGAACCGATTGCTTTATATTGTTTTTCCCTTCATACTTTATGGTTCTGTACGTCTCACCCGTCTGAAATTCATTTTGTAACGTGAGGAGACCCGCAAATCACGTTTTATGTAGACGTCTAGGCTTGTTTTAGTATGTGCTATTAAATTTAGCTTCCATTATTACGTATACTGTGTAGGGGTGGGGGATTTTTAGGGTGGAAGTACGAAAAGGGGAGGGGGGATGACGTTCTGAAAATATGGTGAAGGGGGGCACGGGCCAAAAAAAGGCTGAGAACCACTGGTCTAGTTGGTCATGCGTCGAAGTACACTTGTTCCTGCAGCGAGGCGCTGTCGCCATTTGGAGGTGACAGGTTCGAATAGCTTTCAAGTTGTATGTTGTTTAGTGCGTCCTCTAGTCTCTACTTATTTCTTCTACTTCTGTGAACGCCAAACAATACTACGTGTGTTTATTTATATAACTGGTTTATAACTGACGTGTCCTTGTTAGCGATTTGGTCTGAGCTGAACTTCTCCCCAATAAGAGACTTTCTCTCTTCCACAATAGAACAATATTTATAATTAGGTGTGTTGGGTATTCCAGCTAAAATATGATTAATCTATTCATTCCACGTGATATATGTGGGTCAGCATGGCTGAATGGGTAAGAACATTCGCTCTTAAACGTCCAGCGTGCTGTTGCCGAAGTAACGTGTCCAACCCCTACACGGGTCAGTTGGATTAAAATGTTGTACTTCTCGTCCTTCTTCTCTTGAGGATGTAAATTACAAACAATCGTCAGTCTAGTGCACTAGAAGTAACACATGATGTACTTTTTTTTTTTAAAGTATGGACTTCGCTTAAGTTCAAGCCAGCGAAGGCAAAATACAAATTGTCTCTAACATCCCATCTCACATGTGCCCTTTCCATCTTGTGGGTGAGTCCAGAGTCCAAGGTTGGGCAAGTCCATAGGCCAAGTTTCATACATTCTTCTTCTTCTTCTTCTTCTTCTTCTTCTTCTTCTTCTTCTTCTTCTTCTTCTTCTTCTTCTTCTTCTTCTTCTTCTTCCTTTCTTCCTTTCTTTCTTTCTTTCTTCTTCTTCTTCTTCTTCTTCTTCTTCTTCTTCTTCTTCTTCTTCTTCTTCTTCTTCTTCTTCCACTACTTCTACTTCTTCTTCTGCTCCCACTCCTCCTTCTCTTCCACCTTCTCCTCCTCCTCCAACCTCCTCCTCCTCCTCCTCCTTTTACCCCTTTCTCCTCCTCCTCCTCCGTCTTTTTCTACTTCTACTACTACTCCTCCTCCTTCTCCCCCTTCTTCTTCTTCGTCTCCTTCTCCCCTTCTCCGTCTTCTTTCTTTTTTTTCGCACACAGCATACGTTTTATAAAGCACCCTCGCACTCGTTTTCTCACTGTTATTGACCTTATCCACCAGTTGTTCTAACGCCCCCAACCCATCAGCCGTGATGTAGATGCCGCACGGATTGTATTTTATAGTGCGGTTTTGGTATCTGCTTGGGCGCCTGCTATTCTCGTGTCATTTAGGCATGTCTCGATCTGTTTGCCTCCAGGTGCACACTCCTTCAGTCGGTGAATTTACATGTGTCAGTATCTGCTATTTACGCACCATGTCGTATGCCTTCATCTATCTATCTATCTATCTATCTATCTATCTATATATCTATCTATCTATCTATCTATCTATCTATCTATCTATCTATCTATCTATCTATCTATCTATCTATCTGCCTGCCTGCTGCCTGTCTGTCTGTCTCTACTTCCCCCCCTCTCTCTCTCTCTCTCTCTCTCTCTCTCTCTCTCTCTCTCTTTCTCTCTTTCTCTCTTTCTCTCTCCTTCTCTCTCTGCCTGCCTATACACGGAAGAACGGAATGTAAGACGGTCCTGCAAGCCCATTTGTGATCCTTTGAAAATAAAGTTCGTTCGTTCGTTCGTTCTGTTTTGTCTGTATGTATATCTGTCTTGTCTGTGCGTATGTCTGTCTTGTCTGTATGTATGCTTGTCTTTTCTGTATGTGGCTGTACGATCGTCTGTGTCTTTCTCTTCCTTTGTATTTGTAGGTGTACAAGACTACTATATGTCTGTCTATACGCCCACCTGTCTATACTTAGCACAGTGTTGATATTGTCTGTGTTATTTCATCGTGAATGGTGTGTTCTGAATCGCGACCCATATCGATCTGTTCAATACTAGAGAGAGAGAGACAGGAACCAGGGCATTTGCGCAACTCTATCCACTACAGCTGTCTTCACCCTTTGGTAACAAGCAAGATTGAAATATTGATCGCTCTAACAACTTACATTTTGCAATGCACGGTAATAGCCATCTGTGATACCCACAATGTTACATTGCTTGTTGAACACAATTGTCACACGCGTGTCTATTATGGTCATCATGCTCTTCATCAGGCTTGTAGACTTGGTGTTGAAATCGTCTGTTAATGTCACTGTACTGTTCCCTAGTTCTGCAGTTCTCTTCGTCGCTTTTTAAGTCTAAGACCATATGTTGTTCCTTGACGTTAGTGCTCTGGTTGTTTATCGCTGTTTTGTATTTTCCGTATTACATCTGCAAGTCTCATGTTGTGACTGAAAGAACCGTGACCGAGAGAGTCGTGACTGAGAAGAGTCGTGACTGAGAAAGTCGTGACCGGAGATGCCGTGACCGAGATATCCGTGACCGAGAGAGTCGTGACCGAGAGAGTCGTGACCGAGAGAGTCGTGACTGAGAAAGTCGTGAACGGGAGAGCCGTGACCGAGATATCCGTGACAGAGAGTCGTCACCGAGAGAGTCGTGACCGAGAGAGACGTGACCTTGAAAGCCGTGACCGAGATATCCGTGACAGAGAGCCGTGACCGGGAGAGTCGTGGGCGAAATATCCGTGACAGAGAGCCGTGACCGGCAGAATCATGACGGAGAGAGTCGTGACCGAGATATCTGTGACAGAGAGTTGTGACCGGGAGAGCCGTGACCGAGATATCCGTGACAGAGAGCCGTGACCATGAGAGTCATGACCGAGAGAGACGTGACCAGGAGAGTCATGACCGAAACAGCCGTGACCGGGAGAGCCGTGATCGAGAGAGTCGTGACCGAGACAGTCGTGATCTGGAGAGCCGTGACCGAGAAAGCCGTGACCGAGAAAGCCGTGACCAAGAGAGACGTGACCGTTAAAGTTGTGACCAAGAGAACCAGTGACCGAGAATTTACAATGTCCACCTCAGGCTCCAGAAAATATCGGGTTCGGTTCCTGAATGGAGCTTTGAATTCCCCCGCCCCCCGAATCATCGGTATCTAATAATATTACACGTCCCCTTGTTGTTGTTTTTTTTTGGGGGGGTAGTAGGTCTGATACCTAGCCTTCCTGGATAACGACGAAAAAACAGGAGATTCTGTGTGCTAGTTGTGCCGCTAACAATCCCACGGCAGTTGGAAATCGCAAAGAGTAGGCCGTAAAGCAGCCGCCCTGGCAAATTTGTTAGGAAAAGTAAAACCTACCCACGGGTAGATGGAGTCCTTTACTTTGGGTGGAATCTGTCTAAAGGAAGTTTTTAAGAAAGTTAGTTGCATATCCTTTACAGGACGTCGCAGTCAACACCAGCATTTTTTGCTGTTGTAATCTTTTGGCAAGTTTACGTTCAGTAGTTTGCCATTGCTTTCTGAACGACCGGCACCCATACCATTTCGTAAAAAACCAACGCAAGGCGGTCTGCTGCCAAATCGCCCGCAGATGTGTTTTGAACGAGGGTATGAGGTTGCGTTGGCAACCCTTTCGCCACGGAATAGGCAATGGAAGCAGTAGTAGGCCTCTTTCAGTCCTGAAGGACTATAGAGTTGTGCCTCTGGGGAGGTACCTGGCTGCACTGCTGGTGACTGTATAGTCCAATGCGAGAATGACAATCCCTGTCACAGTTTCCGCATCTGTAAGACGAGGCAAGTCCCGTCAGTAAGTGACTGCGTTTTAAGCCTGTGCCGCCTATCCTCAGTTTGTTGGATCAGATTGCGCTCAAAGAGCACCATTCCGTTTTGTACATCTCTTCACCAGGAACATCTGTATGTTGCAACGCTTTTCCACGTGTCTGGATCTATGCCAAGGGCTTTCATATCTTGTTTGCACACATCCCTATGTCGCTTTTGGGGTCTTCCGGTTGGCCTCATCCCTGTGGCTAGTTCTTGTATAGGAGATCTTGGGGAATATGTTCATCCTCCATTCGAGATACATGGCCCAGCCACCGGATGCGTCTCTGCTTGAGGAGGGAGTGCACTGTGGTAATATCTGCTCTTTCAAGCACGTGTTTGTTTGTTATGCGGTCTTTCCACGATGTGCCCAGGATACGTCTCAGACATCTCATATGGAAGGAATTCAACTTTCCTACCGTGAGGACAAAGTCCAGGATTCAGACCCACAGAGTAGTGTGCTAACAACACAATGGAAGTAAACGTTAAACAAATACAGGCAGAAGACGGACGCGCTGGCCGCTGATGTGCATAACCAGGTGTGGCGTACCCAGAAACGGAGGAGAGAAAGGTATGGTGACCAAGCGAAATAGCTTACTTGTTATATATTTGCCACTGGTTCTAGAACTATTTTATATATATGTAACGAATAGGAAAATCGTAAACAGATTAGAGAAATTAGACGCAGATAGTCACAGATTTTGGTCACGTTATGAGAAGAAATAAATTGGAGAACGTGGTGACAACTGACAAGATCGAGGGGAAGAGAATACGGGGAAGGCAGAGAAGTAAACACCTGGGTGGCTTGGCCACATTGCATGGTCGAGTCAGGAACACTGAGCTGATGCACGATTCTGGTGGTCGAGTGAGATGGCGAAACTTGACTGCCCACGCTTATCGTCATGGCACATCATGATGATGAAGGAAATGTGTTAGTTTGAACGCTGGTCTGCCCAAGGTAGTATTTGTCAATGATTTTATAAATATTGGCTATGTATGTAACGAAATATAGTCAGGTTTTAGTCAGATATGAGTGAGCTGTCATATGACAGTAGAGGTATGGCCTGCTTGTTGGTCGGCGCTCATTTAAACCTGACACTCCACATTGTGTCAACGGCTTCAGGTGGAGAAGCGCAATTGGGAGGGTAAAAGCTTTATTCTCATCATCATCATCAAGTACCATGCCGGCTGGCATAGGCGTTCATGACTTTCCACAGATCTCGGTCTTTGGTTTTCTGGATCAACTCTGCTGATATTCCTACACGCCATCATCTCAGTCCATCCAGCATCATTTCTCTTGGTCTGCCTCTCCCTCTCTTCCCCTCGATCGTTCCAGTTGTCACGATGTTCTCCAATGCCTCTCTCCTCATCACATGACCAAAGAAAGATGTTTGTCTCATTCTTATTGTTGTATATAGTGTTCTAGTTTTATTAGCCTCTTTCAAGCAACCGTTGTTAGTTTGTCAGTCTAAGGAATTCGCAACATTCATAAAACATCTCGATTGTAAAAGGCGAAAGATTTATACGTTGTGAAGAGAAACCAGATTACATCTGGATTGTTGGTAAAATCCTCTGTGTATATTTATCACGCGGAGGAAATCATTCACATTATGACAACACACGATATACGTTACATGATTTTGTCACGGGCTCAGTTTAAAGAGCAGAGCGATGATATAATGGACTGGTCACGTGGTCCAAGAATCCCGTGACCAACTGTGCGTGAAATCCTGGTCGGTCATTTTTTCCATTACTCTTACTCCTTTCAACCTCATACGGGAAGTTATAATTATGGCTCTCCCATCCTCAGATTAATTATCATGTGACCAAGTCAGCCTCATTTCGGAAATTAATTGTAAACAGATTGTTGTCCATAGGCGGTACGTTAACGAAATCCTGGACATATTCCCCCAGCTTTATAGTATCTGAAGTGCAGTTGCCTTCACTGTTGCATGGGGTATGGTTACGTCACTGTGTACCAAGCGTGGGTAATGGGACGGCTGTTCTAACACAATACCAGCGACGTCATCAAACGTGCCATTCAAGTATTCGCCTTTGTTATTTACAGCCTTTTACGTTGAGTCCTTTCCTTAACGTGGCGCATGATGGCTAAAGCAGTGGTTCTCACATTGTTGTAGGTTAAGCTCTGATGTCTTGGATGTGGATATTTACTGGCACTGCAGCGTTTATCTACTTGAAATTAAATCTATTGGAGCGCTAGAGGGGTGGATAAGAGAGATCAGAGAGAAAGTGAGAGATGTGGACAAGAGAGAGTAAAGAGAGAGAGGGAGAGAGAACCAGAAGAGGAGAGAAAAAAATAGAGGTAGATGGATGGAAGAAGGGAACTATCTAGTTAGGGAGAGAGAGAGAGAGAGAGAGAGAGAGAGAGAGAGAGAGAGAGAGAGAGAGAGAGAGATTGTGCCAGTCACCTTTTATAGTATTCATAACTCGTACAGAAGAGACGAAATCAGAAATTATTGCATCGGGAAGTAAGAATGTTATGTCAGAAATCGATTGTATCCAGGGACGACATAGGAATCGGATGGTTCGGCCATGTAACAAGACTATCTCGCAATCACCATACCGCAAGCATAATTGAGATTTAGACACAACGGAGACCAAGCAAGAGAAAAGTCTCTCATGTAATGAAGTAGGGCAATAATAACGGCAAAGAACGCCATCTTGCATTCCGCTTACACAAGGCCAGTAGAAAAGGCTTCCTTGTCGGACGCTGAAAGGCATCAGATCATCTTCATCATCATCGTATGCCATGCAGATAGGCGTAAACAGTCATAGTTCTCGTTTCAGAAATGAAAAGGGTCGGTATCTCCCAGAATGAAGTTTGTGCAGAGCCTGTTCTCACGACTCGGTACCGACATTTCTGTTCCCTTGAATCGTGAGAAAGTAACTTGTTGTAATCACGAGAATGTAACTTTTTGCAGTGTGAGAATGTAACTTTTTGTAATAGTTAGAATGTTACTATTTTGCAATCGTGAGAATGTAACTTTTTTTTGCAATCTTGAGAATGTAACTTTTTGCAATCGTGAGAATATAACATTTTGGGGCTGTCCGTTTTGAAAAAAAAATATATGTGAGATGGGTGATGCCATTGTGAAAGCGAACGAATTAGAAGAAACAGAATAAGAAGAAGAAGAAGAAGAAGAAGAAGAAGAAGAAGAAGAAGAAGAAAACAACAGCACAATATATGGTGTGCATCTATAGATGATATATAAATATTTATAGATGCTAGATTATGGTATGTCTAGATGGTATGTAAACATATATTTATAGGCATTATATTGTGGTATGTGTAGATATATAAACATATTTATAGATGCTAGATTGCGGTATCTGTATATGATATATAAACATATTTATAGATGCTAGATTGTGGTATCTGTATATGATATATAAACATATTTATAGATGCTAGATTGTGGTATCTGTATATGATATATAAACATATTTATAGATGCTAGATTGTTGTATCCGTATATGATATATAAACATATTTATAGATGTATGATTGTGGTATCTGAAAATGATGTATAAACATGTTTATAGATGCCTGATTGTGGTATCTGAAGATGATATATAAACATATTTATAGCTGCTAGATTGTGGTGTCTGTAGATGATATACTAACATATTTATAGATGTTAGATTGTGGTTATGTAGATTATATATATAAACATATTAATAGATGCTAGATTTTGGTAACTGTGAATGATGTATAAACACATTTATAGATGCAAGGTTGTGGTGTCTATAGATAATATACAAACATATTTATAGATGCAAGGTTGTGGTATCTTTAGATGATATACATTTATAGATGCTAGTTTGCAGTATTTGTAGATGATATACAAACATATTTATAGATGCTAGCTTGCGGTAAAAAATAACACAAGAGGAGCAAGAAACAAAACACTTGCAATTTCTCTAGCCCCCGCACCACCTACTAGTTTGGGAACCGTCGGACTAAACAGACGGGTTGAGACCCCAGTCAATTACAACTGACCTACATCGCGGAAGTGGAGACAGGTTTAAAACCGTCAGGTGGGTAGATGACAATCAAGCCGATATTGAAAGGAAACCTTAGCTGTGCGGCGCTGACTAGACAGGCAGGTACATACAGTTTGTCATGTTCGGTGTCTGGTGCGTTTTGCCAGGATGTTAACTTGTCTGTTACGGGTGCCTATTTCTGTAGATGGCTAGTTGAGTTTTCTGTAGACGGCTTGTTAAATTGTCTGTAGATGACTAGTACAGTATCTGTAGATGGCTAGTTGTTATCTGTAGATGACTAGTTAGCGTATCTGTAGTTAAGTTATCTGTAGATGGCTAGTTACAGTATCTGTAGATGGCTAGTTGAGGTATGTGTAGACGACTAGTTAAGTTGTCTGTAGATGGCTAGTTAAGTTATCTGTAGATGACTAGTTAAGTTGTCTGTTATATGTAGATGGCTGGTTAAGTTATATGTAGATGGTAGGTAAAAGTATCTGATGGCTAGTTAAGTTATATGTAGATGGCTAGTTAAAGTATCTGTAGATAGCTAGTTAAGTTGTCTGTAGATGACAAGTTGTGGTATCTATAGATGATGAGATATATGTAGATGATAGATACAAGTATCTGTGGATGGCAAGTTAAGGTTCTGTAGATGATAGATAAAAGTATCTGTGGATGGCAAGTTAAGGTATCTGTACATGACAAGTTATGGTATCTGTAGATGACAAGATACGGTGTGTGTAGATGATAGATAAAAGAATCTATGGATTGCAAGTTATGGTATCTGTAGATGAGAAGATAAGGTATATGTAGATTATTGATAAAAGTATCTGTAGATGGCAATATAAGTTATCTGTAGATGATAGCCAATAGTATCTGTGGGTGGCAAGTTAAAGTATCTGTAAATGATAGATAATAGTATCTGTGGATGGCTATTTAAGGTATCTGTAGATCATAGATAAAAGTATCTGTGGATAACAAGTTAATGTATCTGTAGATGATAAGTTAAGGTATCTGTAGATGATACATAAAAGTATCTGTAGATGGCAAGCTAAGATATATGTAGATTATAAATTATGGTATCTGTAGATGACAAGTTAAGTTATCTGTAGATGGAAAGTTATGGTATCTGTAGATGATGAGTTAAGGTATATGTGGATGATGAGTTAAGGTATCTATAGATCATAGATAAAAGTATCTGTGGATAACAAGTTAATGTATCTGTAGATGACAAGATAAGTTATCTGTAGATGGCTAGTTAAGTTATCTGTAGATGGCTAGTTAAAGTATCTATAGATGTCTAGTTAAGTTATCTATAGATGGCTAGTAAAATTATTAGATGGCTAGTTAAGTCATATGTAGATGACTAGTTAAAGTATCTGTAGATGGTAGGTAAAAGTGTCTGTAGATGATAAGTTATAGTATCTAAAGATGACAAGTTAAGGTATCTGTAGATAAGTTAAGATATCTGTAGGTGTCAAGTTAAGGTATCTGTAGATAAGTTATGGTATCTGTAGATGACAAGATAAGGTATCTATAGATGATAGATAAAAGTATCTGTTGATGACAAGTTAAGATATATGTAGATGATGAGTTAAGGTATCCATAGATACATAAAAGTATCTGTAGATGGCAAGTTAAGGTATCTGTAGATGACAAGGTATCTGTAGATGACAAGGTGTCTGTAGATGACAAGTTAAGGTATCTGTAGATGACAATTTAAGGTATCTATAGATGACAATTTAAGGTATCTATAGATGACAAGTATGGTATCTGTAGATGACAAGTTAAGGTATCTGTAGATGACAAGTTAAGGTATATGTAGATGACAAGTTAAGGTATAGAAGATGATTGATAAAAGTATATGTGGATGGCAAGCTCATGTATCTGTAGATATGTTATGGTGTCTGTAGATGACAAGTTAAGGTATCTGTAGATGACAAGGTGTCTGTAGATGACAAGTTAAGGTATCTGTAGATGACAAGTTATGGTATCTGTAGATGACACATTAAGGTATAGAAGATGATAGATAAAAGTATCTGTGGATGGCAAGTTCAGGTATCTGTAGATAAGTTATGGTATCTGTAGATGACACGATAATGTATCTGTAGATGACACGATAATGTATCTGTAGATGATAGATAAAAGTATCTGTAGATTACAAGTTGTGGTATCTGTAGATGATAAGATATATGTAGATGACAAATACACGTATCTAGAAGTCAAGTTAAGGTATCTGTAGATGACAAGTTATGGTATCTGTAGATGACAAGATAAGGTATCTGTAGATGATAGATAAAAGTATCTGTGGATGGCAAGTTAAGGTATCTTCTTCTTCTTCTGCGTTCATCTGTGACTTTTTTTTCCCGACGTGATTGCGTTGTGCCTGTTTACAGCAGAGCTGCATTCTTGCGCCGTTAGGCCGACACATCCGACTTTTGCGGGCATTTGTTGACCGGGTTAACCTTCGCGGGAGTTAAGATATCTGTAGATCATAGATAAAAGTATCTATTGATAACAAGTTAATGTATCTGTAGATGACAAGTTAAGGTATCTGTAGATGACGAGTTAAGGTATCTATAGATACATAAATGTATCTGTAGATGACAAGTTAAGATATCTGTAGATGACGAGTTAAGGTATCTGTAGATGATACATAAAAGTATCTGTAGATGATGAGTTAAGGTATCTATAGATGATGAATTAAGGTATCTGCGTTTTTCACAGATTCTTTAACATTTTGAATCTTGCTGTTATACTTAGCAGTCAACAGTTTGTCAGTAGTGCGGCGGGAAGGTAGCTTACATTCCGCATTTTGCAATGATGTGCGTAATACTTGTTGAAGGCCGTCGTCATCTACTATTGATATTGGTCTGCCACTACTAGCAATCCAGTTTGCAAGTGATACTTGAATATCATGTTGTAATGCAGCACTCATCGGACGAACGACAAAAGTGACTCAAAGTAGCCTGCTTCGAAGCAGGTGAGGATGCTACAATAAACCGTCTCAGCTGAAGTTTCTGATACTGTAGTGGATGTTTGTTTTTTAAGGTAGTATGTAAGCGAGGTGTCAGAAACATGGTAGGCAAACGATTTATCACAATGAACGCAATAAACCTTTTCTGCGTTTTCAATATTTCCATCAGTCAGTACTTTAAAACTAAATTGTTCATGTAATCGGCCGGACATTTGTTTATATTTCTCCGCTGCCATGTTGTTACTTTTAGACTTCCGGTTCATTTATATAAGTGATGGGAGAACAGTTTTCGATTAATCGTTAAAAAATAATCGTTTATAAAAAAATTAACGATTAATCAATTAATTAATAATTAACTTCAGCAGCCCTATATATATATATATATATATATATATATATATATATATATATATATATATATATATATATATGTGTGTGTGTGTATGTGTGCGTGTGTGCGTGCGTGCGTGTGTGTATATGTATGTTATGTTATGTTTTGAGAATATATGATCGTCAGTACTGAAAGCAGACCTTGAGTGTTTGCTGTTGCACGTGTTTGGATTACTCATCCACATCGACATAATCAAAAAAGGGGACATTGTATAAGGCATAATACAAGACGGGATTTTGTGTGTGTGTGTGTGCGCGCGCGTGCGTGCGTGTGTGTTAAACTGATTCGGTGCCAAACAATAAGTAGGTTTGCTCCAAACATGGTGCACAATCAAATGAGCAAGTATTATAATGTAACTTTCCGTTCTGTTATCATTGAAATTGAAAACAAAAGACATGATGGCCGTAATATGGCGATATATCGTCCTTCTGTCTAAATTGGAGATCTCATTTAGCGATATATTATCCTTCGGCAGTGAATCGTTTCAATTTACTTGGATCCCCAAGGTCGACCCGGCATAAATAGTTACCTGGGTGGGGCAGCCGAAAAAAGCCTCGTGCTGGCTGTGGAATTGTCGGTACCTGGATTGGGACAAGTCTCGAAACTAGTATGGTTAAAGCGGTAACTGCAGAACGACTCAGAACCTCTCAACTAAGAGCAAGAACTTGCTCCGTCTCGTGTCGATTCCATAGCCTTTCCTCCGAACGAGGGTAGCGAATCTAATACTACTCGGTGTGACTGTACAGTCGTCAAATCATGCAAATGTCGGCCGAAGTCAAATCTCCATAACAGGGCGGTAGTCGTCCGTAAGTCGCACTCAGCTGCAGAGACCAAGAGGTGGGTAGAGAAACCAAAAGGAAGAACCGGCTTCCTAGGAGAGTAGGAAAGCTTCCTATCAGTGGATGACAAACCAAGTTGTCTGTATGTGATACATAAAAGTAACTAAATGACAAGTTCAAACTATCTGTAGATGACCTGTTGAAACTATTCATAAGTGGCAAGTTAAGGTATTTACAAATGACAAGTTATCTGTAGATGAGGTGTATGTAGATGGCACGGGAAGGTATCTAGATACTAGATAAGGGTATCTGTAGATGATATATAAACATTGTTATAGATGCTTAATTGTGGTATATGTGGGTGACACATAAAAAATATTTACAGCTGCTAGATTGTGGTATCTGTTGGTGATATATAGGCATATTTATATATGTTAGATTGTGGTATCTGTAGATGATATACAAACACATTTATAGAGTACGGCGAGAGTAAGGCGCCGTGAACGGGTCACGAAGAAGAAAGATGGCAACGGAAAAAATGGAGGCGATAGAGGCCGTGGCTGGGGAAGAAGCAGGCTCCCCACGGCCACAAGTGCTAAGAAGCAAGCACAGGCTGCACAGATTCGCCTCACTGAGGGAGGGGAGGTTTGAGTGTGGACATGTTCACAGCTAAGGGACAAGCACAACAACAAGGACAACGAAATCGACCGAACATCTCGCACGGCAGGGGAAAGACGCCCGGAGTCATGACCGGGACGGGCCCGCCCCTAGAGAATGTTAAAAGGATAAACAGGCCGAAACATTCGGGGAATGGGGATCCCTTCTGACGATTAGACGCTTCATGCCGAGTTTGCTCCGCGGCGGAGTTTTTATCACTACCTGGCAATGTTCTGGCGAGTACAGATGGGCGGTGTGATAATTGTTATGACCATCTATCGAGTATCAGTTGTCCTTAAAAATATAGGGCCACCACCATATTCCCACTCCTGGCGTTGTCAAAAATGTCCTCTCAAACTTCCGGTGTGATGATACCGAGGTAGCGGGTTCAACCCCTTCGCCGGTCAGTTGAACTACAATGTTGACTTTTAATCCTTGACTTGGGGACATAAATTGCAATTACCTCAGAAGTCGGAGTAGGTTTGCCTGATGGCGAGGGACATTGGTACTCATTCATTCATTCATTCAGTAGCATGTCCTTTGCAGAACCTCGCTCCCATAACAACCTTCCGGAAAACCTCTCGATCATAAGCAAGATGTCCCGCGTCTGATACACCCATCTGGAGATCATCCGCCACATCCTGCACCCATCTTCTCTTTGGCCTTCCTCTTCCTCTCTTCCCAGGCATATACCCCTCCGATTATTGTTCTCTCCAAGCTTTCGTGACGTTTCAAGTGACCAAAATATTTCAATTTTCTTTGTTTTATCGTCTTTAATAGCCAACCTTCTTCAATATTCAACTCTTGAAGTATGGATGCATTTGTTCTTTTCTTTACCCAAGATATTCTTAGAACCCGTCTATAACATTTATATTCAAAGGCGTTTATGAGCTGTTCAGCTTGTTTAGTAAGTGTCCATGTCTCACAGGCGTATGTTGCAATGGGAAAGATGCATGCTCTTAAAAATCTAATTTTTGTAGTTCTGTCTGTCCCACTCCATAATTTATTCAGTTGTTTTAGTCTTTGAAGAGCAATTGATAGTCGCCGTTTAATTTCTTTCATTGTTGTTGGTAATCAATGACCCAAGATATTCAAAATTTTCCACCACCTCCAATTTTCCCCCATTAATGTATATTTCTTTCTCCATAGTAGTTTTATCTGTATGCATTATCTTTGTTTTTGCTATGTTAAGATATAAGTTGTGATTTTCACTATTCAATTGGGTTGAAGCTATTAGGTTTTCTATGCCATTCTGTGTTGTGGATAGTAATACTGTATCATCAGCATATCGAATCTCCGGTATGTCATGACCGCCGATATTTAGGGCATCATATAGCTCCCTGTTTATATCATCTCTTACATTTCTCATTATATTTTCGGCGTACAGGTTAAACAAATAGGGTGACAGCACGCAGCCCTGACGGACTCCTTGCTTGATGTCAAACCAGTCTGATGCCTCGCCATCTATTCTAACTGCTGCTTGTTGGTCTAGATAGAGCATTTTTATGAGTTGTAGTACTACATGTGATGTAAAGCCCATATTCCTCATGATTTCCCAAAGTTTCTGATGTTGTACACAGTCAAATGCTTTTGAATAATCCACAAAACATGAGAATAGGTTTACATTAAATTCTCTGCACTTCTCTATTATTACACGCATGTTGAATATGTGATCTCTTGTTCCTCTTCCTTGTCTAAATCGTTAATCTCTTCTTCCATTTTCTTACGAAGTCTTCCCATTATGACTTTTAGTAGAATTTTACTTGCATGACTGATCTGGGCAACAGTTCTATAGTTGGTGCATAATTTCAGGTTGCCCTTTTTTGGTATTGGAATGAAGATAGTTCTCTTCCAATCTTTTGGCCATATACCATGTTTCCAAATCTGTGTACATAATGCATGATATATGTGTATACTTTCTTCTCCTCCCGCTTTAATTAGTTCAGCTGGTATCTCATCACAGCCAGAAGATTTACCATTCTTCAGGTTCTTTATAGCCCAAGCAATTTCATCTAATGAGGGTTCAGGTTCTGTCTCTGCTGTCGTTGGCTCATGTATCTCATTCATACCCTCACTGTCACTCATATCATACATTCCACTGCAGTACTCTTGCCATCTTTCTAGAATTTGTCTAGATTCTGTTAAGGTATTTCCCATTTTGTCACAGATAACATTCAATTGAGGTTGAACATTTCTTGTCAATAACTTCATTTCTTTGAACATTTCATAATCTCTTCCAGTCTTATGATATTGCTCTATTCTGGTACAACAATCTTGTATATATTGATTTTTGTCCTTTCTTGTGTTCTTTCTTATTTCTCGAGTTAAAGATTTATACTTCATCCTGCTGTTATCGGATTCACCTCCTTTCTGTTTCAGTTCCCTTCGTTGTTTTATTAATTCTAATGTGTCTGATGTAATCCATGGCTTATGTTGCTTTTTCTTGGTCGGAATTAAATCTTTGGCTGCAGTTATCAAGATATCTCTAGCTTGTACTGCCAGTTCATCAAGTGTCATTTCCTCTTGTACAGACATCAAGACCCCAAAGCGATTCCTAACTTCTACAGTGTATGCATCTGGTATTTTTGTGAGATCAAAACGAAGTGTCCTTGGTCCTCGGATAAGCTTTTTGAGTTTTAATTTCAGATCTGCTTCTAATAACTGATGATCTGTATCACAGTCTGCACTACGTAGAGTTTTTGCAGATGTTATGCTTGACCTCCATCTTCTTTGTATTAAAATATAATCTATCTGATTTTTGGTAATACTGTCTGGAGACTTCCATGTGAAGAGTCTTCTTAGATGTTGTTTAAACAGCGTGTTGGGGGGTATCGTTAACTCATTTTCTGTGCAAAATTCAATTAATTTGTCACCTGCATCGTTTCTATTTCCTAATCCAAATTTTCCTAAAACGTGTCTCTTATTTTCAGCTCTTCCTGCACCTACTTTTGCATTAAAATCTCCCATTATTATTGCTATATCATTATGACCAATCTTATTTAATGTGTCTTGTAGTGTGGTGTAAAAATCTTCAATTTCGTCCTCCTGTGCTGTTGAAGTATGTGCATATATCTGTATGAGAGTTGTGTTTTTTGGGACGGCCTTTAAGTCTAATAGTGAGGATTCTATCACTAACTGGATTATATCCCATTAAAGATTTTGCAGTTGTTTTATCTAAACAAAATGCCACTCCACTCGGGCCTCCGGCGTCTCTACCAGAATAAATGGTACTAGGGAAAGCTAATTCATACGGGAAATTCATTCCAATGCATAAGAACTAATATGACATGTATGGACTACGCTTGAGAGCAAAGCGTGCGAATGCAACTATATATATATATATATATATATATATATATATATATATATATATATATATATATATATATATATATATATATATATATATATATGTGTGTGTGTGTGTGTGTGCGCGCGCTCTCCGCGTGCGTGCACGCGTCCGTGCCCGTCCGTGCGTCGCCCCAATACTACTTTAGGAATGTAATCAGTCAGGTGCCGTATTCACAGTGAAGGTTGGCTGCAATGGATCTCCAACATTGTCTGTCGCCTTGACTACTTTCTGTCAGAGTTGAATTGTTGAGTTGAGTTGAGATAAAAACCGAACTGCGGAAAGAGACCGAGCCATATGGGATAAAACCTGGTGCAATGAAGTCGACCCTGTCGACTTTTAAGCGACTTGTTATTCGTCCATATCTTGGTGTTATATTTTACACTTGTAACGTTGTCTGCCTCTTGCTCGCTTGCCTTCACCCTTACCCTCTAGTATGGTTTTTATGAGATTGTTATGTCTTTTAACGTGGCCGAACTATTTTATTTGCCTCTTTGTTTTATTTCTGTCACCAACTCTCTTTCATTCCGTTTTTCTAGAACCTCTATATTTGATTGCTCTCGTCTCCATGAAACACGAGATATCGTTCTGTATATCCACATCTCAGGAGCCTCTATTCAACGTTCTAATTGCGAGGAATATTAGTTAGTTAGTTAGTTAGTTAGTTAGTTAGTTAGTTAGTTAGTTAGTTAGTTAGTTGGTTGGTTGGTAGGTTGGTTAGTTAGTTAGTTACTTAGTTAGTTAGTTAGTAGGTTGGTTGGTTAGTTAGTTAGTTGGTTGATTGGTTAGTAGGTTGGTTATTTAGTTAGTTAATTAGTTAGTAGGTTGGTTGGTTGGTTAGTTAGTTAGTAGGTTGGTTAGTTAGTTAGTTGGTTGGTTGGTTGGTTAGTTAGTTAGTTAGTTAGTTACTTAGTTAGTTAGTTAGTCTGTCTGCAAATCCCGCAGCGTGTAGCGGCTAACGACACCAGTTCTGTGTTGGTTTATCAATCTTCTTTGGCTTCCTGCGTAGTGTTCTTGTTTGGCCACACCTCTTTTAATTTGCTGTTCTCGCATCCTGACCATGGTTGTAGATTCACAGTCATCATTTGGTTCTTGCGAACGATTTACTTCTCGTAAAGCATTCAGAATGTCAGCCTGGTCCATGGCGCGTCCGCCCTCCACAGTAGCCTTACCTGCGAGCTTGTCAGCCCCTCATTTCCTTGTACTCCCGCATGCCCTGGCACGAAAATGAAACTAATCTTTGCCAGCTGAGACCGCTCCAGAGACAGCAACCACTCTCTTCAGGATCCACCCCATCTCTATCCTCTTGAGCATGCTCATTGATGTCGCTAAGGAAACATGCCCTAGTGAATGTCTGTGTCTCGAGCCATGTTATTGCTTTACTTACTGCCATGACTTCCATAGTCAGGCTACATTGTGGTCACAACAAAAGCACCAGAATCCTCCTTCATAATTCTCCCTCCGGCCTGAGCCGTAAAGGCCCATGAACTTCTCACACGTCGAACGACCGACCCATCTGTGTAAATGACAGCATCACCGTCTAACGAATTCTCGAAGATCAACGCTTGTACTTCCGCCTCCACAGCAGCTGGATTTTCTTGTCTGCATTTTCTGTCTAGTTGGATGCAAACTGAAAAAGGACGTACAGAAATCTGTTGGCACTTGTACCCACTCCTCGCCAGGTTCTAAGTCCTCAAGTGAACACACCTGTTGAAGAATGTCTTCGGCTTGACCCATCCACGACCTTCCTCTTTTTAACCTGCTGCCCTTAACCTTCTTAATTTCACTATGCAGTGGATGTTGTGTGTTTGCATTGACTCTGAGGTAGGCACGTGCTCTGCAAATTTGTATTCTGTCTTCAATGGTTGGAAAATCAAGAAGGTAGCGCATCGCCCTGCATGCTGTATCTCTTGTACATCCAAGAATAATACGCATAGCTTCGTTCTGTATCCTTTCCATCCTTTCCATCTGCTTACGGCTGAGAGTCAGGATCGCCATCGCATACTCAAAAACAGACATGACCAGCCCCTCGTATAGAAGACATAGATGGCGCTGCTCACAGTTTGCTGCCGCCATCACCCGCATCGCAGCCAAACCCCGCTTGGCCTTTGTTATCACCTGGTCTATGTGCTCATTATAAGCAAGGCTTCGATCAAAACGTATCCCCAGGTAATTCATTGCCTGCGTTCTTTCCAGTCTCTGAACACAGATTTACAGTTGGTGTTGGAGTGTTGACAATATGGTTATTCAAAGAGAACCATGTCACTGCTGCCTTCGTTAGGTTGACCATTGCCCCAGATTCCACACACCAAGTACTTATGCGAGTTAGGTCGGTTTGTAGTTCCTCAGCAACCCGACCTCTATCCTTACCCTGACGATACACTAACACATCGTCGGCATATGACAATGTCCTGCCAGGTCCAGCGATCTGCTCGCTGGTGATTCTCACAGTGTAGGCGTTGAAAAGCACCGGAGATAATGGTGATCCCCGTGGCAGGTCCGGATATATTGTTGTTGGTTCAGAAGTCCAACTGCCACATGTAAAAGCTACTTTCCGTTGGAAGAGGGCTGCCGCGATCCAACTAAGGAGGAATTAACTTATCTTAAGCAGCTGAAACATTTAAAAAATCCAACGGCACTCTGTTGTACGCATCTTCAAGATCAATCGCCGCAGCACATGTGTCAATGTCTGAGTGGAAACCTTCATAGACATCATGGGCAAAAACTGCTGCGTTTGTCCAGGTTTCTCTGTTTGGACGGTACCCTCCAAGGGTGGGTGGGAAGCAACCTTGCCTCTCTAGCTGACTTGATATTTTCCTGGCGATTAACTTTTCCAGCAGCTTGCCTATTGTATTTTACATGGTTATTACCCGGTAAGGAATATAAGACAATCATGAAAACAATGCCCATTGAATATTAATTGTTTTATTATACCTTCATACGTGAAGTTTACATTGTAAAGGTCAAATCTATCCGGAATGTAACTTTACACCATGAATGTCGATATACGCGTGGCTTATTGTGATTTAGATAACAGCTGTGTGGTATTTTTTACTAGTGGTTTAACGCACTAACATTTCATTGTTTTAGCACAAAGTAGACACCCGTATATGTATGAATAAACTTGTTGTATGCCAATCGCGTCAGCAATGTGCTGTTGCATTAGCATACAGTAGGGGCACTTCTGCTGCGTGGATTTGAAACATTGTAAGGATCAAATCTATCCGGGAATGTAACTTTACACCATGAATGTCGATATACGCGTGGCTTATTATGATTTAGAAAACAGCTGTGTGGTATTTTTTACTAGTGGTTTAAAGCACTAACATTTCATTGTTTTAGCACATGTCGGCACCCGTATATGTGTGAATAAACTTGTTGTATACCAGTCGCGTCAGCAATGTGTTGTTGCATTAGCGTACGGTAGGGGCACTTCTGCTGCGTGGATTTGAAACATAGAGGGGTATTTCTTGTATATGATTCACTAACATAAGAGGGACATTTCTAGTGTATGATTCACTAACATAAGAGGGACACTTCTAGTGTATGATTCACTAACATAGAGGGACACTTCTAGTGTATGATTCACTAACATAGAGGGACACTTCAAGTGTATGATTCACTAACATAGAGAGACACTTCTAGTGTATGATTCACTAACATAGAGGGACACTTCTAGTGTATGATTCACTAACATAAGAGGGACACTTCTAGTGTATGATTCACTAACATAAGAGGGACACTTCTAGTGTATGATTCACTAACATAAGAGGGACACTTCTAGTGTATGATTCACTAACATAGAGGGACACTTCTAGTGTATGATTCACTAACATAGAGGGACACTTCTAGTGTATGATTCACTATCATAGAGGGACACTTCAAGTGTATGATTCACTAACATAGAGGGACACTTCTAGTGTATGATTCACTAACATAGAGGGACACTTCTAGTGTATGATTCACTAACATAAGAGGGACACTTCTAGTGTATGATTCACTAACATAAGAGGGACACTTCTAGTGTATGATTCACTAACATAGAGGGACACTTCAGTATGATTCACTAACATAGAGGGACGCTTCTAGTGTATGATTCACTAACATAGAGGGACACTTCAAGTGTATGATTCACTAACATAGAGGGACACTTCTAGTGTATGATTCACTAACATAGAGGGACACTTCTAGTGTATGATTCACTAACATAAGAGGGACACTTCTAGTGTATGATTCACTAACATAGAGGGACACTTCAAGTGTATGATTCACTAACATAGAGGGACACTTCTAGTGTATGATTCACTAACATAGAGGGACACTTCTAGTGTATGATTCACTAACATAGAGGGACACTTCTAGTGTATGATTCACTAACATAGAGGGACACCTCTAGTGTATGATTCACTAACATAGAGGGACACTTCTAGTGTATGATTCACTAACATAGGACACTTCTACTGTGTGATTTACTAACATAGAAGGCCACAAACATACTGATCAATATAAAGATGTCATTTGCAATAAGAAAAACAGTGTTGAAGTGCTACATAGAAAGAACCTGTACTTTTGTATGGATGTGAAGCGTGGATAATGAGTACACAAGCTGAAAAACAGCTGATGGCTGTGGATCTGTGGTTTCTGAAGAAAATGTTAAATGTTCTCCTGGTCTTCCCTCTCAATTTTGAGATTCTTCCAGAACCCCTGCCGATCCCCCGCAATCTCATTCTTTTCACATATGGGTTCTCTATCTGTTCCTCCGTCTTCTAGACATGGCTGATCCACAACTCTGGTAATCGTGTGAGATGGTATACACACACACACACACGCGCGCCCTCCCGCTCGCAAAGTGGCTTCAAATTAAAGCCATAATTATGTTTCTTCTTTGAGATGAATATATTCTGAAACAAACAAACAAATTTCCGTGTAGTAACCACTACGTGCAATGCAAGTCCTTCAGCGTCGATAAATTGCTTGGATTCCTGTAGAAATAAATTCGCTTGATCGCGTGTGCTGTACCTCTTCATTGGACCAAAAAGTCTGTCACAGAAATCACGCCGTTTTCAAACTTCTTACTCCACTCATACACTTACTGGACTGACAGGCATGCATCACCATACTGGACCTTCATTCGCCGATGAATTTCTATAGGTTACAACCTTTCACTAATGAAAATACGGATAACAGAACGCTGCTCCTCTTTGATGCATGTCAAAAGTGGGGCGGTTATCTTTACACTACCCGTATAATGTCACGCCACCGTATTCTTCTGCACCGTGGTGTCACGTGCTTAACACTCTTGACATCCCTAACAACAATATTGACTGGTTGCAAGACGATGGCATGGTTATTTTAATTGCTATCACACTTTACAACGACCTTGGAACGTTAAAGGACTTTTGAGATTTGGAACATGGAATGTACGGACACTATATCGAGCTGGAGCGGCCGAAGAACTAACCCGGAGCTGGTTGAATATCAAATGGATATCACAGCAATTCAAGAAATAAGGTGGCCAGGAGAGGGTACTTTAGAGCAAATGGAATGATTATAATATATGGAGGAAACACCCAAAATAAACATGAATTAGGAACAGGATTTGTCATCAAAAAAGAGTTATGGGGGAACATTTTAAACTTTAAAGCTTTTAATGACAGGATTAGTAAATTACGAATAAAAGGTAAATGGAAAAATATAACGATGATTAATGTACATGCACCTACTGAAGAGAAAGAAGATGATATTAAAGAAGACTTTTATAATGATCTGGAAGATGTCATAGAAGAAACCCCCAAACAGGACATCCTGATTGTGCTGGGAGACTTCAATGCAAAAATAGGTAGAGAGCAAACTAATAAAAAAGTGGCCGGTATGGAAAGCCTACATACAACTTCAAATGATAATGGATGGAGAGTCATCAACCTGGCAGAAGCCAAAGGACTGCAGATTAGCAGTACCAGACTACAAAGAAAGGATATACACAAACAAACTTGGAAATCATGTGACAAGAGAACCTATAATCAAATAGATCACATTTTAATTAACAACAGAAATGCATCAAACATACAGCAAGTCAGAAGTTATAGAGGAGCTGAGTGCCACAGTGACCATTTCCTCGTTGGAGCAAAATTTAAAATAAAACTTAAGAGAGCTTTCTATACTAAATTACAAAGATTACACCCAACATATAACAGAGAAAAACTACAAGACATTACAGTCAAAGAGAAATTTACAGATGAAATAAAATGTAAACTTGAAACTTTTCAAAACCCTTTGGAGGAAAGCGTTGACCAAACTTGGTTGAACATCAAGAATACACTTCAATCTACCGCAGAAGAATGTCTCGGTGTGTCAACCACGCATAGAAAGAACAGATGGTTCAATCAAAAATGTGAAGAAGCAGTCACTAAGAAGAAGAATGCCAGACATGTATGGTTAAATGACATCAATAACATCCAAAAGGAAGAGCATTATAGAAATGAATGTAAAGAGGCTACAAAAATAGTCAGACAGCAGAAGCGAGAATATATGAGTAATATAATCAAAGATATGGAAACTAATCACCAGAAAAATGAATCCAGAAAGTTTTTTAAAGTACTGAAGTCAATGAAACGAGGGCACCAACAAAACACATATGGTTTAAAAGACAAAAATGGGAATATGATAAATACCAATGAAGAAATGTGCAACACATGGAAAGAATATTTTATTGAATTACTAAATTGTGAAGCTCCAAGTAACATTTTCCCACAGGAAGAGGTTCTAACATGCGAACCACAAATTGAAGAACCTACATTTGAAGAAATCCTATATGTAATCACACGACTTAAAACAATAAGGCAACTGGGACTGATGGAATTGCTGCTGAATTTATAAAGGCAGGTGGCCATGCATTACATCTAAAGCTATACGAACTAATAATAAAAATCTGGAGGACAGAAGAATTACCCCATGACTGGAAAGAGTCATTATTGATACCTATCTTTAAGAAAGGAGACAAGTTCCAATGTGGAAATTATAGAGGAATATCACTACTGTCCACAAGCTATAAGATACTATCCGCAGTATTACTAAATAGACTAAAACCATATTCAGAAGACATATTAGGTGACTACCAGGCGGGTTTTAGACAAAACAGATCAACAATAGATCAGATATTTATCTTACGACAAATAGCCGAGAAACATTGGGAATATAAAAGAGATCTCCATAACATTTTTGTGGATTTTAAAAAGGCTTATGATAGTGTCCATAGGAATAGTCTATGGAATGTTATGCAGGAATTTGGAATACCAAGGAAGTTAATTAACATGACCAAACTATGCATGGAAGATACTTATAATATAGTAACATATAAAGGCAGGAAATCAGACCCCTTCCAAATAACATCTGGCTTGAAACAGGGTGATGCACTATCGCCGCTACTCTTCAATCTGGCTCTAGAGAAAGTTGTAAGGAAGGTAAAGGAGGAATGTGATATTGGAGGAACATCCAAGCTGCTTGGTTATGCAGATGATATAGATATTATAGGGCAAAGTGAACAAAAGACATTAGAAATATTGACTCACTTAAAGGAAAAAGCCCAACAGATGGGGCTGGTTATCAACCAAGATAAGACAGAATATATGGTAATTTCAAGAGACGGAATGGCTAAAAACTCTGGCCACATACAAATAGATAATATGACCATTAAAAGAACGGAAACATACAAATACCTGGGTACAATCTTCAACTGCTCCAACATCATAAGGGAAGAAATACAAACTAGAATCAACTCTGGAAATAAGATATACTATGCACTACAACATCTACTAAAATCAAAGGCGCTATCTCGTAACACCAAAATCACAATATACAAAACACTGATCAGACCAGTTGTGCTGTATGGCTCTGAAACCTGGAGTACAACGAAAGGAGACGAAGCCTTGTTACAAACCTTTGAGAACAAAATTTTAAGACGCATCTTTGGACCCATTAGGGATACACAAAGTGGAGAGTGGAAAAGAAGAAGTAACAAAGACATTTATGATTTGTTTAAGTCCCCGCTAATCACTGGTATCATGAAGGCTAATAGACTACAATGGCTGGGGCATATAGAAAGAATGGAAGATAATAGGGAAACAAAACTCGCTTACACTCAGGAAATAAATGACCGTAGACCCCGAGGTAGACCAAGAAGGCGGTGGAGAGATAATATACATACAGACCTACAAGCACTTGGAATCAACGACTGGCAAGAGAAGGTCCACCAGAGAGACGAATGGAGACAGATTGTATTTGCAGCAAAGAACCTCAATGGCTCGGAATGCTGAAGAAGAAGAAGAAGATTTGACGTGAGTGTGATGTGATGTTGTACTAATTCTGTTTGTCCTGGGTTGTTGGAGAAAATGGTGTTGTACTGTTGTATGAGATGTTTGCAACTGTCTGTTTCTGCTTGAGTTAACTTTGGGTTGATCTTAATTTCCTTCAAGCAGTTTGTCGTGTCTAATGCAGGTGTTGGAATTTCGTCACTAGCCTCGTCATCTTCATGGTCTATTATCACTGTACATGCTGTTGTATCGTCTTGTTCGTTGTCTCTGTTGTAATATGGTCTTAGCATATTGACGTGGAATATTTTGTGTTTGTCTTTTATTTGGATCTCATAGTCTACAGGTGAAATCTGTCTTGTCACTTTAAATGGTCCTTGCCAAGAATCAGTCAATAAGTGTCTGTCACTAGGTAGGAGAAGAAGAACGTCCTGTCCAGGTGTCAACGTTATTGTCCTGTTACCTTTGTCAGCATATTGTCTATATGTAGCACCAGATAATTTTAGTGCATCCTTTGCAATTATACAAGATTTGATGATTCTTTCACGCAATGATGTAACGTATACGTATGATGATATGGGTTTGAGTAAAGGAGTGGATTCAGTTAACATTTGATGATAGATGCTTAATGGGCCACGTGGTTTGGCACCATAGATAAGTTCAAAAGGAGAGAAACCTGTACTAGCATGTGGCACCTCGCGATAAGCAAAGAGAATAGCAGGTAAATATACGTCCCAGTTATTGGGGTGCTCTTGCGTGACTTTAGCAAGCATATGCTTTAAATCACCGTTAAATTTTTCTATAATTCCGCTCGAGTGAGGATGGTACGGGGAATTGAAACATTGCTTCACTCCTAGCATTTTGGTGAAAGCTTGAGTAGATGCGGCGATAAACTGACTTCCCCTATCTGATTGGATAGTGTCTGGAAATCCTATCCGTGAAAATATATGGAAGAAAACTTCCATTATGTCATTGGCAGTTATGTTCTTTAGCGGAATCGCTTCAGGCCAGCGGCTACATTGATCAATAATAGTTAATATATATTATTCCCTCTGGTTGTTATCTGATTAAGAGGGCCCACTATGTCGACAGATATTTTCTCAAAAGGTCGACTGGCTAAGTCAGTAACTTGTAACTTTGCCTGTGGGTTTTTTTCCTTTCTTTACAAGTTTTTGGCAGATGTCACAACTCCTGCAATATTGCTTAATGTCATTGCAGAATTTGGGCCAATAAAACTGTAATAATAATCTTGATCTGGTCTTAGCGTATGCCATATGCCCTGCAAGAGGTATATCATGGGCAAGATGTAAGGCTTGCTTACGATACTCAATTGGCAAAACAGTTTGCTCTGTTGTGGTGTCACCTCTGGTATAATACCTGGTGAGGATACAATTTTTCAAAGCAAAATGCCATCTTGCATTTTTGGTTAACTTTGGCTTTTGGCCGATCAGATTAAAATATTTTGACAATGAAGGATCAGCCTTTTGGGCTGTTACAAAAGTCTCCTTCATGGTTTTAGGAGGTAGTAATACTGGGCTAAGCATTTCTATAGCCTCAGTTTGATTAATTTCATCTTGCATTCTAGCAGTAGATCTGGTTACTGCGTTCACACATTCAATGATATCAGATGGTGATGAAACAGTGTTATCAATGATGTCATGAGATCTAGTGCTACATTAGCTACCATACATTCATTAGGTGGTACAACATTATCAATGATGACATTTGATGGTGATGTTGTGATCTCATTAATGCAAAGAGATGTTATGTCATGAGGCATATCATTCACCTCTGGTAAATTTCCAATTATAATATCACACACCGGGTTTGTTAATGCTGCGCATTTTACTTTCCCAGTGAGGAAAGGTGTTTGAATATATGCCCATGCTAGTGGGTACTTTTCAATATTGCCAGAGAATGTTCTGCATGTTACGTGCCTGCCTGTATAGTCTGTAGGCATTATGAACGTTCTCTTCAGTCCAATCAGTGAACTTCCCGTGTCCCGAAGGACTGTAGCAGGCTTGCCATTCACATATCCTTGATGGATGTTTATTCTGCCTTTGGAATCTACTACCAAATTAGCTTCTTCATTGGCAATAGGGATGGAGTGGCCGCATGTTAAAATACCATCTTCATAAAAGGTATTACAAACAGTACATTTATTTGCGTTAAACATATCAAAAGCCTGTGCTGAGTTCACAGGGTGTTTCTCTGATTGTTCTTCATCTGATGATGAACTATCAAATAAGGCGGCATTGGCTTTCTTGGTCATTTGCCTACCTTTACAATCATGGCGATAATGTCCATACGCCTTACAGAGGAAACATTTACGCAAATTTCTAAAGGATTTACGCTCCTTATCTTGTCTGTTTACGATGTTCTGTAAATATGTAAGATATGCGGGGTTCTTGTCGCACATCTCACCTTGATGATGTGAAATTCTACAATAGTTACAATGGTTGTACTTCTCAGATGTAGGCTTATAAGGTTTTTGCCTACTATAGGGTTTGTCATAGTTAGCCGATGCTACAAAATTGGTTTCAGTAGCTTCACTGGCAAAACAATGTTTGTTGGCTGTGTAATAAGCCGAACCACGTCTCTCAATCTGCATCTACACTCGTACATTCATTCTCTTGCAAAAACTTTGAAAATGCTGATGGAATAGGATGAAATGACTTTATCTCTGATGATAAGATCTTCTAACTTTTGATAGTTCTTATCAATTTTAGCTGCTGAAGTCCATTTGGTAAATATATCTCGGACTAAGCAGAGGTAGTCAGAGAACGTTTGAGTCGGTTTGGGGCTCAACTTGCTGAATTGTTCTCTGTAACCTGCCTCATCTAACATAAAATGTGCCATAATCTTTGATTTTAGATAATGGTAATCTTTTCTGAGGTCTTTGGGGATAGTCTCTATGACTTTCAGAGGCTCCCCTGATAAACTTCTCATATAAATTATATTCCATTCAGACAATGGGACCTGGTAATGGTCCATTAAAGTCTCAAAATTTTGGGTGAAGGCTGCAATGCAGTCACCCGAGGTATAATTTCTTACGATACCTTGATATTTCTTGTACTGGTTTTCTTTCTCCAGTCTCTCAGATTTCTTGGACTCTTTGTTTATGGCAGTCTCAGTATCAAGTTGTTTGATTTTTAGTTGCACTTCCAGCTCTTCCCGTTTACTTTGAGCTGCTATCTCAGCTTTCTTCAGTTCAATATCTAACTCAGCTTGTTTTGCTGCGGTTGCTGCCTCTGCTTGCTTTACGGTTGTTTCTGCCTGCTTTAATGCTCTTTCAGCTGCTCTTTCTTCACGCTCGTGGTATTCAGAGTATTTCTTCTCACTCCACTTCATTAACTCATCACCTGTTAACTTTAACTTCAACCCCATATCGATGAAATCATTTAATGACGACATGATGGAAAATGCAAATGAAATATCAGACACACAATTTGTTACAAGTTGTTAGTAACGTGAACAATTTACAATTGTGTTCTATTTACAATATGTGCCTAAATTTGCATCCGAAAGTATATAGAAAGAAAAATATACTCAAGTGTCCTGGATGCGGTGAAGAACGGTTGAAATTCGGACTAGGAACTGTAGGGTCGCTACTTCAAAACACAAATGACCTCTACGGGCAAGGGTTTCAGATGGCACAGAAAACCTGCTTTGTTTTTGGAGGAAATAAATTAGCGTCTATTTGATGTGGTGTGTATGCTTGTCACTAAGTTTTGATTAGGTTTGTATGGCGTTGAGTGTAATTGTAGGTCGTAATTTTGTCCGTCAACAATTTTTTTTCAAAACCATAAGTCACTTTCTTTCCGAAACTTTCTGCTTTCCACAATTCACTTTACAAAAACAATCTAACTATATCTCAACAAGCTACAACATTGATGACACATCACTTACATTCAAGATGACATTCAGTAAGGACATAGACATCAAGTTTACAAGATGGCGACAAGGTCACAATGGCGACAACTTCACAATGTCGACAAGGTCAAAACGGTGACAAGTTCCACAATCACAAATGTTTTACACGTTTACAAGATCAAACAATATGTATGCACTGTACGTTCACATTTAGTCTCCATGTTTCAAACAATGTAATAATATATATCAAAATGAGCCTTCACAATCACATTTAAATGTACTCTAAAGTTGAACAAAAATTTCTAAGTTCACAAATCTAGGTTTTAAATGTTAATTACTTAAACCACGTTCATTTTAAAGCCGGACGAATGCCACCACGTCCACACATGTCAGGGTCTTAAACCTGGCTCGTTAACCTAACACATGTGAGACAGTACAAATACAACGTGATTTGACTTGAGACTCAACGACACGAAGTTTCGATGGATTTATTTACAGATCACGATCTAGAGATGATCATCACAATACATAAGTTATAACAATACACTTACAGGCAACCCACAGCTTACAATCAGTCTCACAAGATGTACAAGCACTCGACTTTCGGGCCACAGAACTACACAAGCCTTTCTCCCATCATACGTCCAGTCGAGTCCGAGTCCCAGAGCTGTCTGGCTATTTCTCGCAACGCGCCTGCCCACCTGAAGTGGCTTCACGAGGCCTGCGTGCGTCCTGCTTTGTCCTTGCCTGACCGCTGGCTGTCTCGTCAGCCGGCAACCTCGCAGGCAGGTAACTAATACTCGCCTGGCGGGCGTAACGATGTTACAGCATCCCCGCTAGGGACTATTCGCCTGGCGGGCGTAACGATGTCCCTGCATCTCTGCTGGCAATACATTAGACTCTGACACATGATACATGAACACATCAGCCACGAGTGCTGATTGGTCTATACATGATACTGAACACATCAGCCACGAGTGCTGATTGGTCTATACATGATACTGAACACATCAGCCACGAGTGCTGATTGGTCTATACATGATACTGAACACATCAGCCACGAGTGCTGATTGGTCTATACATGATACTGAACACATCAGCCACGAGTGCTGATTGGTCTATACATGATACTGAACACATCAGCCACGAGTGCTGATTGGTCTATACATGATACTGAACACATCAGCCACGAGTGCTGATTGGTCTATACATGATACTGAACACATCAGCCATGAGTGCTGATTGGTCTATACATAATACTGAACACATCAGCCACGAGTGCTGATTGGTCTATACATGATACTGAACACATCAGCCACGATGGTGCTTATTGATCTATACATGATACTGAACACATCAACCACGAGTGATGATTGGTGTATACATGATACTGAACACTTCATCCACGAGTGCTGATTGGTCTATACATGATACTGAATACATCAGCCACGTGTTCTGATTGGTCTATACATGATACTGAACACATCAGCCACTTGTTGTGATTGGTCTATACATGATACTGAACACACCAGCCACGAGTGCTGATTTTTTTATACATGATACTGAACACATCAGACACGAGTGCTGATTGGTCTATACATGATGCTGAACACATCAGCCACGAGTGCTGATTGGTCTATACATGATACTCAACACAGCATGAGTGACATTGACCATAACTATAACATGTGCATTAAAATATGTTTGTTTCTGTATAAGTGATTGGGGTGCTTTTTCATAGGAATGATGTTATGCTGCCACCTGCATATACCTCATCAAGAATGATCTGATTCTTATTTTCTTTCCTCCATTTACCTAAGTGAAATGTTGGGGGGGGGGGGGGGAGAGAGAGAGAGAGAGAGAGAGAGAGAGAGAGAGAGAGAGAGAGAGAGGAGAGAGAGACGAGAGAGAGATGAGAGAGAGAGAGAGATTTCAAAGATCTGTATGTTGGTGTTCATTTCTTTAAGGATGTTCATGACGCAATCACTCTATCTTTTACGTGGTCTTGCCTTTGCTCTGTATCCATTATATGGATTGGCCAATACTAACATTTTCAGAGCTTCGCACCTCTCCAGTACATACGTGGCTTAGTACGGACCCTGTATGACCGTGCTAGGAAGATATGCACCCAGGACACACTGACAGAGGAAATCGAAACTCTGCAAAATGTCTTACACTTGAATGGGTACTCTACGGGATTTATAAAGCGCCAGTGTCAACAGACTAAATCAAATCCAGATGAAACTACAGTCCCTAAACTCAAGGTATTTATCCAGCTAACATTCGAGGGGATGACGTAATGCAACGTCTACAAGACTGGCTCATTACAGCAGTCGGCCGAACATTCAGAGCAGCAACTTTAGCTATTAGGTACAGAACCACACCTATCCTCACCCCAGCAGTAAAGGTATATGTCCCTCTGTACGCCAAATCCAATTGCATTTACCAATTCACACGCAGGTACCCGTCTACCTACATCGGCAGAACAGAGCGGCAGTTACACCAATAGGGTGGTTGAACACATACCCAATTGGATTGACAAGATACTACACCTGCGATGGAGGCTGGGAAAGCTGACACATCACAAAGTTCCCGCGAGGTCGATTGCATGGGATGTTTTGGAAACCGGCCATGTGATTCATAGAGACAGTGCCTTTCGCGTGTTGTTTAATTCACAAAATAGTCGTCTGTTCAAGTTTGCAGAAGCCATCATGATTAATCTAAATAGGCCAGTTTTCTGCAAACAGAAAGACATGATGATCAGTTTAAAATTACCATTGTAGACAATTGACATTACTGTGCGAGCATGTGTATATTTCAGCTTGAATGATTTATCTAGTTATTTTACTTTATGTTGTGTGAATTCTGCAATATGTACCTTGCGAGATGCAGCGAAATATTCCAGGACTTCCGAGCACCCAACAACAACAGAAAGTGCGCCAACTACCTGGGCAAACATGGAGCAAGATACTGGGGCTGCCCGTGCCTCCAGAGACACAGAGACGTGTGAAAGATCGCCATCAACACCAAGACGCCATATATGGAAGCAATGTGGAGGTGCGGGACAGCGACGGGCATCTCGCAAGATGAAAGAGCAATGCGGAGGTGCGGGACAGTCACGGGCATCTCGCAAGATGAAAGAGCAAGGCAGGAGGTGCGGGACAGCCACGGGCATCTCGCAAGATGAAAGAGCAATGTGGAGGTGCGGGACAGCGACGGGCATCTCGCAAGATGAAAGAGCAATGTGGAGGTGCGGGACAGCGACGGGCATCTCGCAAGATGAAAGAGCAATGTGGAGGTGCGGGACAGCGACGGGCATCTCGCAAGATGAAAGAGCAAGGCGGAGGTGCGGGACAGTCACGGGCATCTCGCAAGATGAAAGAGCAAGGCGGAGGTGCGGGACAGTCACGGGCATCTCGCAAGATGAAAGAGCAAGGCGGAGGTGCGGGACAGCCACGGGCATCTCGCAAGATGAAAGAGCAATGTGGAGGTGCGGGACAACTACGGGCATCTCGCAAGATGAAAGAGCAATGTGGAGGTGCGGGACAGTCACGGGCATCTCGCAAGATGAAAGAGCAAGGCGGAGGTGCGGGACAACTACGGGCATCTCGCAAGATGAAAGAGCAATGTGGAGGTGCGGGACAACTACGGGCATCTCGCAAGATGAAAGAGCAATGTGGAGGTGCGGGACAGTCACGGGCATCTCGCAAGATGAAAGAGCAATGTGGAGGTGCGGGACAACTACGGGCATCTCGCAAGATGAAAGAGCAATGTGGAGGTGCGGGACAGTCACGGGCATCTCGCAAGATGAAAGAGCAATGTGGAGGTGCGGGACAACTACGGGCATCTCGCAAGATGAAAGAGCAATGTGGAGATGCGGGACAACTACGGGCATCTCGCAAGATGAAAGAGCAATGTGGAGGTGCGGGACAATTACGGGCATCTCGCAAGATGAAAGAGCAATGTGGAGATGCGGGACAACTACGGGCATCTCGCAAGATGAAAGAGCAATGTGGAGTTGCGGGACAACTACGGGCATCTCGCAAGATGAAAGAGCAATGCGGAGGTGCGGGACAACTACGGGCATCTCGCAAGATGAAAGAGCAATGTGGAGGTGCGGGACAACTACGGGCATCTCGCAAGATGAAAGAGCAATGTGGAGGTGCGGGACAATTACGGGCATCTCGCAAGATGAAAGAGCAATGTGGAGGTGCGGGACAACTACGGGCATCTCGCAAGATGAAAGAGCAATGTGGAGGTGCGGGACAGTCACGGGCATCTCGCAAGATGAAAGAGCAATGTGGAGGTGCGGGACAATTACGGGCATCTCGCAAGATGAAAGAGCAATGTGGAGGTGCGGGACAGTCACGGGCATCTCGCAAGATGAAAGAGCAATGTGGAGGTTGCGGGACAATTACGGGCATCTCGCAAGATGAAAGAGCAAATGTGGAGGTGCGGGACAGTCACGGGCATCTCGCAAGATGAAAGAGCAATGTTGGAGGTGCGGGACAATTACGGGCATCTCGCAAGATGAAAGAGCAATGTGGAGGTGCGGGGACAGTCACGGGCATCTCGCAAGATGAAAGAGCAATGTGGAGGTGCGGGACAATTACGGGCATCTCGCAAGATGAAAGAGCAATGTGGAGGTGCGGGACAGTCACGGGCATCTCGCAAGATGAAAGAGCAATGTGGAGGTGCGGGACAATTACGGGCATCTCGCAAGATGAAAGAGCAATGTGGAGGTGCGGGACAATTACGGGCATCTCGCAAGATGAAAGAGCAATGTGGAGGTGCGGGACAACTACGGGCATCTCGCAAGATGAAAGAGCAATGTGGAGGTGCGGGACAACTACGGGCATCTCGCAAGATGAAAGAGCAATGTGGAGGTGCGGGACAACTACGGGCATCTCGCAAGATGAAAGAGCAATGTGGAGGTGCGGGACAACTACGGGCATCTCGCAAGATGAAAGAGCAATGCGGAGGTGCGGGACAACTACGGGCATCTCGCAAGATGAAAGAGCAATGTGGAGGTGCGGGACAACTACGGGCATCTCGCAAGATGAAAGAGCAATGTGGAGGTGCGGGACAACTACGGGCATCTCGCAAGATGAAAGAGCAATGTGGAGGTGCGGGACAACTACGGGCATCTCGCAAGATGAAAGAGCAATGCGGAGGTGCGGGACAACTACGGGCATCTCGCAAGATGAAAGAGCAATGCGGAGGTGCGGGATAACTACGGGCATCTCGCAAGATGAAAGAGCAATGTGGAGGTGCGGGACAACTACGGGCATCTCGCAAGATGAAAGAGCAATGTGGAGGTGCGGGACAACTACGGGCATCTCGCAAGATGAAAGAGCAATGCGGAGGTGCGGGACAACTACGGGCATCTCGCAAGATGAAAGAGCAATGCGGAGGTGCGGGATAACTACGGGCATCTCGCAAGATGAAAGAGCAATGTGGAGGTGCGGGACAACTACGGGCATCTCGCAAGATGAAAGAGCAATGTGGAGGTGCGGGACAACTACGGGCATCTCGCAAGATGAAAGAGCAATGCGGAGGTGCGGGACAACTACGGGCATCTCGCAAGATGAAAGAGCAATGTGGAGGTGCGGGACAACTACGGGCATCTCGCAAGATGAAAGAGCAATGTGGAGGTGCGGGACAACTACGGGCATCTCGCAAGATGAAAGAGCAATGCGGAGGTGCGAGACAACTACGGGCATCTCGCAAGATGAAAGAGCAATGTGGAGGTGCGGGACAACTACGGGCATCTCGCAAGATGAAAGAGCAATGCGGAGGAGTGGGACAGCCACGGGCATCTCGCAAGATGAAAGAGCAATGCGGAGGAGCGGGACAGCCACGGGCATCTCGCAAGATGAAAGAGCACAACTACACAGCCAGATTGACGAGTTAAAGAAACAATTAAAGGCACTGCTGACACCGAACCCGACCAGAGACAACGAGAATCGACTGGCGGAAATAAAGGAGATCTAGCAAAACATCAAGCAAGAAGTGGAACAGTTGGCCGCGTTGAAGCAGGAAAACGAAGCAATGATACGCACCATAAAAGCGGAGAGAGAGAGCGGCTAAAAGCGGAAATGAAGTAAACTCAAAACAAACCAACAGAAGCCATGCATGAGACCACTGAGAAAGCGCAATAAAACAAACAAAAAACTGAGCCGGAACCGCAAGATAAAACCATCAGCAAAACCAAGACGCCCGAAACACCCAAGGAGAAACGAACAACCTGCCAGACAGCAGAAGAAAGACAAGATGAGGAACCTCACGACACCATGGAGTGGTACACAAAGGAGGCGCGCATAGAAGAAGAAAAGAAACGGGCAAGGCAAGAGGAACTCAGACGCGAGGAATACATAAGGAGACAGGAAGCGAAAGGAAAGAAGCCCAAGAAACTCAGGGGGAAACCGACAGAATACTCTGAATTACACTATGACTATGATACCGGCATCGAGTACTACATAGAAGACGGAGAGATCGTCCCATGGCTGACCACAGAGGAAGCAATCGAAAAAAAGCAAGAACTTAAACACGACAGGGAAAGGAAGAGCAAGCAGGTAAATAGCATCGAAAAGCTTCTACGGGCAATATACAGAACAGGAGACAACAATACCAAATAAAAAGTCCTTATAAGGACTTCAGCCAGTCAAAGCCAGACGAGCCAGGAGCCTGCACCAACAAAGAAAACCACAAGAAAAAGACGAGCACAAAGGATAGCAGCCGACCCATCCCCCAGCTGACGTCACAGACACAAACCAACATAACCAGTCTCAGATAGGACTAACAAGACAAGAATTAGGGTGAATAAACCCACTTAAGCCACGGACCTCAACAATAACCACAGCTGAAGAGGCAGGTTGAACGAGGCCGAATTTGGAATTTTTGTTTTGAAAATTGGAATTGGAATTGGAATTTTTAAACATTTTATTTCCTGTAGAACAATTTATTTTTAAAAACACAAACTACAGTCAATTTAATTACTAACAATATTATTCAACATGTGATGTTATCCTGGTGATGATGATGAACTATACAATATACACTCATGCATGTTATATGATGGAAACTATATCTACATAACTTGAATTTTACTTGTAATCCTAGCGGGATCTGTGTCCGGGCTCCCAATTGAGAAAAACAATAAGTAGGTTTCTGCTTAAGTCTCGTAAACACCCACTCTCCAGTCGAAAGCAGCTTGCCGGTCTTCTGACGCCTGTCAGTCCTGGCACTACCTAGTAGTACCTAGTTCATGGGATCTATACCTAGGTGCTCTTAAGGAGAGCTGTACTAAGATTTGTCCTGTAGAACAAGCAGGAAAAAAAAATTGCTAAGCTTTAGCGGCAATGTACAAAGTGTCTAAAAGAAGTAAGCATTTAATTTTACATCTATTTGAAAAGATTCAAATTTGTTTGAAAATTATCACTCATCTGAAGAAGCATTCTAAGTTTTACAAAATATTTTAAGATTATTTAAACTTTGTACATTCTAATTATATTATATATAGTAATAATTAATTCTTTTAAACATTTTATAAAATATTAGACAAATGGTACAATTGTTTAAATTAAATAATATAGTCATGATATTCTTAGTAATGTCCCTTGAAATAAACTTATGTTGTTATGAGCCTTGGCAATATTTTTATGACATGTCTTCCTTTGTAATGTTTTTATCTTGTACAAAACTGCGTTTTCACAAGCTGCGTTGCGTGTTTTATTTTAGATTTACAAAATACAACAAGACCCCCAGACATCAAATGTAGCAATGTTTTCTAATTGTTTGTGTAATGACTGTATACTATATATTATATATATATATATATATATATATATATATATATATATATATATATATATATATATATATATATATATATATATATATTTAGCATATCTTTTTACAGGACTTAGCTGTCAACACCAGCATCTTTCAGCTGGAATAGCGACTAACTAACTAACTAACTAACTAACTAACTATCTAACTAACTAACTAACTAACAACTAACTAACTAACTAACTAACTTATCCTCCCATCTTGTTCATCCAGAAAATGTGTTAATTGCAGCAAATCGGTTTACAACAAAGCTGTGGCAATATTTGTGCCTTCCCGCCATCATATTCAACTGCAGCAGATACAAGTGTAGTGCAAGCTTTTAGTCTGCATTTATAAAAACAACTTAAGCATGCTTCAGAACTTTTGAATCTTTTTTTTTGTACCTTAAACTGATATATTCCTTGTAGAGAAGACACCTGAGCACTTAAACACTATAGCCATTTAAAACATTTTCAAATCGTAAATTTAAATAATGAAGGCACAATTTATTGCCTGTATGTTTTTAAAACTACCATAGTAACACAGACAGTGAATTATATCACAGTTTGTTTCAGCTTTGTATTTCGGCTATTTTGTTGCTTTAATATAATTGTTGTAGTAGATGCTATAGAGAAATATGCCAGGCACTAATTTGTACAATATGTACAATATAGTATGTGTGTGTGTGTGTGTGCGTGTGTGTGTGTGTGGTGGGTGGTGGGTGGGTGGGTGGGTGTGTGTGGTGTGTGTGTGTGTGTGTGTGAGTGTGTTCATTATTTAAGTTTTACAATCGTTGAAGACACTCATAAAATGGGGTGTAATGCTAGCAGATTCACAAGTGGGGCTGGAATACTTTGATATCTCAAGTTGTGTTGTCATTATTTCGATTGTATTCTTATCTTTAATATGAAAATTCGTCGTCGTCTTCTTTCGTTCGCTTGAAATACATCTATAACTGCAGTGTTGTCTCATGTATGAATCTAACAGTCTTTTTTAGTTCACTCAGCGGTCCATAGAGTTTATCTTCCATTGTTGTCTCTCTAGGCCAGAAGGTATGCCTGGGTATGTTGTAGTTTGGGCAGTCTTGGAGTATGTGCTCTGCTGTCTGCGACGCCACACCACATGTGCACATGGCTGAATCACCAATCTTGAATTTTGTATGCATATGGTTGCGTAATCTGTTGTGCCCTGTTCTAAGGCGCAGAATAATTACTTGTCCTGGTCTGTCCATAACGTGGTAGTCGTCTTGGTGGCCTTCTGACTGATTTGATCATTCTTTTCTTTCGGTGATATGTAATGGGCACATCAGGCTGTTCTTCTTTTGCTCCTTCCTTAGCCAATTGATCAGCTCTGTCGTTTCCGGGTACTCCACAGTGAAAATAAAATGAATGTTTCCATTGAAAAAAAAAATATACAATGCTTAAGAAGATCGTTACATATTTTTTCAGGACGTCACAGACAACCTCAGCATTTTTGGCCTGCTTGTCATACTGATTTATTTGGTTGTTTTGGGATTTGAGTTTTGAAGATTGAGCACAACCCCCACAGGCAACGCTGATCGCATCGGGTACGAACCTTGGACCTTGTCCTCGTCAGGTTGGAAACACTAGACTCGAGTTTTTCTCGCGTTTAAGCTCTTCACGATCGACAAGCTTCTCGATTTCTTAGGCGTGAAACTCATCCTGCACCAGCGAATCAGATCGTCCAGTCCGAGGAGGATGCTGCGCCCATCACTCTACTTCCGTGTCAGGATTGTCGGATCGTCCATGAAGGCCTTCAGTAGCGGAATGTTCCATTCCTCGCTGAGATTCTGACAGTGTGCGTAGCCAGATGCCGCATCCAGGATGACCTGCATGGCTATGACAAATAGCATCGGCGAAATCGTACATCCCATGGCGATACCCAACACCTGCAGGTCGGTCGATCTGGTCGTGAACGTCTTGGTCGTGAAACGGAGAGAGAAGCCCGAGAAGTACTGCATAAGCATAATAGAATATAATGGAACGAAGAGCTCAGCTCAAATACACGAAGAAGAAAGTTGAGTAGTATCCAGGTATGACGAGACGTTTTAGAGACGGAAAGACGTAAGATAGCAGCAATAACAAACATGGAGAGAAGCCGTCTTGGAGTCAGCCAGAGAAGCCGTCTTGGAGTCAACCAGAGAAGCCGTCTTGGAGTCAACCAGAGAAGCTGTCTTGGAGTCAACCAGAGAAGCCGTCTTGGAGTCAACCAGAGAAGCCGTCTTGAAGTCAACCAGAGAAGCCGTCTTGAAGTCAACCAGAGAAGACTTGTTTGAATATTCTAAAGACACTGATATCTCACACCGTCGCCAGTCTATGGCCGGGTCTCTGTTTTTGTCTCGATTATGTTAAGCCATACTGGCTTAATAATTCGTTTCCACACCCCCCTTTTCCCTTCAAGTTTCCTAGTGGTCACTACGTTTTCAAGTTTATTTCTTATCGTACCATGATGATTTGTAAACACAACTGGACTAAGTACGACCAGGGAGGCCAGATCCACTGTAACATTCCGCCCCGTTGCAGATTCGTACTCACGACCACCGAGCCGACAGACGAGCATCTAGCCACCACGCTAGTTCGGCTTCCGTGTTGAAAGGGTGCTTACAATTGAAAAAGATTCGCTTTCTTGCGTATAGTGGAACATTCTAACGAAATATTTGCGTCCTTTGGTTTCAGAGGACGAAAATGTTGTCAACTAAAGGGGGACAATCTAATACAGACGAACAGTGTTGCCATTTTGACATTTTTGCACTAAATTTAGTCCTTTTTGAAGTCATTTAGTGCCAAAATTTGCATTTTGCGCGGCCGCGCGAATTTGGTGCTTCACAATTTATTTTTGGGTGCTTTTTTGGTGTTTTTTTGGGGTGGGTAAAAATCATTTTGGGAACACTATAAATCGGAATTTGAACTGAAGCGTGGGAGTAAACCAGTCTTAGTACATTAATGCCCAATATTCACGTAATTTAATTCCCTTTAATATGATTCAGTTGAAGTGAGTGATACGTGCAGGCAATACGCAATCAGTGTTGCCATCTCCCTTTGATGAAAAAGCACCAAAATCGACCCCAAAAAGCACTAAAAAGAACCAAACATTTTTAGGAAGCACCAAAAAAAAAGCACCAACTGTTTTTATTGCAAAAGTAACAAGGTAGCACAGTATAATTTATTATTATCACTTCATATTACAATGAAGTTTATTCCAGATCCGCCAAATCCCAATCAGAACTACTTTCGAGCCAAAAAAAGCACCAAATTGCAATACTATTCTTTGGGAAATCACTAAAACAAGCACTGGTGGTATTCATTCAAAATGTTATAAAGTAGCACATTATAATTTATTATTATCACTGAATATTAGAATGAAGTTTATTCCAGATCTGCCAAATCCAAGTCAAACAACTCCTCTTCAGGTTCTGTAGCTATTTCCTGCTGTGTTTGCTCCTGCGATGATGAGGATGATTGAAAGAAACATGTATATGCCTCATGTGATCCAATTTTTCGCAGAATATCCTTAGGTAGTTTATAATCATGACAGCATTTGCCATATCTTTTCATTCCATACCTAATAGTCAAAACAGCTGTCAAACTCTTAATGCTCAGTCTGTTCCTCAATTTTGATTTTACAACTCCCATATGACTGAACATACGCTCCACGTCCGCATTAGAATGAGGTATCGTGTCTGGCTTAATTGAACAATCTTCAGCGGATGTTGTCCATCATTTATTGAAGGAAAAAGCTCCCTGTACTTTGCTTGACGAAGACTTGAGTGAGAAAACCAGTCATATGTTTCTCTAATCATGAACTCTATGTACCTGGGCAGACAAGCAGCTGCAGCCTGTGACACTGCCAGCTGAAGGGAATGACATACACACCTAATTAGTACAAGATGAGGAACTTCGGATTTTAATTTTGTATATACTCCATTGTTTACACCTGTCATGACAGACGCATTGTCAGTACCGAGTACAACTAGTCTTTGCAACTCAAGTCCATTCTTGTTTTAACAATCTTTTAACGCATTGCATATTGCCTGTGCGTTGCAGTCACTCAGTTCAACTAAATCTAAGTAAGTAACCACAAACTGCTTTCTTGTCTCTGAATAGTACCTAATAGCTACTCCAAGTAGCTTAGTTTCAGAAATGTCATTGCTCTCATCAATCAATAAGCTGTATTTACTTTTGCCATATTCCACCTCAAGAAGACGAGGAAGAGTATTGTTCTAGAAACGCCACGACAATTCCAAGCTGCTGTAATATTGTTCATGGAACTGTTTATACGTTGTGAAGAGAAACCAGAGTGACAATGTCAGCGCGTCATTGGGGGACAGTCGTTAACATCGTGCACGGACCTTGCAGTGTTGCAACATTGTATATATTGCATTAACAAGTACATTTTATTCATTTTTAGCAGTGTAAGTATTTCAGACTTTAGCATTTCAAATTATTGTGTTAACTGTGAATAGGTGGTGTAATTATATTAAACATTTAACAATTACAATTAATGTAACTAATTGCTTCTTTAGAAAAACGTTTGCGAGTTATGTCCCTTGCAAACAATAAAATGAATATTATGTTCCCGTGAAAAAGAGGTATTTGTTTCCCCTTAAATTTCGCTTACCAAGTGCACAGGCCGTCGAGAGCGCGATAGCGAATGGTTACCCGTAGATCATGTAATTGAGTCCCAACTATTGCTCCCGGGTTGACTCAGCCGAAACTAAGCACCATGAAATGTTCTGGAAAGTAAAGGCGAAGTGTGCGCTATTGACCACATCACCCATTGAGTGCCAATTGTTTTACAAAAATGTGGCACTGCCACCTGAAGGGAATGACATACACACATAACTAGTACCAGATGAGGAGCTTCGGATTTTAGTGTTGTATATACTCCATTGTTTACACCTGTCATGACAGATGCATTGTCAGTGCCGAGTGCAACAAGTCTTTGCAACTCAAGCCCATTCTTGTTTAAACAATTTTTTAACGCATTGCGTATTGCCTGCACGTGTCACTCACTTCAACTGCATCGTATTAAAGGGAGTTAAATTACGTGAATATTGGGCATTAATGTACTAAGACTGGTTTACTCCCTCGCTTCAGTTCAAATTCGGCTTTTTAGTGTTCCCGAAGTGATTTTTAAAGTAATTTTTACCCACCCCAAAAAGCACTAAATAGCAACCAAAAAAAAAATTGTGAAGCACCAAATTCGCGCGGTCGCGCAAAATGCAAATTTTGGCACTAATTGACTTCAAAAAGCACTAAATTTAGTGCGAAAATGTCAAAATGGCAACACTGTTCGTCTGTATTAGATTTTCCCCCTTTAGTTGACAACATTTTCGTCCTCTGAAACCAAAGGACGCAAATATTTCATTAGAATGTTCCACTATACGCAAGAAAACGAATATTTTTCAATTGTAAGCACGCTTTCAATACGGAAGCCGAACTAGCGTGGTGGCTAGATGCTCGTCTGTCGGCTCAGTGGTCGTGAGTACGAATCTGAAACGGGGCGGAATGTTACAATGGATATGGCCTCCCTGGTCGTACTTAGTCCAGTTTGTTTACAAATCATGGTACGATAAGAAATAAACTTGAAAACGTAGTGACCACTAGGAAACTTGAAAGGAAAAGGGGCGTGTGGAAGCGAATTAAGCCAGTATGGCTTAACATAATCGAGACAAAAGCAGAGACCCGGCCATAGACTGGCGACGGTATGAGATATCATTGTCTTTAGAATATACAAACATGTCTTCTCTGGTTGACTTCAAGACGGCTTCTCTGGTTGACTCCAAGACGGTTTCTCTGGTTGACTCCAAGACGGCTTCTCTGGTTGACTCCAAGACTGCTTCTCTCCTTGTTTGTTATTATTGCTATCTTTCCGTCTCTAAAACGTCTCGTCATACCTGGATACTACTCAACTTTCTTCTTCGTGTATCTTGCGCTGAGCTCTTCGTTCCATTATATTCTATTATGCTTATGCAGTACTTCTCGGGCTTCTCTCTCCGTTTCTCGACCAAGACGTTCACGATCAGATGGATCGACCTGCAGGTGGTGTGACGAAACGATGCAGTATCTGTGCTGTGTCGTTCGGGAGTTCCGCTTGAACACGGCGCGTCACTAGGGACTTCCCCAGTTATTAATAAACGGGGGAAAGCCGAGAAAGTTTCTACGTCGAGAATGTTCTCGAAACACCTAGACTTGCGTGACCAGGTCCCTCAGTACAGTCACATTATCACGTGCAAGGAGAAAATAGAGTCTCCAGTGCGGAGAATGCATGGTTCTCGAGAAGTTGAGACACAACGAGGAGCACTAATTCTCCGTGCGCGTTGAGACGCACGTAGGAGGGAATTAGGCAGAAAGACTTCATTCACTCTCGATATCTTGAGGTGTGCAGTCACACACTCAACTTTCAGCTACTGTCATCCCACAAGGCACAGTGGACAACAGACAGTATTGATAGCTGACTTGTGGTCGGTTCACATGTCAAGGTGTTGCCTGTTTGGTGAACTAAGTTACCTGTTGGTGAACTAGGTTGCCTGTTTATGGACCAGGATGCCTGTTTTTCTGAAACCACTACGTCTGTAAGGGCGAGTGATTGATATCCACACCTACCACGCCTGACTGTGCAACATCATGCTACAGGGTGAATCATCAAGCTGAATAAGAACCACCAGGTTGGTTCGTGAACCCTGATGCAGCACTTTGGTTGAAAGGTTTGTTCATCTTATCGACGGTTGATTAACCACTAGTTATGAAATATGTTCATTCACCTGAGCAATCATGCCTGTGTATGATAACAGACAACTGAAGTACTTTGGAAAAGTGACGGTATGCTCACTCCAGGGAGACTTGCCAAGTTGAGGTAGAGTCACAGCTCTGGGAGCACATCAGTTCCACTGACTTTGTTTATCCGCCTAACCGTCGGAGATACCAGGTAGAGATTGGCACGAATCTATGTGCTGTAACTACGTCTGCAATTGTGCCCGGTCAACACTAGACCCACACCAGTTGGGCGTATAAACGTTACTGATAATTTTCAGGTAGACTATGGTCAACTCATCCCTGACCTACTGAACATTGCTGTGTTACGATCAGACTTAAGTGGTGTTACCAAACTTGTTTGCCAGCTGCGTAAGGAACATTGCCATTAATATTTTCGGTCACCAAGGTATCCAGAACATGATTAACTTGTGGGACTCGACTCCGCGGGAGTCAGGTCACTTGTGACGGTACAGCTGTGTTCTAATATCTTCTGCCAGAGGTTATGCGTCTGCATTCGTATGACCTGTAGTGAACTGGATATTGCAACTATCTGTTACCCAACTAGGGGTAATTGACTATATTCCAGGAGCAAGAGATTGGTATTTTGTTCATCGATGGAGGTCAAGATTATTTTCCTGGGGACACCTCAGGGTAGAGGGTCCCCCAGCCAGGCTGAATAAGAACTGTCGGTGTGTCATTAGACAGTGACTCATAGGGACAGTGCTGAGTTATAGTTCTTCTAGTCAGCGGAGGTCCGAGTGGGTAACTCCATTTATTGCCGATCCGAGCTCTTGGGACGGAGTGGTCTCCAAGGTTCCAGTCAACCATACTGGGAGGGAGCCGGGTGAGTGCCGGGCCGACTGGACTGAACACACACAGCAAATCTACCTTTCAGCCGATGACGAAGATGGACTCATCTCTGATTCTCTGATTCTGTCTCTACTCTATCCTCTGTATTGTACATAGATTATATTCTATCAGGGTGTTCATTTCCTTTCTTTGTCTTTAGGGTAGAATAAACTTTTGTTTATGTTGACATATTCTTGTCTATAGTTATTGAGTGTGGTCTCGGACGATGCCTAAGTGTTCATTGTCCCAAGGTAGAGGGTAGATAGTAGAGGTCTAGAATCTGGGAGGGGCGTGTAGACTCATTAAACTTAAACGAGGTCAACAGCGGAGTTACAGTGTATCTACCTGTCCAGCCCCTGGGGTCAGAATACACGAGAGTGCTAGGGACACCTCGGGGCTTGGGTTCAATCACAACAACCGAGGCGATCCTGTCACAGGTGGGTATGTACGATTTCACCGATGCTATTTGTCATAGCCATGCAGGTCATCCTGGATGCGGCATCCAGCTACGCACACGGTCAGAATCTCAGCGAGGAACGGAACATTCCGCTGCTGAAGGCCTTCATGGACGATCCGAAAATCCTGACACCGAAGGAGAGTGATGGGCGCAGCATCCTCCTCAGACTGGACGATCTGATTCGCTGGTGCAGGATGAGTTTCACGCCTAAGAAATCGAGAAGCCTGTCGATCGTGAAGAGCTTAAACGCCAGAAAAACTCGAGTCTCGTGCTTAACACATGAAGAGGACAAGGTCCAAGGTTCGTACCCGATGCGATCAGCGTTGCCTGTGGGGGTTGTGCTCAATCTTCAAAACTCAAATCCCAAAACAACCAAATAAATCAGTATGACAAGCAGCCCAAAAATGCTGAGGTTGACTGTGACGTCCTGTAAAAAATATGTAACAATCTTCTTAAGCATTGTAATTTTTTTTTCAATGGAAACATTCATTTTATTTTCACTGTGGAGTACCCGGAAACGACAGAGCTGATCAATTGGCTAAGGAAGGAGCAAAAGAAGAACAGCCTGATGTGCCCATTACATACCACTGTAACAAGACCCCGGGGCTTGGACAGGTATGTTACTATAGTTAATATCCCCAGCCTTTGCTCCGACCACCCCAATAGGACTTTACATCTACAGGGCCCCACACAAGCCGGGCCAGCTGACATCCCTCCCCATCTATGGATTCCTACCCACAGGGGGCTCGGACAAGACAACAGTCATACTAGTACTCGAAGCCATGGCTAACAAAGCAAAATTTAATTTCTGAATACGTCAACTGAACTAAGAGAGGGATGGTTGAAAAGCCTGGATAGAAGACAATATATACGCTTGCTGCAAGAGAACAGCGAGAAGATCTACATATTATCAGTCATCATCACAGAGCATGTGACTTCAGTTCGTGCCGTCGTCCCGTCGTGGTTAACGACTCGCCCGATGAACCTCTAGTGCAAAAGAACTCCAAGTCGTTGACTCTTCCAAAGTTCTCTCCTTCCACTGTGAGTAAGATCTCGGACTGGTCAGGTGTCTGATACCTGACTGACACTTCAACACTGTTCGCTGGTCATCCCTCGATGACGAAAGAAATCACCAGTTCTACTCTAATGATGACTTGTGGGCCGACCCTAGTATCATAGAGGTCCCCACTTGATGATAAGTTCTGCTGCACAAACCAATCGCATTTAAGCCTGGTTGCTCTCTCGAGGATAAGCACTGCTGCACTACACAATAGAAGATAAGAGCCTGGTTGCTCTTTGATGATAAGTACTGCAGCACAACGCTAGAATATCAGAGCCTGGTTGCTCTTTGATGATAAGTACTGCAGCACAACACCATAGAATGTAAGAGACTGGTTGCTTTTCTGATGATAAGTACTGCTGCACAACACCATAGAATGTAAGAGACTGGTTGCTTTTCTGATGATAAGTACTGCTGCACAACACCATAGAATGTAAGAGACTGGTTGCTTTTCTGATGATAAGTACTGCTGCACAACACCATAGAATGTAAGAGACTGGTTGCTTTTCTGATGATAAGTACTGCTGCACAACACCATAGAATGTAAGAGACTGGTTGCTTTTCTGATGATAAGTACTGCTGTGCAACGCACTAGAATATCAACCTGGTTGCTCTTTGGCATCTCAACTTAATGGGATGAACATCTCTGCAACGTATAACTGGAGTGTTGACTCCATGTAATATCAAGTCACAAGTTACTATTCCAACATGTCAATGCAAGAATTTGACATAGTCCTAATGTTTCTTCTACACTGTTCTGTAGGCAACTACTGACTTCGCAGATCACAACTGTCACAATCAAACACACCTAGGAAGGGGGTAGCTCCCTACCCGAGCAAGTCTGTTCCTCCGGTGTTCAAGGAAATAGCAAACAACTGTTGTAGGTCACTGACCAAGTTCAGGTTTCACAAAAGATCACAGATGTAGATCCACACCGGAATTAAATGAATTGTTATACATTGGACCTCTCTAAGACCCAGCCAGGCCTGAAACATAATAAACTGGCCATCATAGTGACTAGTAAACAGAGTTCACTTCCTTCACTCTACTGGACCACTGTCCTAGAGCATACACATGTCCTTACAGAGTTACCTTGAATCATCAGAATTTCACCAGTATCTTACTGGCATGAATCAGGAGACGCATCAGTCCTAGAACCAACCTGGATCCGGTGACTAAATCTTCGTGGGACTCTTCGCGGTTGTCTTATCTTAGACTCACCGTGCCTTTCTAACAATTAGGTATCTTTCATGTGTTGACTTTGGCAGATTCGCTTGACCGCTCCCAGTATTGCCTAAACATAACCTTGACGTGCACTGGAATGAGCTGGCCCCATTGAGTTTATGGTTTAACTCTCTCGAATCTCCATCATATAACAGATCCTGAAACATGGAGGGCGGTGTGTGTACTCAGCTACAACTGGGACTAACCTGCATCTCAACCATGACACATGCATCAGAGTAATATATATATATATATATATATACATCATACATGATATAATAGATCATCAACATATTAGATCATCTCTTAACTACAAGGTACAGGCATGAGAGTGCAAGAGAAAGCAATAATTCGCCAGTGTAAAGTCAAGTAACTCGTCTGGGCAACCTCTCGCTCGATAGCACCAGAGTAGACTGTTTGACTCTGTCATAGTATACTATTTGGTGTTATTCCAATACTCTGTTTCTTCACCAACCACAACCATAGAATACACCTACTTATCTTTCAGTGTAGCGGTTACATTCTCTATGAGGTGTCCAGCCTGACATATACTCCTCATCTGCATAACTCAACAATTAATTAATTACTTAAACCATTGATCAATTAATTAAACATAACTCATTAATGACTATATAATATTAATAAATTATATACATCATAATTCATTAACATAGTATTAACAAATTATAAATCATGAATTGTTAATAAACAATTAACAAACTCATAACAACGCAACAGCTTTCTGTCATGGGATCTCTGTCCCAGAACAGGTTTGACCTTTATTAGTTGACCTTCTCCCATGACGGTCAAGTCTGCAGGTCTATCACAGATATGGTGGCCATCCACCGAGTAATCTTTCCCACATCTGCTGTGAAAAAAGAGCACCTTGGTTCCGTAGCGAGTTAGGCTACGGTCGTCCATTTTACAGTGGCATCCAGCCCCTCATCCCCTAAATCTCCAGTAAGTGTGCCCTAAATAGCTTGGATGTAACTCTCACTTCCTAGTGGATAAGTTATGCCACTTATAGGGTTAGGTTTATAGAAGAGAAGAACAGTAGAGTCAGACAACATTCTGTTCACAGTTCGGATCGTCATCAACGCAACGGCCTCAGTTACAGAGCGTCGCATCGCTCTCGGTCGGGTATGTTAATTCAACACTCGGTCACCCACAATCACTTTGGTCGGACAGGCCAAATAGACAGTCGGTCGGACAGGCCAAATAACCAGACGGTCTGGCAGACATTATAAGCACGATCGGGCACGCATATTCACTCAGGCGGGCATGCATAGAAACAGGTAGTGACATTCTACATCCACAGGTAATTCCTATCTACCTCTATCAAGTAAAAACAAAACATTTCTACATAGAGGTGGAATAGCACTGGCATCCTCACTTAGGAAATACTTGCCTCCACATCCTAATGGAAATAAGAACACTTTGATTCCAGGAATTAATAAATACCACTTTGATAAGGCATACGTTTTAGCACTCTCTAGCTAAGAAAACATCACATTACTGGCTAGCTCAAGCTAATAACTCATCACTATTACTGCCTCTAGCATCACACAGTCTAACTAGTGTCATAATTCCTCACCGTCCTAACAATGTATTCCCCAAACAATATAGTTAACACACTTGCTACACAGCTGTTAAATTACCCAAACATACTTACCCGGATCAGTGATAAAATCATAGTACATTTCACTAATAATGCATATAATTCTAATCTAACATCCTTAAAGTCTATCGCCTACAATAACATCAGTTTTACACAGCTGATCAGATGTGACTAATTGCACACGCCTGATGTTTTGACGCACACACACCTGTGGTTAAAGGAGACGTCTGACCTAAATATTTCCTAGCCGATCGATATCTGCTAATTACAAATGCAGACAGGCGGAGGAAAATTTATTCGCTTCGCGGAGACAATTATTTTTCCGTTCGGCGCTTAAAAGTATTTCGGCTGCCGGCGTTTTATTTAAGGACAACGGTTAACTAATATTGTATTAAGATATTACCTTAGATCATAGAGTCACCACGATGTCCCGCTCTGGCAGCGACAAAAGACATCTCTTCACAGCAGTCAGTAAATTGCGGCCGTCTCTGGCGATACTTGGATGGCGACTAACAGCGGAGAGCTGAGTGCGCAGTTACAATTACATTTCGGGCCTAGAGAATCCCATGGGTCACGGAGAAATCTAGAATCCCGTGCTCCCCCGATGTAATTGTGGGTCCAACGTGACAGCAAATATCACGTACGCACTCTGCCGATTATATTCTAGGATCTTCTAGAATTCACCAGAATTATGACGTCAGGGACTATTTTAGCAGGGGATTTAGCTAGCTATGTTCCCAATCTGACGGGAGGACAACTCGTCTTATTCGACCAAAGGGAAATAATTAGAGGACAGACTGAGATCTGGTCCGTTTCGTCACAACCACCAAAAGAAAAGAATGATCAAATCAGTCAGAAGGCCACCAAAACCTGCCCACGACGACTCCTCGTCTTATTCAGACCAAAGGGACATAATTCAGAGGACAGACTGAGATCTGGTCCGTTTCGTCACAACCACCAAAAGAAAAGAATGATCAAATCAGTCAGAAGGCCACCAAACCTGCCCACGACGACTCCACGTTATGGACAGACCAGGACAAGTTATTATTCTGCGCCTTGGAACAGGGCACAACAGATTACGCAACCACATGCATACAAAATTCAAGATTGGTGATTCAGCCATGTGCACATGTGGCAGACAGGAGAGCACATACCCCAAGACTGCCTAAACTACAACATATTCAAACGAACCTTCTGGCCTAGAGTGACAACAGTGGAAGATAAACTTTATGGACCGCTGAGTGAATTAAAAAGACTTAGATTCATACAGGAGACAACGCTGCAGTTATAGATGTATTTCAAGCGAACGAAAGAAGAAGAAGAAAAATTTTCATATTAAAGATAAGAACACAATCGAAGTAATGACAACACAACTTGAGATATCAAAGTATTCCAGCCCCACTTGTGAATCTGCAAGCATTACACCCCATTTTAAGATTGTCTTCAACAATTGTAAAACTTAAATAATGAACACACACACACACGCACACACCACACGCACACACACACACACACACACACACACACACACACACACACAACACACACACACACACACACACACACAAGCTATATTGTACAAATTAGTGCCTGGCATATTTCTCTATAGCATCTACTACAACAATTGAAATAAATCACCATATATTAAAGCAACAAAATAGCCGAAATACATAGCTGAAAAAACAAAAATGTGATATATCTCACAGAGTCAGCTGGTGAAATTAGAGCGCATACAGAACGAAGCTATGCGGGTCATTCTGGGATGCACCAGAGACATCCCAGTAGTGTGTATGCGTTACAAATTGGTTTGCCGACTGTTGCTGGTAGGCACAAGGTGATGCAGGCGAAGTCATACCTCAGAGTAACTGCAGACACAGATCACCCGTTGCATGAGGCGCTGGACGCAGTTAAGGGTCAGCGACTGATAAGAGAAAAATCATGGATGGCTCAGGTGGAGGATACGATCAGATAGGTGTGCCCCTTAGAGAACATTAGGCGAGGAGAGGAGTGGGTCAGAGTGCCAGCGGAGCAGTCAGACTTGTGCAGAGTTATAATCACATTGGGCCGGGAGTGCAGGGGGTGGCCAGCAGGGGCTACGGAAGTGGAAATCCAGCAGCTATTTCAGGATAATGCCCGCCCGGGTGATGTGATTATCTGCACAGGTGGGTCGGTGTTGAGAGATAAGAGAAGTGCCTGGGGATTCTTAGCAAAAGCTAATGGTCGACGTTTGGTGCAGTAGAGCCTGGCGTATGATAACACAACATCTAGCTTAAGAATGGAGGTGGAGACGGTCAGTGCAGCTTTCCACTGGATGGAGAACACGATACATACACACATTGTGATGGTAACTGACTCAGAGAACACGATACATACACACATTGTGATTGTAACTGACTCAGAGAACACGATACATACACACATTGTGATTGTAACTGACTCAGAGAACACGATACATACACACATTGTGATTGTAACTGACTCAGAGAACACGATACATACACACATTGTGATTGTAACTGACTCAGAGAACACGATACATACACACATTGTGATTGTAACTGACTCAGAGAACACGATACATACACACATTGTGATTGTAACTGACTCAGAGAACACGATACATACACACATTGTGATTGTAACTGACTCAGAGAACACGATACATACACACATTGTGATTGTAACTGACTCAGAAAGCATACTGAGGAGGGTGAGGACAGGCAGGCTTCGTGCAGAGTGGCTTGCTTCGCTTCGGAGGTCACGGGTGGCAAGCATCACCTGGATCTTGTCTCCGGGGCATGCCGGTGGACTGGGAAATGAACAGGCGGACAGATTGGCTGGCTCGGCAAAACGTGGTGGAGTATTGATGCATGACAAGGCAGACGTGGTTGCGGCCTTGTTGGAGCACGTGTACACCTCGGAGGAACACATGGATCACCATAGTCTGGTAAGAATGAGGCAGCGAGGTGTGACGAGGGGACCTGGCCGACGCTCGACCCTCAGAGGAAAGACGAGACGGACATATAATCAGATTGCTACTGGAACTATTAGTGTTGGAACTCTTCGCTGGCTGCTGAGGATGGGGACGGAGCGCTTATTGGGAATGCCCCCAATGCTGTGATGTCGGTTCCTAAATCAATCAATCAATCATTACATTCTGTGCCTCTTTCAATGTTTAATATTCAACCAGTGTATATCCCTTGAGAAAGCCATTTCGTCTCTTAAGATGTGCACATAAATTCTTGATTTCACCAACTCAGCAGATTTTTCATGCATGTCATCCTCCTGAGACACCAGTTACAAACAAAATCCAACCTTCAATAGATCTCTGTGGGCCTGGACCTTCAGATTCATCAACATCTATTTCCATGTCCTCAAACTGATCACCACCACATCGAGTTGGACCCTCTCCGCCAAAACCCATTCCTTTTCTTTGAGTTTCTGGAGACCCTGGTCTCCCTCTTCATCAATTTCGAAATCATCATCATCTTCTTTGGTCACAAGCATAACGTACGCGATTTTACTCTCTTACACTATAATATTATATGTATATATATTTAAGTCAGAGACAATATTATAATTTCAGTAATACGTGCTAGCCTGTGTGGGTGTGGTGGTGTGTGTGTGTGTGTGTGTGTGTGTGTGTGCGAGCGCGCGTATGCGTGTGTGTGTGTGACTGCGTGTGCTGGTGTGTGTGTGTGTGTGTGTGTTTGCGTGTGTGTGTGTGTGTGTGTGTGTGTGTGTGTGGTGTGTGTGTGTGTGTTGAGTTTTTCGTAACAAGTATTTGGCCTGTGCCAGCTTCGTGTAGGAGTTACGGACGCGGATCGTTATACCACATACTCCTTCTTCTTCTTCTTCTTCTTCTTCTTCAGCGTTCCGAGCCATTGAGGTTCTTTGCTGCAGATACAATCCGTCTCCATTCGTCTCTCTGGTTGACCTTCTCTTGCCAGTTGTTGATTCCAATTGCTTGTAGGTCTGTATATATATTATCTCTCCACCGTCGTCTTGGTCTACCTCGGGGTCTACGGTCATTTATTTCCTGAGTGTAAGCGAGTTTTGTTTACCTATTATCTTCAATTCTTTCTATATGCCCCAGCCATTGTAGTCTATTAGTCTTCATGATACCAGTGATTAGCGGGGACTTAAACAGATCATAAATGTCTTTGTTACTTCTTCTTTTCCACTCTCCACTTTGTGTATCCCTAATGGGTCCAAAGATGCGTCTCAAAACTTTGTTCTCAAAGGTTTGTAACAAGGCTTCGTCTCCTTTCGTTGTACTCCAGGTTTCAGAGCCATACAGCACAACTGGTCTGATCAGTGTTTTGTATATTGTGATTTTGGTGTTACGAGATAGCGCATTTGATTTTAGTAGATGTTGTAGTGCATAGTATATCTTATTTCCAGAATTGATTCTAGTTTGTATTTCTTCCCTTATGATGTTGGAGCAGTTGAAGACTGTACCCAGGTATTTGTATGTTTCCGTTCTTTTAACTGCCACATTCCTTCTCTTGAAATTACCATATATTCTGTCTTATCTTGGTTGATAACCAGCCCCATCTGTTGGGCTTTTTCTTTAAGTGAGTCAATATTTCCAATGTCTTTTGTTCATTTTCCCCTATAATATCTATATCATCTGCATAACCAAGCAGCTTGATGTTCCTCCAATATCACATTCCTCCTTTACCTTCCTTACAACTTTCTCTAGAGCCAGATTGAAGAGTAGCGGCGATAGTGCATCACCCTGTTTCAAGCCAGATGTTATTTGGAAGGGGTCTGATTTCCTGCCTTTATATGTTACTATATTATAAGTATCTTCCATGCATAGTCTGGTCATGTTGATTAACTTCCTTGGTATTCCAAATTCCTGCATAGCATTCCATAGACTATTCCTATGGACACTATCATAAGCCTTTTTAAAATCCGCAAAAATGTTATGGAGATCTCTTTTATATTCCCAATTTTTCTCGGCTATTTGTCGTAAGATAAATATCTGATCTATTGTTGATCTGTTTTGTCTAAAACCCGCCTGGTAGTCACCTAATATGTCTTCTGAATATGGTTTTAGTCTATTTAGTAATACCACATACCCGTGTTCGAAATACAGCAGCGGGAGATTTGGCAGCATACCGCCTTACGTTGTTGTTTTTTTTTTTTTTTACGAATTGGTATGGGTGTTGGTCGTTCAGTAAGCAATGGCAAACTACTAAACGCAAACTTGCGATGATATCATAGATAGCCAAGAAATGCTGGGGTTGGCTGCGACGTCCTACAACAGGTATGAAACTAAGTATTGTTTCTTAAATTTGGCCTGTAAAAACAGGCCGGACAATTATTTTTTTTTGCGCTTCAGCTTCAACAGCTACCTTTCAGCTACCTAACAATCATGTTAAATCAATGAAAAGTAAAATTATGGGTTAGAAAATCTTGAGGTATCTAAAATAAGTCCATTAATTTTACAAAATCTTTGAAAATATCTGCAACTTTTATCTCAATTTTATAGGAAGCATACCATTAATTATTACATATAAGTATTTTATAGAACATTAAGACAAATTTTGCAATAATTTAAATTGTATAGTACAATTATGCTACTTTTATTAATGTCCCTTGACTTTATTTATGCTATTATGCCCCTTAGCAATATTATTAAAAACATGTCTTTCTTTCTAATGTGGTTGTATTTCGTATACAATTGTGTTGTTATAAGGTGCGTTCCGTGTTTTCTTTTATATTTACAAATATAACAAGATCCTCAGACGTCAAATGCAGGAACATTCTCTAAGTTTTTGTGTAATGGCTGAATACTATTTATTCCATTTCATACATTAATTCCTCGCAGACATTATATGCGGTTTGTATTCAAACGTTGCACGTAAATAGGAATTGTTTGTAGGTGTCCTTTTCAAATAGTAAGTGTTTATTGTCAGAACATAGAAACAATCGTTTCTAGTAATATTGTGTGAGTTATTTCTTAAGACAATTCATCTGTATTAGATTGTTCCGCTTTAGTTGACAACATTTTGGAAATCCATGAACACAAATATTTCGTTTGAGTGTTCCCTTATACGCAAGAAAGCGTATATTGTTCAATTGTCAGTACGCTTTCAACACAGAAGCCAGACTATCGTAGTGGCTAGAAGCTCGCCTGTCGGCTCGGTAATCATGAGTTCGAATCTGCAGCGAGGCGGGTTTTTACAATGCATTTGGCCTCCCTTGTCGTCCCTGGCTGATAAAGGCTAGTCGTCGCAACGTCCTTTGTTTTCTGTCGTTGTGTTCTGTAAAGTTGCACTACTTCGTGTTATGTTATAATGTTAACATTTCTACAGCTTTACAGCAGACAAGCTAGGAAACATATAATGGCTGTGGAAATGAGATGTCTGAGGAGAATGCAAAGAATGCCGTGGATGGACATTAAAAGCATTATTGTGACAAACCCCTACTTCAAATTTTCTGCCTTGAATTTCTGTTTGGGTATGACCACATTTTTGTTTGCAGGCAATCAGTTAAAAACGAATGAGAAAGTTTCTTCAAGAAACAAATGAAAAACCTTAACATGAATAGAAAAATTACACGCAAACAGTCCAGTTTTGATTAAAAATCATGGTACGGTGAGAAATAAACTTGAAAACTTAGTGACCACTAGGAAACTTGACGGGAAAAGAGGATGTGGAAACAAAGAGATATATGCCAGGATGGCTTAGCATAATCGAGACAAAAACAGAGACTCAGGCCATTAGACTGGCGACGGTGTGAGATGGCGAACCTAAGACTGCCTAAGCATATTAGTAATGCACATGAAGGTGATACACTTGTCAATAGCAGAATAATTACCATTATTGTAGTGTGATATTATCGAGCACACATTTGGCTAAACCTAAGCATACACAGGAGTAGTAAATGTTCTGCAAATCTCAAGAGAAATCTCAATTTATTTGGAGAGTATAGCACGAACGCAGCCCAGACTACGGTAAAATTACGCACTCGAGACACTCACATTTCGTGTGATCGCAGGCGTCAACTCAACCAAAGTGCAATGGAAGAACCTCAACCTGTGAGCACGACATTTTTTTTTTCGGTTTGTTTTTTCAATGCTCCAATGTTGGGATTCCCTTCCCTCCCCCATAGGGATAGGGTACTTACTTCCGTGATGTTTTTTCATTAATTATTGTCAAAGACTTAGGGATATATAAGGAAGACCACAGGGGACGAGAAGTCAAGGAGAAGCCTAAGAAGGGATAAAGATCATACCCCTACCCAGGGAGTAGGAGGGTGAATGGTGAGATCGAGAGCTATGAATAGTTCTCTACTCGGACACGCAAGTGTCAACCAAAGAGTTGAGTAGCTATGATCACACCTTCACGAGAAGTGTAGGCAAACAAGTAAACTCTTAATAGAGTTTAGTAGTGGACAGACCACTTGAGGCGTGCTGAGAAACTCCAGCACGCAATGCCTACTAACCCACGAGATCGATCCGCGCCTGGCGTTACCGCCATCGGCGGAGATCGTCAGACGGGGGACTGGACACGAGAGCTAGCACATCGTTATCGACGTTGGGTTTCTTTGTGTAGATAGAACTATAGCTAGAGCTTAGTACTGACTTTAGAATAAGGAATACTGTGCATTATCATGTGTTTATATAACCTGTGAATCATTGATGGCTCTGCAATTGTAAAGGCCGAGCCGAAATAAAACTTGTGATAAATCCTCTTGTACGCCTTACGAGTTTCGTGTGGTGCAAGAGAAGTGTCCACGAATGCTTGTCCACTTCGGTTGTTGACAAGCTAGGACAAAAGTGGTGTCAGACGTTTCACACAGAACTTAGTCTACGATAACATAGCTAAAGACACAGTAATTAACTGGTGTCCAAGGTGTTCATGAACAGCTTTCCAGTGATATTGCTCGTACAGTGATGAATCACCTTGTGTTAGCGTTGTGAGAACAGTGTCAGAACAATGTTAGAGGACAGACACTAATGAAGATGTCTACGCCATCACCGAATTGTGCAAATGTAAAAGTGCGAATAGGACTGTGTAGTTAATATTATTACCCAGGACGAGTGCTTATTTAATCTCAAAGTGTGTCAACGAGATTTACTTAAAGACAGTAAGCCACCCACATACCTGAGGTATTTAATGTAATTAATATGTACATTGTGATGTATTGTGATATGTATTATAAATTGCTTTTAATGCAGTTGCAGATAATAGTATAGTTATATTTATTATAGAATAAGACAAATTCATTTAATAACATAAAATAGCTGAACTACAGTAAGTTACAGCTAGGACAAAAGTGCTAGAAAGGATAGTAAATCAGTTCATTTCATTTCATCTGAATCTTGAGTTATAAAACATCTCATTTAGTGATATGAAGTTAAACGCATTTCCATTTCCAACTAGTACTTAAATCATCACCTCCATTTACTTCATTTAGTTATCGTAAGTTACCCACATTTAATATCAGGTAGTTAAATAAACCATTACCCCTATTTTTGGATTTTTTCCCATCATTTAAACTCACATTAGTCAAGTTAGAAACATCTAAAAAGGTAACTAACTAATTTCACTACATTTCATTAGTTTAATTAGTTTACTTCCCTTAGAGTAGTTTAGTACTGTACACCAATGTAGAATAGGTAATTAGATTTTTCAATACTTCAGGATTGCTAACTATCAATCCTTGCAATCATGTAAATTCTATGTACATAAATGACTAGTGCGACGAGAAAGCACAGTCATCAGGCTCAATAGCTTATCAAACTGAGCCAAACTTGTATTTATTTTTGTGTCACCATAATATTTTAACGATTTTTTGGTTTTTAAGTGAGTGAGAAGGAGTGTGACAGATGTATGAAAGGGAGGAGAAAATGAAATACAAAACGAGAATGAGACAATCAGCGGATTTTTTCTACCGCACAACGCGACTTAATAATTTGTCTGTGTCGAGATAATGTTCCAGTGTTGAAATGTGTTGTGTCTGGTGTGTTGTGATGTAATCCGTGTTTTAGCAACAGTTACATTAGAGCTTAGGGAATATATTTTAAGTTTCATAAAACGGACGTGTAGTCACGAATTAGCGTTACGCACTCATTTGTGACTGCATTAACCCGTATTGTGGCACTTGAAAACAAACATACACGTAAATTATGAACATAAACACATGTTTGTAGTTTAATTACACTTTATGCAGGGATACAAACACGCAAACAACCAGAAAAACTAACATATAAAGTACATACACATGTTTTACAAAAGGGGCATAAACATGGGACAGGGGACACAATAGACAATCGAAACACTAACTTAACAGTGAAAGATTCCTTTACAAGCGAAAGCTAGACAGGTAAAAAATTAGCGTACACAGCTTGTACAAGAGTTGGGTAAAATATTATATGGGAGCATGAAGCAATTCATGTGTTGATCCCCTAACAGGGACAATTTTGTGTGGGTAGTGAGTTAATTTACTATTTGAGGAGCAGATCTATTTAAAAGATAACGGCTTCGGTTCAGACAAACTCCCGATAAATATAATATTGCAATGAGAAGAGGGCTCATGCCAACTATACAAGTGTGTGGCGATAACCAGTAGCCAAGTGAAGGAATACAACATTGTGACATTGGCTAATAGATGTCTGTTGGGAACCCAGAACCAAGTCACCAAACTTAGAGAGTCTTTGACAAAAAAATTAGACATACTAATTTTTTTTTAAAAACTTCTTGCATTACACTCATAACTGAAAGTTTGTAACGCAACACAGAAGGGGGGAGTGTGTGTCAAAGACTTAGGGATATATAAGGAAGACCACAGGGGACGAGAAGTCAAGGAGAAGCCTAAGAAGGGATAAAGATCATACCCCTGCCCAGGAGTGGGGAGACCAAGGGGAAAGATTAGCCCTACCCAGGGAGTAGGAGGGTGAATGGTGAGATCGAGAGCTATGAATAGTTCTCTACTCGGACACGCAAGTGTCAACCAAAGAGTTGAGTAGCTATGATCACACCTTCACGAGAAGTGTAGGCAAACAAGTAAACTCTTAATAGAGTTTAGTAGTGGACAGACCACTTGAGGCGTGCTGAGAAACTCCAGCACGCAATGCCTACTAACCCACGAGATCCATCCGCGCGTGGCGTTACCGCCATCGGCGGAGATCGTCAGACGGGGGACTGGACACGAGAAGCTAGCACATCGTTATCGACGTTGGGTTTCTTTGTGTAGATAGAACTATAGCTAGAGCTTAGTACTGACTTTAGAATAAGGAATACTGTGCATTATCATGTGTTTATATAACCTGTGAATCATTGATGGCTCTGCAATTGTAAAGGCCGAGCCGAAATAAAACTTGTGATAAATCCTCTTGTACGCCTTACGAGTTTCGTGTGGTGCAAGAGAAGTGTCCACGAATGCTTGTCCACTTCGGTTGTTGACAATTATCTTACATAAAACGCAATGTGTTACATGGTGTAATGTGTGCTTCTTATGTTTGTGTATATCACATAAGCTTGCCGTTAGTATTAAGGGAAACATGGGCGAATAAAAGAAATACATTCATACATACATATGATAATATAACATTTATAGCATGGTGCATGTACACACACATTCCTTGTATAATGAAGGAAGGAGGGCTGTAACATTTATTATCCTTGTTTGTTTAAATTTCCATGGCGTACACTGCTGTGTATTTACAAATTGCGTTGTGTGTGTGTGTGTGTGTGTGTGTGTGTGTGTGTGTGTGTGCGTGTGTGTGTGCGTGTGAGTATGTGTGTGTGTGTGTGTGTGTGTGTGTGTGTGTGTGTGTACACACACACATTTTCGAATACAACAAATGCATTCATATACACATGATAATATTACATTCGTGGCATGGTATAATTACCTAAACATTACATGTTGATGATAGCGGGGTAATCATTTGCTCTCATGCAAACTAGAAACTTTCAATAGAAATTCTTTCATACTCCAAGTATGCTCATTCACACTTAGTGTTATTTAAACAGGCTTAACGGCATCACTGAATAAATCTTATATTAACCATTGCAACAAGCGTCCCAATTTACAAAATAAATTGCAAACAAATGTATATGGTGTTTGCACGCACACACACAAGAGAGAGAGAGAGAGAGAGAGAGAGAGAGAGAGAGAGAGAGAGAGAGAGAGAGAGAGAGAGAGAGAGAATGAGAGAGAGAGAGAGAGAGAGAGAGAGAGAGAGAGAGAGAACAATGAACAACAAACAATCTTTATTTGTGATATATAATAGATGATAGATATGATGTATGAAATAGGAGATATAAGCGATCACACACACACACACGCGCACGCACACACACACACACACACACACACACACATATATATATATATATATATATATATATATATATATATATATATATATATATATATATATATATATATTAGTTAGTTAGTCTTTCCTCTTGAGCCTAAGGCGGCGCATAGGGCAGAAGTCCTGTCTCTCCATGCTTGGCGGTTCGCTGCTACCTGTTGTAGATCTTGGATATTTACTTGGCCATTGAATGAGCCTTCTCTAATGATGGTTCTACGCAGGGTCTCTCTTGGTCTTCCCCGTTTTCTTTTCCCTACTGGTGACCATATGAGGGCTTGGTAGGGGAGTCTTGACTTGTCCATTCTGAGTACATGGCCGATGTAGTTCCAACGGCGTCTTCTAATGAAATTGGATACTGTATCTTGCTTAGTCTCTTGTCTTATTTGCGAATTAGTTCTGAAGTCTGTCCAGTGGATGTTTAGAAGTCTTCTAAGACATTTGTTCTCAAAATTTTCTAAGTTTTTATCTAAAGCTACCGTTGATTTCCAACTTTCACATCCATACGTTAACACTGGAATCACACAAGAGTTGAAGATTTTAAGTTTTGTGTGTTTGCTGAGTGTCTTTGACTTCCAGTTGTTTGCCAGTTTATTGAAGGCTCTAGATGCCAGTGCGATTCTAGATGATATTTCTGGTGTTGAGTCCCCTGTAGATGTCATTTTGCTTCCTAGGTATGTAAAGCTGTTGACTTTTTCAAGAACGTAGCTGTTCAATTTGGTGTCATCTGAACTGTTGGTAAGATCAATAGTCTTTGTTTTTGTGGTGTTAATTTGGAGACCAATTTGCCCTGAAACATTTTGGAGGTGGTTTATTTTCTCTTGGGCATCCGGGTGTGTTGAACTCAAAAGCACTATGTCGTCGGCAAAGTCCAGGTCTTCTAGAATTTTGTCAACCCAATGGATACCCATATTTGTGTTGTTTGTGCATTTACGCATGACCCAATCATTAGCTGTTCCAAACAGCATCGGTGATAAGACACAACCCTGTTTCACTCCTGTTTCGACTGAGAACCAGTCAGAGTTGCCTGTTTCTGTTCTTACGCAGCAACGTGTTTCTTTGTAGACAGGTTTTATGACGTTGTTATAAATTTGGTAGGAAAACCATAGATGTTAAGTAGATTCCAAAGTGAAGGACGGTGGATACTGTCGAAGGCTTTTTGAAAGTCGACAAAGTTGGTGATTAATTTCGACTGGAATTCTACGGAGTCTTCAATGATTATTCTGAGGGTGAAAATGTGGTCTATGCATGACCGTTTTGGTCTGAAGCCTGCTTGTTCTTCTCTGAGCCTTTCATCTATCGCCTTTTTCAATCTCTCAAGTAACATGCTACAAAAAAGTTTTCCTGGTACTGACAATAGAGTGATACCACGCCAATTATTGCAATCAGACATATCGCCCTTTTTAGGCAGTTTGAAAATTACACCATCATTCCACTGTTGTGGTGGGGATTCGCTTTGCCAGATTTCATTGATCAGCTGTAACAAACGTTGTAAGGTGTTCTCATCTGCTGCTTTGAGCATTTCTCCTGGGATTTCATCTTCACCAACAGCTTTGTTGTTCTTCAATTTTTTTGATGGCTGCTTTAATCTCTTCCATGGTGAATGACTCGCAGGAGGCATCTAGTGGGGGCATAGTAATTTCTTCATCCAGGTTCGGAACAGTGTCAGGCTGCGGTCTATTTAATATTTCTTTGAAATGTTCTGCCCATCGTTGCATTTGAAGGTCATCGGATAACAATTGATTGCCTTGTTTGTCTTTGATGGGTATATTTGGTGTAGGTGAGTGATTGCATAGTTGCTTCATGATATGGAATACGGCTCTGTTGTTTCCAGTTCTGGATATATACACACACACACACACACTAGCTGACCCGGCCCGGCTTCGCCCAACCCTGGAGAGGATCTATCTATCTATCTATCTATCTGTCTGTCTGTCTGTCTGTCTGTCTGTCTGTCTGTCTGTCTGTCTGTCTGTCTGTCTGTCTGTCTGTCTGTCTGTCTGTCTGTCTGTCTGTCTGTCTGTCTGTCTGTCTGTCTGTCTGTCTGTCTGTCTATTTGTTTGTTTGTCTGTTTGTCTGTCTGTCTGTCTGGCTGACCCGGCCCGGTTTCACTCAGTCCCTGGTGGGGAGCATCTCATTTAATTCATATAAGTAGTCATATCAGCTCCCGTTGCCGACTATATGTATGTCTGTCTGTCTGTCTGTCTGTCTGTCTGTCTGTCTGTCTGTCTGTCTGTCTGTCTGTCTGTCTGTCTGTCTGTCTGACCCGGCCCGGCTTCACCGAGTCCCTGGTGGGGAGAATCTCATTTAATTCATATACGTAGTCATATAAGCTCCCGTTCCCGACTATCTGTCTATCTATCTATCTGACCCGGCGTGGCTTCGCCCAGCTCCTGGCGGGGAGCATCTCATTAAATTCACACAGTAACTTAAAAGAATGTCCTTCCACACACCATCCATTATTTTTAATAAAACTGTTTTTAATCACCTACATGACTGTAGATAACTTCTTTAAGCATAAAAAGATGAGTTACAATGTTATGCATTATGCATTATTTTTATGAAAACTTTGAAAATGCCTTAAAGATTATATCATTATTTATTATAACTCATATGCCTGTAAATAACTATAGACAAAGAATAGATTGCACGATTTATTGCCTGGCATATTTCGCTGCATCTCGTCAGTTACATACTGCAGAAATCACACAACTTAATGTTGTGGGGAAAAAAAATTTGCAGAAGCAATTATGATCTATCAACGCAAGCCAGAATTGTGCAAACAGAAAGACATGTTAGTCAGCTTAAAATTACTGTAGTAGATAAGTGACATTACAGTGTGAATATGTGTATATTTCGACTTGAAGGATTTATCTAGTTAATTCACGTAAGTTGTGTGATTTCTGCAGTATGTACCTGACGAGATGCAGCGAAATATGCCAGGCAATAAATCGTGCAATCTATTGTTTGTGTCTTCGTTATTCAAATATAGACAAAGAGTTTATAAATCTTTAAAAACGATGCAACAATATGACTGTAAATTATATAGAAATGTTATTAAAAGTTATGCCCCTTGAAATAACTTTTCTAGAGTTAAGTCCCCTTGCTATGTAGAAATTATAATGAAAAATGAAATATTAAATTTTAGTAAGTAAGTAGCCGATTTTACACTAAAAAACTATGACAGAAAGTTGCACAGGAATGAAAAGAAAACGTGTAGAAAATTTCATCTCAATCGGATGGACCGTTCGCGAACGCATAAAGAACGGACGGACATACAGTCTCATATATATATATATATATATATATATATATATATATATATATATATATATATATATATATATATATATATATATATATATATATATATATATTCATTGGCACCTTTCCGTCTTGACAGACGATAGTTTGGTACATTGTGCTTCAAAAAGGCTTAATAACTGTCATATGGCAATAACTACGATCCATGGCGGTGGCGAGTGTGGCCGGTAAGGCCAATTCTTGCTGCAAATGTTTGCCAACAGTAGGTGCATGTGAAAACATGGTCATTTCCACCATTTTGCACCATCTTACGTCTCTCAAGCTCTGTGTGTGCTTTATCTTCAATCATTTTCTCCTTTGTCTTTATTCCATTTCTGATAGTTGCCCGCCATGCAACACTTTCAGCGGCGACGTGCTCCCATTGTGCATTATCAATGCCTGTATCAATCATGTCCCGCTTGCACACATCTTTGTATCGTAGTAGAGGCCGACCCTGAGATCTCCTACCCGTCTGTAATTCACCAAAAAAGATGTCCTTTGGTATTCTACCATCATCCATCCTCCTAACGTGTCCTATCCATCTAAGTCTACGAAGACTGAGCATGGAATACACTGTCACACAACCTGATCTTTCCAATACTTCAGTATTTGTGATTTTGTCTTGCCACTTAATACCAAGTATTCTTCGCAGACACCGCATATGAAAGCTGTTTAAACGTTTCTCTTGGCGTGAGTAAGTTGTCCAGCTTTCACTGCCATAAAGAAGAGTACTAAGGACACAGGCTTGGTAGACGAGTACTTTTGTTTTGGCAGTAAGCTTCCTGTTCTCCCAGACTCTTTTTGCTAACATGTTCATTGTTGTTGCTGCCTTGCCAATCCTGATGTTGATTTCCTGATCGAGGGATAATTTGCTATTTACCTCTGATCCTAGATATGTAAAATGGTCTACTATCTCCAGTTCGGCGTTGTCAATAAAGATTGATGGTACACCATGTGCACCTTGTGACATAATCTGTGTCTTCTTTTGTTAATTGTTAAACCAAATTCAGAACAAGCATTGGAGAATGCAGATAGTAGATGTTGTAATTCTTCCTCAGAGTGGGTCGTAATCGCAGCGTCACCGTCCTAGATCTCTAGGGGATTGAAACTCGGGCTCATACAGGCAACAAACTCCGTTCAGATACAATCTAGCATCATTTATTTACATGTATATTACAGTACGCTGGCGAAGCGAGTTTTCCCAAGCCAGCATTCAGCAAGTTGCGTATCACAGGAGTTTACAATGAACATGATTAACACAACAACTCTAGCAGCTATCTAAACATATGTATCAGACCCCTAAATACAATTGGGTCTACTATCAAGTCCCCTTAAGGTAAGCCCTGTTGCTTCCTCGATGTCCAGTCCGTGTCTGTCCTTCCACACGTGTCGCAATCCGACACGGGTGGCAACTCTCTCTGAGTTTCTCGTGGACCCCGCAATCGGCGGGCCCCATCAGTGTCCACGGGGCTGTGGACACACTGACCGGTCCTTCGAGAAGGCTCTGGATTATTCGAGCCTTCGAGTGACTCGGTTCTTTCCCTTTAGCTGGAGTTCTATCCCTTCGCCAGTATCTCTTACTTTCATGTTGGTACCGTCCCTATGTGAGGCTGTGACACGCAGCATCATCCGCAAAAAGCAACTCTCTGATTAGTACCCTGCTAATGTTGGTCTTGGCCTTCAATCTCTGAGCATTATAGAGGCCACCATCTGAGCGTGAGTGTATACATATGTGTGTGTGTGTATATATATATATATATATATATATATATATATATATATATATATATATATATATATATATATATATATCGAGAGAGAGAGAGAGAGGGAGAGAGAGAGAGAGAGAGAGAGAGAGAGAGAGAGAGAGAGAGAGAGAGAGAGAGAGAGAGAGAGAGAGAGAGAGAGAGAGAGAGAGAGCCCATAAACATAATGAAGTTAGCTGCATTAGGTAGTAACTTTATCACAGGAACAATGGATTTCTATGAGGTGGGTGGGTTTCAGGGAGTGGAAGTTAAACGTGCTTTTGTCTTGGTTGTTTTCATAATATCCAATTCATGGCTTACAAAGAAACTGATCTACGAGATACAGCCTCCATTTGTGCTGGGTAGCTCAATGAAGTATCGTCCATTACTGGTAATATTTCCCAATCCCCAGTGACAAAGAAGGGAAATGTGTTGATTAATTCTCCCCAATGACGGTTATTGTAAAATATACATAAAGGATCTACAAGCCTAAATATCTCTCTGTTGTAAAACTACTGGTTCCTTACGATCATAATAGTACATTTTTGTAGTGAAAAGGGAAAAGGTAAATTAAAGATGGTAAAACATAATTGATGGCAATAATACTAAGAATGACTGATTGGGGACAGTGATACATATTAGGAATACAAAACTATCTGTGAAACAATGAGTTTGAACATGAAGTGTGAGTGAGTTGTAATGATATCATTGAAATTATAGCACATGTATTGACAACTTAAACATTACTTTGATGTTTTTCAGGCCAGAGTCAAGAAAATTATGCAGACTGATGAAGAGATGGGGAAAGTTGGTTCTGCTGTTCCAGTTATCATTTGTATCCTTCAAAGTTTATGAAATATTTTGTTTCATTGTTATCAAACTGTTTACTTTATGTTAAGTCAAACAATGTGACTAATACATTGAATATTTCTTGTGTGATATGTCCCCTGATGCAACAGCCACCCCAAAGTACCCCTGCTCACCATCATATCAAATTGTTTAAGAATGAGAATCACAACTAGTGTTCTTTTCTTCCTGTAATACAAGGGGGAGGTGTGGCTGAGAGATTATGGTTTCTGTTTTATTCTTAGGAGGTACCTGGTTCAGATTCAGCCATGTTGTGCCAAAGGTACTTAAGACTGTTTAACTGATTGCCCCCCCCCCCCCAAAAAAAAAGGTTTGAACCATACTTGGCACACAATCGAATGAACAAGTATCATATGTAAACTTCCGTTCATTGAGCATTGAAATTGCGGAAGATACCACAAAATAAAACAAATAAAACGATGAACGTAGCAAAGCGATATATCGTCCCTCTGTCCAAATGGGATGTCAGATTTGGCAATATATTATCCTTCAGCACTGAATCAGTTAAATAAGTAATTATCATCTATATATAAATAATAGCTGTCAGGTCTTAGTCAGATATGACTGAGCTACCGTATGACAGTAGACGGTACCACCTCCTTTCTGTTAGAGCGCCGAAAGTTGGGTCTTAGACATGACTGAGCTACCGTATGACAGTAGACGGTACTACCTGCTTTCTGTTAGCGCCGAATGTTGGGTCTTAGAGATGACTGAGCTACCGTATAACAGTAGACGGTACTACCTGCTTTCTGTTAGCGCCGAATGTTGGGTCTTAGTCAGATATGACTGAGCTACCGTATGACAGTAGACGATACTACCTGCTTCTGTTAGCGCCGAACGTTGGGTCTTAGATATGACTGAGCTACCGTATAACAGTAGACGGTACTACCTGCTTTCTGTTAGCGCCGAACGTTGGGCGGCGCTTACCAAACCCGACACCCCACATTGTGCCAACGGCTTCGGGCGGAAGAGCGCAATTGGGAGGGTACACACCTTACCCTGGTGCGAGGAAATGCAACCTAAAGACAAATGTCATGGCAGGGCAGACCAGGCCCTAAGCCTTGGTTGGCGGCTGGTCTAGGATCGAAGCTCTGACAGGGGGCAGTTAGAGCATTGCTTTGCTGATCTGGCAACTTCTTCAACTTGTCTTCTTCCAGATGTAGAGGTGTTACCTTTCCTCTGGAGTGAACTAGGCAGGCCGAGAGAGGGATCATGCTGCATGGGCAACACATGATCTCTATATTTTAGCCCAGTCTTTGTGCTATGGAGATAAAAGTTATTATACCTTTTTAAAGCACAAACTATCGTCTGTCAAGACGGCGAGGTGCCAATGAGAGATGAGTATGACGTGTGAGTGTGAACTTGATGGGAGTGACATTTTGATTAATCTGTGCACATTTGTGCTTAAAAATGTGCGTGCGTGCGTATGTGTGTGCGTGCGTGCGTGCGCGCGCGTGTGTGTGTGTGTGTGTTACATTTTTTGTAACAAGTATTTGGCCTGTGCCGGCTCCGTGTTGAAAAAGTTACGGACCCAGTTCGCAATCCCACATACCCGCGTTCGAAACACAGCTTCGGGCGATTTGGCAGCAGACCGCCTTGGGTTGATTGTTTTTGCAAATTGGTGTTGGTGCTGGTCGTTCAGAAAACAATGGCAAACTACTGAACGTAAACTTGCAAAGATATCACAAACACCCAAAAATGCTATGTATGGTTGCGACGTCCTGCAAAAGATATGCAACTAACTTTCTTTTCTGAAATTTGGCCTGTAAAACAGGCCGGACAAAAATTTGTCCTTTTTCTTACAAATTATATAAGTATCATTGAAAGTATACAACATTGAATGTTATATTGAAAAGAACTAGAAAAATGGGTTAATAAATTCTCACGCATCTAAAATGGATCCAACATTTTTTAGAAAAACTTTAAAGATGCCTTGAAGTTTTTATGTATTTCTTTATAAGCCATATAACTGCATCTAATTTCTTTAAATATTTTATAAAATATTATGATAAATACTACAATTATATGAATTACTTATATCGCAATGCTACTGTTAGTAATGTCCCTTGATATAACTTATGTTGTTAAGTTCCTTTGCAATATTTTAATTACGTGTCTTTCTTTTTAATGCGATTGTATTTCGTACAAGATTGTGTTGTTACAAGGTGCGTTGCGTGTTTTCTTTTACATTTACAAAATAAGACAAGACCCCCAGACGTCAAATGCAGCAACATTCTCTAATTGTTTGTGTAATGACTGCATACTATTTATTACAGCACATACATTATTTCCTCGCAGACATAAAATGCGGTGTGCATTCAAACGTTGCATATAAATAGGAATTGTAGATATCATTTTCAGAAATTAAATGTTTATTGTCAGAATCTACAAATAAACGTTTCTAGTAATATTGTGTGAGTTATTTCTCTTGGAACTATAGGATCACTCTTCTCTAATATTTTGTGCCCCTTTAGTTTACAACATTTTCGATCTTTCAAATCTATGGACACAAATATTTCGTTAGAATGTTCCACTGTACGCAAGAAAGCTGATCTTTTTCATGTGTAAGTACGCTTTCAACACGGTAGCCGAGCTAGCGTGGTGGCCAGATGCTCGCCTGTCGGCTCGGTGATCATCAGTTCGAATCTGCAGCGCGACGGAATTCACAATGGACCTGGCCTCCCTGGTCCTACTTGGCTGATGAAGGCTAGTCTTCGTAATGTCCTTTGTTTTCCGCCATTGTGTTCTGTAAAACTGCACTACTTAGTGTTATGTTATATTGTTTACATTTCGACAGCTTCACCGCAGACAAGCCAGGAAACTTCTAATGGCAGTAGAAATACAATGTCTAAGGGGAATGTAAAGAATGCCATGGATGGATAGAAAAACCAATGAGAAAGTTTTTTCAATGAACAAATGAAAATAAATCATAGACTGAATCGAAAAATTAAACGCAAACAGTCCTGTTTTGTTTTCAAATCATGGTACGACGAAAAACAAACTTGAAAACTTAGTGACCCCTAAGAAACTTAACGGAAAAAGAGGATGTGGAAACGAAGAGATTTATGCCAGGATGGCTCAGCATAATCAAGACAACAACAGAGACCCGGCCATAGACTGGCGACGGTGTGAGTTATCATTGATTTTTAGAATATTCAAACATGTCTTCTCTGGTTGACTTCAAGACGCCTTCTCTGGTTGACTTCAAGACACATTCTCTGGTTGACTCCAAGACCTCTTCTCTGGTTGACTTCAATACGCATTCTCTGGTTGACTTCAATACGGCTTCTCTGGTTGACTTCAAGACTCCTTCTCAGGTTGACTTCAAGACTCCTTCTCTGGTTGACTTCAAGACTCCTTCTCTGGTTGACTCCAAGACTCCTTCTCTGGTTGACTTCAAACTCCTTCTCTGGTTGACTTCAAGACGGCTTCTCTGGTTGACTTCAATACGGCTTCTCTGGTTGACTTCAATACGGCTTCTCTGGTTGACTTCAAGACGGCTTCTCTGGTTGACTTCAAGACTCCTTCTCTGGTTGACTTCAAGATGCCTTCTCTGGTTGACTTCAAGACTCCTTCTCTGGTTGACTTCAAGACACATTCTCTGGTTGACTTCAAGACTCCTTCTCTGGTTGACTTCAAGACGCATTCTCTGGTTGACTCCAAGACGGCTTCTCTGGTTGACTTCAAGACGCATTCTCTGGTTGACTCCAAGACGGCTTCTTTGGTTGACTTCAAGACGGCTTCTCTGGTTGACTTCAATACGGCTTCTCTCCATGTTTGTTATTGTTGCTATCTTACGTCTTTCCGTCTCTAAAACGTCTCGTCATACCTGGATACTACTCAACTTTCTTCTTCGTGCATATTGCGCTGTTTCGTGCGCTTCGCTCCACTATATTCTATCTCATACTATATTTGATTTCTCTATTCATCATTTTAATTCTAAGTCCAAGCTCTACCATGTCGTCCCATAATAGTCACTCTGTATAATAGTTACTCTATTATAGAGAACTAACAACTGCACTTCTAATTATTTATGTATGTGAGAAGTAACAACTATACATATGTATATTTATATATGTGAGAGATAACAGATATACCATTGCCATGTTGCTGTTTATTGGCTCGTTGGTTCAGCCACAGTGACAGATTTAAACAGAAACATTCCTCGTATGAAAGCAGTGAACAACTCCCTGTCCTTCCACTCTCCATTATTTATTCAGTGTTTATTCTGTACAAGGATCGCCGCACATAATATCCATAGTGCGTTCGTAATTAACACTTCTATGATTGTACATTAACACTTACATGATTGTACATCAGTCTAAATCACTGCTATCATACACTGGCTATACTAGGAATATGGTCAACTTACAATCACTTGCCCTTGACATTGGCATGGTGCATTCTGAATCGCCGGCAACTCGGCGGGCCGTCACTGACTTGCAATCGCCACTCAACTGACCGTCCGGCTTGTGTCTAACACTTTCGCTTCAGGCTACTGCGTTGTTCAACTGCGAGAACACTGTTGCATTCATCTCGCCTTTTCTCTCGACACATTTCGCGTCCTCTCTCTACAGAGAACCCTGGCTAGACTGACTTTGTCTAGCCGTCTCTTTCCCGTGTACCACACAACTGATATCACGTGATACGCAACTTCTGTGAATGACTTCCCTTTGTTCCTCATCATCATCTGTTGCCCACCGACTTTTCTCGACCTAGTCGTATGTGTTCGTGTGAACTGTTCTCACTATGATAATTCCTATTCTATAGTACACATGTTCTTACTTTATTGCTTTACCGATGTCTACCTCATATCGGTTCATGGCAACCATACATTTATGTATGAGTGAACTAACAACTGTACTTCTATATATTTATATATGATGGAACTAACAGATGTACCATATATTTATGTATGAGAGAACTAACAACTGTACTTCTATATATTTATATATGAGAGAACTAACAGATGTACCATATACTTATGTATGAGAGAACTAACAACTGTACTTCTATATATTTATATATGAGGGAACTAACAGAAGTACCATGTATTTATGTATGAGAGAACTAACAACTGTACTTCTATATATTTATATATGAGGGAACTAACAGATGTACCATATATTTATGTATGAGAGAACTAACAACTGTACTTCTATATATTTATATGTGAGAGAACTAACAGATGTACCATATATCTGAGAGAACTAACAACTGTACTTCTATATATTTATATCATTGGCACCTTTCCGTCTTGACAGACGATAGTTTGGTACATTGTGCTTCAAAAAGGCTTAATAACTACGATCCATGGCAGTGGCGAGTGTGGCTGGTAAGGCCAATTCTTGCTGCAAATGTTTGCCCACAGCAGGTGCATGTGAAAACATGGTAATTTCCACCATTTTGCACCATCTTACGTCTCTCAAGCTCTGTGTCTGCTTTAGCTGCATTCATTTTCTCCTTTGTCTTTATTCCATTTCTGATAGTTGCCCTCCATGCAACACGTTTAGCGGCGACGTGTTCCCATTGTGCATTATCAATGCCTGTATCAATCATGTCCCGCTTACACACATCTTTGTATCGTAGTAGAGGCCGACCCTGAGATCTCCTACCCGTCTGTAATTCACCAAAAAAGATGTCCTTTGGTATTCTACCATCATCCATCCTCCTAACGTGTCCTATCCATCTAAGTCTACGAAGACTGAGCATGGAATACACCGTCACACAACCTGATCTTTCCAATACTTCAGTATTTGTGATTTTGTCTTGCCACTTAATACCAAGTATTCTTCGCAGACACCGCATATGAAAGCTGTTTAAGTTGTTCTCTTGGCGTGAGTAAGTTGTCCAGGTTTCACTGCCATAAAGAAGAGTACTAAGGACACAGGCTTGGTAGACGAGGACTTTTGTTTTGGCAGTAAGCTTCCTGTTCTCCCAGACTCTTTTTGCTAACATGTTCATTGTTGTTGCTGCCTTGCCAATCCTGATGTTGATTTCCTGATCGAGGGATAATTTGCTATTTACCTCTGATCCTAGATATGTAACATGGTCTACTATCTCCAGTTCGGCGTCGTCAATAAAGATTAATGGTACATCATGTGCACCTTGTGACATAATCTGTGTCTTCTTTTTGTTAATTGTAAAACCAAATTCAGAACAAGCATTGGAGAATGATGATAGTAGATGTTGTAATTCTTCCTCAGAGTGGGTCGTAATCGCAGCATCATCCGCAAAAAGCAACTCTCTGATAAGTACCCTGCTAATTTTGGTCTTGGCCTTCAATCTCTGAGCATTATAGAGGCCACCATCTGAGCGTGAGTGAATGTATATACCGTCATCCTGATCACGAAAGGCATATTTCAGCAGAAGTGAAAAGTATATCCCAAAGAGGGTGGGGGCTAGTACACAACCTTGCTTAACTCCACTCTTGATTTCAAACTCCTCTGAAGTTGAGCCATCAAACTTGATACCCTTCATGCCTGTGTGGAACGATTCCACAATGGACAGAAGAGTTGGTGGGCAGCCAATCTTCTTTAGTGCTTTGAACAGACCCTCACGACTGACCAAATCGAATGCCTTTGTGAGGTCGATGAAGGCAATAAACAGTGGCTGATTTTGTTACCGGCATTTGTCTTGCATCTCTCGCAATGAGAATATCATATCAATTGTAGACCGGTTCTCGCGGAAGCCGCACTGTGATTCTGGCTAGACTTGATCTCCCAGGATTTGAAGTCTGTGCAGGACAATTCTGGCAAATACGTTCCCAACAATACACAGAAGTGAGATACCCCTATAGTTGTTACAGTCGCTCCGATCTCCCTTATTCTTGTACAGCGTTATGATGTTTGAATCTTTGAAATCCTGTGGGACTTGTCCTTCTCGCCAGCATAGCTCTATTAGCTGGTGGATCTGTAGAGCGAGTGTGTCTTGCCCACTCCTGATAACCTCTATTGGAATCCCATCCTTACCTGGAGCCTTGCCAGATGCAAGCTCATTTATAGCACACTTAACTTCTGTTATAGTGGGAAGTGTGTCCAGGTGGTCAAGAGTTGGCAGGGAATCTATTTCGTTGAGGACATCATCCGCTAGCTTGGTCTCACTTGAGTAAAGCTCTAAATAGTGCTCGAACCATCTATCCATCTGCTGTTTTTTATCAGTGATGATTTCTCCAGTCAAGGTTTTCAGCGGTGCACTTCTTTTGATCATTGGACCACAGGCTTTCTTTATCCCTTCATACATGTTTCTGATGTTTCCCTTATCACTTGCGATTTGAATGGACTTATATAACTTGATCCAATAGTCATTCGCACACTGCCTGGCAGCCTTTTGTACATCCTTCCTCGCTTGCTTCAGCTCACTCAGAGTGTTACGCGTTGGTCTTTCCTTGTTTCTTAAGAGAGCTATCTTCTTTTTATCAATCAATGGCTGCAGTGTCTGGCTGTTTGCCGCAAACCAGTCCTGCCTCTTATGATCCACAGTGCCGTAAACCCCTACCGCTGTTTTATAAATAGTTTCTTTAAGTTTACTCCATTTATCATTTACTATACAATTTTCTGATGTATCATTGAAAGCGTCTTCAAGTTGCTGTTGAAATTCAAAGCACTTTCCAGGATCGTGAGTGTTAGTAATATTAATCCTGGGGCTAGACTTGTGTTTAGCTGTGTAGATTCTCTTTGGTCTCAGTCTAACCCTTGCAACAACCAAAGAATGATCTGTATCACAGTCAGCACTGTGGTAACTTCGAGTTAATTATGTATGGTTCAGATGTTGTCTCCGTGTGATAATGAAGTCCAGCTGATGCCAATGGCTGGATCTTGGATGTTTCCATGTGACCTTATGCATCTCTTTTGTTTTAAAAAAGGAGTTTGTAATACATAGGTCATTTCTAGTGCAATGCTCCAGAAGCCTTTGCCCATTATCATTCATGCGACCGATGTTGTATTTTCCAAGGCACACTGGCCATGAACTCGAGTCCTTGCCCACACGAGCATTGAAATCACCGAGCATATAAATGTAGTCGGATTTTGGAACTGCCTTGATCGCAGAGTCTAGCTGCTCATAGAACGTATCCTTCACATCATCAGAGGAAGTGAGTGTCGGTGCATATGCAGTGAGAATGGTGGCAAAACCACAAGAGGTTGCCACGCGCAGTGATAATAATCTTTCATTACATCCAGCTGGGATATCAATCATTCCCAGTAGCGAATTCTTCACTGCAAAGCCCACACCATGTTGCCTTTTTACTGCCTGCCCTCTTCCCTTCCCAAAAAAAAGGTGTAAGTGTTTTCCCTGAGTGACCCTTCCTCAGCGAGGCGAGTCTCCTGCAGGCCAGCAATATCAATGTTAAGACGATTGAGTTCAGCATCAATCACAGCCGTTTTTCTCACATCGTCAATATTTGTCAAGTCAGTGGAAAATCCTGGACACATGGTTCTCACGTTCCAGGTTGCAAGCCGTAGCTTGAAGTTTCTATTCTTTTTATTAGTACCTGGTGCATTGGTTTTACAGCCTGCAATTCAGATTTTGTCCTAGCCCCAAGCACCCATTGAAGCAGGCAGGCTGTGGCGGATCAGCACCCAATTGGCTGGGGGCTGCCCAGCTTGAGGCGGGCGGTAGCTGATCAGTGACACCTGTAGGTGTCTCCCACCGTCAGAGGCAACGCGTGGCGCCCCATGTCTACGCCAACTGACAAGGACTTATAACCCGTAACAGTTGCCTCTCGCTTTGATTCCGAGACCGGTTAAGACCAGGGATGGAGTTATTGCCTCTCCATAGCACAAAGCCTGGGCTAAGATAAAGAAACCATGTGTTGCCCATGCAGCATGATCCCTCTCTCGGCCTGCCTATTTCACTCCAGAGGAAAGTTGACACCTATAATCTGGAACAAGACAAGCTGCAGAAGCTGCCGGATCAGCAAAGCAATGCTCTAACTGTCCGCCTGTCGGAGCTTCGATCCTAGACCAGCTGCCAACCAAGGCTTAGGGCCTGGTCTGCCCTGCCATGACTTATTTTGTCTTTGGGTTGCATTTCCTCGCACCAGGATAAGGCTAGTACCCTCCCAATTGCGCTCTTCCGCCCGAAGCCGTTGGCACAATGTGGGGTGTCGGGTTTGGTAAGCGCCGCCCAACATTCGGCGCTGACAGAAAGCAGGTAGTACCGTCTACTGTCATACGGTAGCTCAGTCATATCTGACTAAGACCTGACTACAATTTACATTTGTATATTTGATATATTTATATATGAGGGAACTAACAGATGTACCATATATTTATGTATGAGAGAACTAACAACTGTACTTCTATATATTTATATATGAGGGAACTAACAGATGTACCATATATTTATGTATGAGAGAACTAACAACTGTACTTCTATATATTTATATATGAGAGAACTAACAGATGTACCATATATTGATGTATGAGAAAACTAACAAATGTACTTCTATATATTATTGCATGAGATAATTAACAACTCTTCTATATATTAATGAATGAGAGAACTAACAACTGTACATTTAATCATTGATGTATGAGAGAATTATCAACTGTACTTCTATAGATTGATGTATGAGCGAAATAACAGCTGTACTATATATTTATGTATGAGAGAACTAACAGATGTACAATATATTTATTTATTTGAGAACAAACAGTTGTATCATATACTTATGCATGAGAGAACTAACAAATGTACCATGTCTTTGTGTAATGAGAGAACTAACAGATGTACCATATATGTATGTATGAGATTACTAATAAATATACCATATATTTATGTATGAGAGAGAGAGAACTAAGAGATGTACCATACATTTATTTATGAGAGAACTAAGAGATGTACCATATGTTTATGTATGAGAGAACTAACAGCTATACCATATATTTATGAATTAGAGAACTAACAGCTGTACTTTATATTTATTTATGAGAGAACTAACAGATGTACCATGTCTTTGTGTAATGAGAGAACTAACAGATATACCATATATTTATGTATGAGATTACTAACAGATATGCCATATATTTATATATGAGATTACTAACAGATATACCATATATTTATGTATGAGAGAACTAACAGATATACCATACATTTATGTATGAGAGAACTAACAGATGTACCATATATTTATGAATGACAGAACTAACAGATGTACCATATATTTATGAATGAGAGAACTAACAGCTGTACTTTATGTAAATTTATATTTATGTAAAAATTATGGAAATATGGTATATTGCTAAAAGATTGGAAGACGACTATCTTCATTTCAATACCAAAAAGGGCAACCTGAAATTATGCACCAACTATAGAACTGTTGCCCTGATCAGTCATGCAAGTAAATTTCTACTTAAAATCATATGGGAAGTCTTGGTAAGAAAATGGAAGAAGAAATTAACGTGGTTCAAGCTGAATTTAGAGAAGGAAGAGGAACAAGAGATCACATTCTCAACATGCGTTTAATAATAGAGAAGTGCACATAATTTAATGTAAACCTATTCAACAGGAACGTTGGGAAATCATGAGGAATATAGGATTTCCATCACATGTAATACAACTTATAAAAAGACTCTATCTAGACCAACAAGCAGCGGTTAGAACAGATGGCCAGACATCAGATTGGTTTGACATCAAGCAAGGAGTCCGTCAGGGATGTATGCTTTCCCCCTATTTGTTTAACCTGTACGCCGAAAACATTATGCTAAATGTACGAGATGATATAAACAGGGAGCCATATGATGCCCTAAATATCGGTGGTCATGACATACTAGAGATTCGATATGCTGATGATACAGTATTGCTATCCACAACACAGACTGGTATAGAAAACCTAATAGCCCAAACCCAATTCAATAGTGAAAATCACAACTTATATCTTAACATAGCAAAAACAAAGATAATGTATACAGATAAAACTACTATAGAGAAAGAAATATATGTTAATGAGGAAAGTTTGGAGGTGGTGGAGAATTTTGAATATCTTGGGTCACTGATTACCAACAACGGTGGCAGAATAAAAGAAATTAAACGACGACTGTCGATTAATTTTCAAAGACTAAAACAACTGAATAAATTATGGAGTGGGACAGATAGAACTACAAAAAATAGATTTTTAACAGATTGTTATAAAATGTTTTTTTCTTTCCCATTGCAACATACGCCTGTGAGACCTGGACACTAAGTAAACAAGCTGAACAGCACATACATGCCTATGAATATAAACGTTATAGACAAGTTCTAAGAATATCTTGGGTAAAGAAAAGAACAAATGCATCCATACTTCAAGAGCTGAATATTGAAGAAGGTTGGCTATTAAAGACGATAAAATAAAGAAAATTCAAATAGTTTGGTCACTCGAAACGCAACGAAAGTTTGGAGAGAACAATAATGGAGGGGTATATGTCTGAGAAGAGAGGAAGGGGAAGGCTAAAGAGAAGATGGGTGCAAGATGTGGCGGATGATCTCCATATGGGTTTATCGGAAGCGGGACATCTTGCTTATGATCGAGACGTTGTCCGGAATGTTCTTATGGTTCTGCAGAGGACGTGCTACTGAATGAATGAATGAATGAATGAATGAATGAATGAATGAATGAATGAACTAACAGATGTACCATATATTTATGTATAAGAGAACTAACAGATGTACCATATATTTATGTATTAAAGAACTAACAGATGCACCATATATTTATGTATGAGAGAACTACCAGCTGGTATATCTGATGAGAGGACTAACAGCTGTACCATATATTTATGTATGAGAGAACAAACAGATGTACCATATATTTCTAAATGAAAGAACTAAGAGCTGATATATATGATGAGAGGACTAACGGCTGTACTTTGTACACTGTACATTAGGATACACAGCTGTGGCATGTGTACTTATACATAAAAACACACACATGTGTACATGAGGATGGCACATCTGTAGTTATGTATATACAAGACACATACAGCTTTACTATGCAAATGTGTGCATGAGACACAAAGCTGTTCTTTACACTGAATCTGTTTTCTATGTACTGTGTACATCAGAACATAAAGATATAGTTAGATGCATACATCCATCCATCCATCCATCGTGTGACATGCCGGTAAGCGTGGGCGGTCCTTTTCTGCCATCTCACTCGATCACTACAGTCGTGGATCTGCTCCGTGTTCCTGCCTCGACTGTACTCCTTTATACGGGTACTTGAGGACACAAAGTATTAGCTTGGTACATGACACAATGCTGTACTATACTAATCCATCTGTGAATGTATCTGTTCGAACATGCATAGTATGAAGTGTGAGTGTGAACTTGATGGGAGTGGCATTTTGCTTAATCTTTGAAATTTTGGGTTTAACAAAATGTGTGGGAAATATATCTGTATTGAGTTTTTCGTAACAAGTATCTGGCCTGTTTCTGCTCCATGGCTAAGGACGCAGTTCGTAATCTCGCATACCCGCCTTCAAAACGCTGTTGCGGGCGTTTTGGCAGCGGATTGCCTAGCGTTAGTTTTTTACGAATTGAAAGATGTGCCGATCGTTCAGAAAGCAATGGCAAGCTATTGAAAGTAAACGTGCCAAGATATCATTGACTGCGACTTCTTATACAGGAACTGCAACTAATTGTTAATTTATTTGGCCTGTACAGCAGGCCGGAAAAAAATTTATTTAGATATCAGACATCTTTTACTGCGACTGTTACTGAAAGGATAAAACAGTGAATGTCATATCGAAGGGAAGTAGACAAATTAGTTAGAAAATTCTTACGCACATAAACTAAAGCTATCATTTTTACAAAATTTTAAAGATGTCTTAATGTTGTTATCTCATTCTTTATACGGGGTATAACTGCAATTAATTTTGTAAATATTTTATGAAAGATTAGAGAAATACTGCAATTATTTAATTAGTTATACAATAAAGTCAGGTTACTGTTAGTAATGTCCCTTGAAACAACTTATGTTGTTATATCCCTTTGTAATATTTTAATTCCATATCTTTCTTTATCCGGTTAGCGGGGAAGGGGTATCCCTTATCAAAGGAGATGTAAGACGCCTCCTTTCCTCCGTTAGTCTACGGGACACCCTTGGGCAAGGTGGAGTGCCCGTTTAGCCCCCCGATCAGGGTTACGTGAAGCCATGGAAGCAGGTGATGGATGGAGTGTGAGAGAAGCCGACAGATTGCTGTTAGTTATGGTCTTGCACTCTGCGGCGATAGGCAGATGATCTCATCAGTAGAGACAATGGCTATGGCCACCGACTAGTACAGTCACTGCCCAGAAGGAAAGCAATGGCAAACTACCTACTGCAAAACTTGCCAAGAAACCACAACAACCATGAAAGAAAACATAATAAGAAAGAGATCTGGTGGCGAGACTCCCAGGCCAGGCAGATCAGATAACACTGGGGAAGGGTGTGACACAGGGACCAGTACTAGTAATCGTGATGACGGAGTTAATCCTGACTGTGTTACCAAGGAAATTCCCTGTGTCAGACTAAGAAACAGAGTTAGAATAGCAACGTGAAATGTGAGAAGTCTGTATGAGGGAAAGCTTAAAGTAGTATGTGATGAGATTGAGAGGTTAAACATTCAAATTTTAGGAATTAGTGAACATCGCTGGAGCGGCAAGGGGCATTTTACAACTGAAAATGGAAGTCTTTTCATTTATTCTAGTAGAGACGTCGGAGGAAAGAGTGGAGTGGCATTTTGTTTAGATAAGACAACTGCAAAGACTTTAATAGGATATAATCCAGTTAGTGATAGAATCCTCACTATTAGACTTAAAGGCCGCCCAAAAATACAACTCTTGTACAGATATATGCACCTAATTTAACAGCAGAGGAGGACGAAATTGAAGATTTTTACAACACACTGCAAGACACATTAAATAAGATTGGTCATAATGATATAGCAATACTAATGGGAGATTTTAATGCAAAAGTAGGTGCAGGAAGAGATGACAATGAGAGACACGTTTTAGGAAAATTTGGATTGGGAAATAGAAATGATGCATGTGACAAATTAATTGAATTTTGCACAGAAAATGAGTTCACGATGGCCAACACGCTTTTTAAACAACATCCAAGAAGACTCTTCACATGGAAGTCTCCGGACAGTTTTACCAAAAATCAGATAGATTATATTTTAATACAAAGAAGATGGAGATCAAGCATAACATCTGCAAAAACCCTACGTAGTGCATACTGTGATACAGATCATCAGTTATTAGAAGCAGATCTGAAATTAAAACTCAAAAAGCTTACCCGAGGACCAAGGCCACTTCGTTTTGATCTCACAAAAATAACAGATGCATACAACATAGAAGTTAGGAATCGCTTTGGGGTCTTGATGTCTGTACAAGAGGAAATGACACCTGATAAACTGGCAGTACAACCTAGAGATATCTTGATAACTGCAGCCAAAGATTTAATTCCGACCAAAAAGCAACTTAAGCCATGGATTACATTAGACACGTTAGAATTAATAAAACAACGAAGGGAGCTGAAACAGAAAGGAGGTGAATCCGATAACAGCAGGATGAAGTATAAATCTTTAACTCGAGAAATAAGAAAGAACACAAGAAAGGACACAAATCAAAATATACAAGATTGCTGTACCAGAATAGAGCAATATCATAAGGCTGGAAGAGATTATGAAATGTTCAAAGAAATGAAGTTATTGACAAGAAATGTTCAACCTCAATTGAATGTTATCTGTGACAAGATAAGAAATACCTTAACAGAATCTAGACAAATTTTAGAAAGATGGCAGGAGTACTGCAGTAGAATGTATGATATGAGTGACAGTGAGGATGTGAATGAGATACATTAGCCAATGACAGCAGAGAAAGAACCTGAACCTTCATTAGATGAAATTGCTTGAGCTATAAAGAACCTGAAGAATGGTAAATCACTTGGATGTGATGAGATACCAGCTGAACTAATTAAAGCGGGAGGAGAAGAAAGCATACAAATATATCATGCATTATGTAAAAAGATTTGGAAATATGGTATGTGGCCAAAAGATTGGAAGAGAACTATCTTCATTCCAATACCAAAAAAGGGCAACCTGAAATTATGCACCAACTATAGAACTGTTGCCCTGATCAGTCATGCAAGTAAAATTCTACTGAAAGTCATAATGGGAAGACTTCGTAAGAAAATGGAAGAAGAAATTAACGTGGTTCAAGCTGAATTTAGACAAGGAAGAGAAACAAGAGATCACATATTCAACATGCGATTAATAATAGAGAAGTGCAGAGAATGTAATGTACACCTATTCTCATGTATTGTGGATTATTCAAAGGCATTTGACTGTGTGCCGGTCTCTCTGGCTGAGGAGTTATAACACTTTCTCCGTAATCCCGTTTGTCACGCAGGGTCTCGTAGCGGGAGCGAGCTGGGAGCGGTTCGTCCCTCGCTGGTGACTTGCGGGAAACTGAGCCGGCCGCTCAGAAAGCAATTGCAAACTACTGAGAGTAATCTTGCCAAGAAATCAACAGACAGCTGAAAGATGCTGCTGTTGACAGCGATGCCCTGTAAAGGATATGCTAATTTTTAAAAAAATTTGACTGTGTACAGCATCAGAAACTTTGGGAAATCATGAGGAATATGGGCTTTCCATCACATGTAGTACAACTCATAAAATTGCTCTATCTAGACCAACAAGCAGCAGTTAGAATAGATGGCGAGACATCAGTTTGGTTTGACATCAAACAAGGAGTCCGTCAGGGCTGCGTGCTGTCACCCTATTTCTTTAACCTGTACGCCGAAAATTCATCCATTTTTTTTTTTTGATGAATTTTCGGCGTACAGGTTAAAGAAATAGGGTGACAGCACGCAGCCCTGACGGACTGAATGAAAATGGGCAAAGGCTGCTGGAGAATTGCACCAGTAATGACCTATGTATTACAAACTCTTTTTTTAAAACAAAAGAGATGCATAAGGTCACATGGAAACATCCAAGATCCGGCCATTGGCACCAGCTGTACCTTATTATCACACGGAGACAACATCTGAACCATATATCATTGACTCATAGTTACCACAGTGCTGACTGTGATACGGATCATTCTTTGGTTGTTGCAAGGGTTAGACTGAGACCAAAGAGAATCTACACAGCTAAACACAAATCTAGCCTCAGGATTAATATTATTAACACTCATGATCCTGAAAAGTGCTTTCAGTTTCAACAGCAACTTGAAGACGCTTTCACTGATACACCAGAAAATTGTACAGTAAATGAAAAGTGGGGTCAACTTAAGGAAACTCTTTATAAAAACTGCCGTAGGGGTTTACGGCACTGTGGATCATAAGAGGCAGGACTGGTTTGTGGCCAACAGCCAGACTCTGCAGCCCTTGATTGATAAGAAGAAGAAAGCTCTCTTAAGAAACAAGGAAAGACCAACGCGTAACACTCTGAGTGAGCTTAGGCAAGCTAGGAAGGATGTGCAAAAGGCTGCCAGGCAGTGTGCAAATGATTATTGGATCAAGTTATGTGAGTCCATTCAAACCGCAAGTGATAAGGGAGACATAAGAAGCATGTATGAAGGAATAAAGAAAGCCTGTGGTCCAGTGATTAAAAGAAGTGCACCATTGAAAACCTTGACTGGAGAAATCATCACTGATAAGAAACAGCAGATGGACAGATGGGTAGAGCACTATTGGGAGCTTTACTCAAGTGAGACCAAACTAGCGGATGATGCCCTCAACGCCATAGAGGCTCTACCAACTCTTGACCACCTGGACACACTTCCCACCATAACAGAAGTTAAGTGTGCTATAAATGAACTTGCATCTGGCAAGGCTCCAGGTAAGGATGGGATTCCAATAGAGGTTATCAGGAGTGGGCAAGACACACTCACTATACAGATCCACCAGCTAATAGAGCTATGCTGGAGTGAAGGACAAGTCCCACAGGATTTCAAAGATTCAAGCATCATAACACTGTACAAGAACAAGGGCGATCGGCGCGACTGCAACAACTATAGGGGTATCTCACTTCTGTGTATTGTTGGAAAAGTATTTGCCAGAATTGTTCTGCGCAGACTTCAAGTCCTAGGAGATCAAGTCTACCCCGAATCACAGTGTGGCTTTCGACAGAACCGGTCTACCACTGATATGATATTCTCATTGCGACAAATGCAAGAAAAATGCCGTGAACAGAATCAACCACTGTTTATTGCCTTCATCGACCTCACAAAGGCATTTGATTTGGTCAGTCGTGAGGGTCTGTTCAAGGCACTAAAGAAGATTGGCTGCCCACCAACTCTTCTGTCCATTGTGGAATCGTTCCACACAGGCATGAAGGGTAAAATCAAGTTTGATGGTGCAACTTCTGAAGAATTTGAAATCAAGAGTGGAGTTAAGCAAGGTTGTGTACTAGCTCCCACCCTCTTTGAAATATACTTTTCACTTCTACTGAAATATGCATTTCGTGATCAGGATGGTGGTATATACATTCACTCACGCTCAGATGGCGGCCTCTACAATGCTCAGAGATTGAAGGCTAAGACCAAAATTAGGAGGGTACTGATCAGAGAGTTGCTTTTTGCAGATGATGCTGCAGTTACGACCCACTCTGAGGAAGAATTGCAATGTCTACTATCTGCATTCTCCAATGCTTGTTCTGAATTTGGTTTAACAATTAGCAAAAAGAAGACACAGATTATGTCACAAGGTGCACATGGGGTACCATCAATCTTTATTGACTACGCCGAACTAGAGATAGTAGACCATTTTACATATCTAGGATCAGTGGTAAATAGCAAATTATCCCTAGATCAGGAAATCAACATCCGGATTGGTAAGGCAGCAACAACAATGAACAGGTTAAGAAAAAGAGTCTGGGAGAACAGGAAGCTTACTGCCAAAACAAAAGTCCTTGTCTATCAAGCCTGTGTCCTTAGTACTCTTCTCTATGGCAGTGAAACCTGGACAACTTACTCACACCAAGAGAACAACTTAAACAGCTTTCATATGCGGTGTCTGCGAAGAATTCTTGGTATTAAGTGGCAAGACAAAATCACAAATACTGAAGTATTGGAAAGATCAGGTTGTGTGACAGTTTATTCCATGCTCAGTCTTCGTAGACTTAGATGGATAGGACATCTTAGGAGGATGGATGATGGTAGAATACCAAAGGATATCTTTTTTGGTGAATTACAGATGGGTAAGAGATCTCAGGGTCGGCCTCTACTACGATACAAAGATGTGTGTAAGCGGGACATGATTGATACAGGCATTGATAATGCACATTGGGAGCAAGTCGCCGCTGAACGTGTTGCGTGGAGGGCAAATATCAGAAATGGAATAAAGTCAAAGGAGAAAATTATTGCAGAAAAGTCACACACCAAGCGTTTGAGACGTAAGATGGTGCATGATGGTGGAAATGACCACGTGTTCACATGCACCCACTGTGAACGGACATTTACAGCGCAAATTGGCCTTATCAGTCACACTCGCTACCGCCATAGTTAAAAGTTATTATGCCTTTTTAAAGCACAAACTATCGTCTGTCAAGACGGCAAGGTGCCAATGAATACGCCTAAAATATAATGAGATATGTAAGAGATGACATAAACAGGGAGCTATATGATGTCCTAAATATCGGCGGTCATGACATACCAGAGATTCGGTATGCTGATGATACAGTATTACTATCCACAATACAGAATGGTATAGAAAACCTAATAGCCTCAACCCAATTTAATAGTGAAAATCACACCTTATATCTTAACATAGCAAAAACAAAGATAATGCGTACAGACAAAACTACTATGGAGAAAGAAATATACGTTAATGGGGGAAAACTGGAGGTATCTGAAAATTTTGAATATCTTGGGTCATTGATTACCAATAACGGTGACACAATGAAAGAAATTAAACGGCGACTATCAATTGCTCTTCAAAGACTAAAACAACTGAATAAATTATTGAGTGGGACAGACAGAACTACAAAAATTAGATTTTTAAGAGCATGCATCTTTCACATTACAACATACGCCTGTGAGACATGGACACTTACTAAACAAGCTGAACAGCGCATAAATGCCTTTGAATATAAATGTTATAGACGAGTTCAATGAATATCTTTGGTAAAGAAAAGAACAAATGCATCCATACTTCAAGAATTGAATATTGAAGAAGGTTGGCTATTAAAAACGATAAAACAAAGAAAATTGAAATATTTTGGTCACTTGAAACGTCACGAAAGTTTGGAGAGAACAATAATGGAAGGATATATGCCTGGGAAGAGAGGAAGAGGAAGGCCAAAGAGAAGATGGGTGCAGGATGTGGCGGATGATCTCCAGATGGGTGTATCGGACGTGGGACATCTTGCTTATGATCGAGAGGTTTTCCGGAAGGTTGTTATGGCAGCGAGGTTCTGCAAAGGACATGCTACTGAATGAATGAATGAATCTTTCTTTTTAATGTGGGTTTATTTCGCACAAGACTGTTTTTACAAGGTGCGTTGCGTGTTTACCTTTCATCATCATCATCATCAAGTGTCCTGCCAGCTGGCGTAGGCGTTCATGGCTCTCCACAGATCTCGGTCTTTGGTGTACTGGAGCAACTCTGCTGATTGATATTCCTCCATGCCACCGTCTCAATCCATCCAGCATCATTTCTCTTGGTCTGCCTCTGCCCCTCTTCCCCTCGATCTTTCCAGTTGTCACGATGTTCCCCAATGTCTCTCTTCTCATCACATGACCAAAGAAAGCTGTTTGTCTCTGTCTTATTATTGTATATAGTGTTCTAGTTTCATTAGCCTCTTTTAGGCAATCGTTGTTAGTTACTTCTGGCAACATTCGTCTCTGAAACTACATCTCTGTTGCTTCTAAGTTCTTCCTAATTTGTTCATTTACATTCCAAGATTCACTGCCATACAGCAAAACTGGTTCTATATAGCATTTCAGTACTCTCTTTCTTTCATTCGTTGATAGTGACTTATTACATAAGATACTCTTCATTTTCTGAAATGCCGCCTTTGTCTGCCCTATTATGCTCTTAATCTCTGTTGTACATCTTACATCTGATGTTATAAATACCCCTAGGTATTTAACATTATCCGCTTGGTTAAGAATTTTCCCTTCTATTTCTACTCGTGTGTCACATTATGGTGTCACCATTTTCTTTGATATCACATTGTTACTGTTTTCTTGATATTCAAGGAGAGTCCTTTCTTTGCATTCTCTGTTACTCAAATGTTCAACAATTGTTGTAGGTCTGTTGCATTATCCGCTACCAATGTTGTGTCATCTGCATAGCGAATATTGTTTATATTATAACCTCCGATTAGTATTTCTGGCTTCTCTTTGATCTCTCTCATTATTACTTTGCTACAGAGGGAGAAGAGATCTGATGACAAGACACACCCCTGTCTTACTCCTAGCTTTATCTGTTCGTATCTACCCTCTTTATTTGCCGTTTAAATTGCTGCTACTTGGTTCCAGTAAATATTCTTTATTATTCTTAAATCTTTCCCATCAATGTTGGTATCTTCCAATATTCTAATCAGTTCATCATGTTTTACTTTATCAAATACCTTAGTATAATCTATGAAGCACAAATATGTTTTTATGTGTCTCTATTGATCTTTCTATTAGTGTCCATAATGTATATATTGCATTGTTTGTAGTCTTTCCTTCCACAAATCCGTACTGCTCTTCAACAATTTCCATGTTTATTTTCTTTCTTTTATTTCTCATTATAATTCTGAGCTGAAGCTTAGTGACATGGTTTATGAGATTAATCGTACAAAAATCTTCGCATTCAATTGCTCCTGGTATTTTTGGTATAGCTATAAATACAGATTTCAGCATATCGCTCGCTAAATATCCACTGCTGTAAATATCATTCAACATTTTGGTTAATATATATACTCCAAATTCTCCCAAGTCTTCTAATTCTTATGTTGTGATTCCATCTGACCCAGCTGTTTTTCCTTCTTCATATGTTTGATAGCGTAAGAGACTTATTCTTTTAGAATAGGTGGGCCTTCTTAGTTACTTTATTCTGTTAGTTCTTCCCTTTCGACATCATATAATTCTCTAATACACAAATTCCACCTTTTCATTATAGCTTCTTCCTCTAATAATATCTTTCCTGTTTTTGATTTTAAACACCCTGTATTTATTCTTATTTTTCTTCCTTAGAGCTCACTGATTTGTTTTGTAATTTTTGTATCTTTAATAGAATTTAATTCAATTTTCTTATTACTTTTACTCTGGTTTCTTTTGGCCACCAACTTTAAGAATTTTTCAGTCATCCATTGTTTCTTAGGTTTGTGACTTCTCTCCGGTAATATTTCTTTGCTCGTTTGATGAATGGAGTCTCTTAACATTTCCCATTGTTCGTTTATACTCTTTATTTTAGCTATTGCATTTTACCTATTTTCACAGTTACACTGTATTGTTCTTGAGTTTCTTTATCTACCATCAAAACTTCTTGATTAAGTCTCATGTTCTTAACCACTTTTTTCCCCTCTCTTCAGTCTTACTTTTATTTGTCCACATAGTGGTACATGATCACTATTAGTCTATTACAGTCAGCACCCGGCATTGTCTTTACATTAATTAACATATTTCTAAGCCTTTTATTAATAAGTATGTAGACATATTTGGTTGAGTATTTTTTGATCAGGCCTTTTCCATGTGTAAATTATTCTTTTATGATGTTGAAACCAGTTGTTAACATTGCTTTTTGCCCATTCTATTAGTTGCTATCCTCTTTCATTTTTTGCACGAAACCATAATTCCCAACTACATCCTCCATTTTTTCCTTTACTACTGTTGCATTCAAGTCACCTAGTATTATTTTTATATCTTGCGATATAATTTGAAACATTGTCATTTCTACTTCATCGTAAAAATTTTTCTATTTGTTCATCACTACTGCTTGTTGGGAGTTTCCGGCTTGGGTCAAGATGGCGGGACGTGTTTTCTTCTAACTTGACTAAAGACGGTTGATCGGCGGCTTGACAATCCGCCATCATAAAACTCCCAGCTGTTACAGAATCAGATTTCTGGCTTCAAATGTTTGACGCTTCGCACAAACATAGAGAGCCACGACTTCTGCCCTATGCGCCAACTTAGGCACGAGAGGAAAGACAAAAAAAAAACTGCTTGTTGGTGCATATTCTTGTACGATTTTTATACGTGTTGGTTTGCATTTCATTTTGACCATAATAACGCTTATCTTAAATGCACCAGTGACCATAGGTGACTGGGCTGTTTCTTTATCAAATATTAGTCCTTCTCCTTTTTCGTGTGTATGCCCTCCAGAATAAATTATTGTGTGTTTATCGTTTATAATATTGCCGGATCCCTTCCATCTCATCTCACTTATGCCTAGGATATCCAATTTTATTCTTTCCATTTCACTTATAACATTGTGCAACTTTCCATGACCATATTTTAAATGTATTTGTTTTAGTTAAGATTTTGCCTTCAGTGTCTGGTTGACGGTTTGGTGTCACCTGTATCTCATGACTGTCCCTACCGGACGAGGATGTCCCAAGACAGCCATTGGCGTCGTTTACTGCCATTGAAATGTGTTCAGTCATGAATTATTGGGAAGATAATACCTGGCAAACTACTGAACGTAAACTTGCCGAGATATGACAAACAACAAGCCTACAACAGGTCTACAAAGGGTGACGTTGTGATATTCTAGTATGATAATTTAGTCGCGACTAGCGTGAGTCGCGTGGTCAGTGGTTGCACACCCGCCTCACACGCCAGTGATCCGGAGTTCGTTCCCGGGTTCAGTCAGGGATATGCACTACCGACGAGCTCAAGCGTGAGGAAACTCGAGTCTAGTGTTTCCAACCTGACGTGGACAAGGTCCAAGGTTCGTACCCGAATACGATCAGCGTTGCCAGTAGGGGGTTGTGCTCAATCTTCGAAACCCAAATCCCGAAACAACCAAATAAATCAATATGACAAACAGCCCAAGTATGATGAGGTTGACTGCGAAGACATCCTATTAAAAATATATCATTATGTTTGGCCTGTAAAACAGGCCAGCAAAATATTTGTATATACAGGATTCACATTTATTAGTGGCAGTGAAAGAATAAAACTTGAAATGTTACATTAATGAGAAATAGAAAATTGCATTAAAAAATCTGACGGTTAAAAATCAAAGCCACTATATTTACAAAGCGTTTAAAGATTCTTTATAATTCTTTAGCTAGTTTTTTTTTTTATAGAAAGATAGCTACGGTTAGTTATTGTAAAAATCTTATAAAGATTAGGATAAATGCTACAATTATTTAAATTATATAATATAATCATGCGAATGCTTGTACTTTCCCTTGAAGTAACTTATGTAGTTATGTCCCTTCATTGGCACCATGCCGTCTTGACAGACGATAGTTTGTGCTTTAAAAAGGCATAATAACTTTTACCTATGGCGGTAGCGAATGTGACTGATAAGGCCAATTCGCGCTGTACATGTCCGTTCACAGTGGGTGCATGTGAACACGTGGTCATTTCCACCATCATGCACCATCTTACGTCTCACACGCTCGGTGTGTGACTTATCTGCAATAATTTTCTCCTTTGTCTTTATTCCATTTCTGATGTTTTCCCTCCATGCAACACGTTCAGCGGCGACTTGCTCCCAATGTGCATTATCAATGCCTGTATCAGTCATGTCCCGCTTACACACATCTTTGTATCGCAGTAGAGACCGACCCAAAGATCTCTTACCCATCTGTAATTCACCAAAAGAGATGTCCTTTGGTATTCTACCATCATCCATCCTCCTAAGATGTCCTATCCATCTAAGTCTACGAAGACTGCGCATGGAATAAACCGTCACACAACCTGATCTTTCTAGTACTTCAGTATTTGTGATTTTGTCTTGCCACTTAATACAGGTAGCCACTGAGTCCATTCCTAGAGGAGCGAGGAAAAATTACAAACCATACTGGACTGAAGAACTACAAGTTTTGGAGGACAAAGTTGAAGATGCCAGGAAGACAGCAGAGAGAGAACAAACAATTGAAGCGAATATCTCTCTCAAAGCCATCTCAGCAAAATATAAAAGAACAGTAAATCAAACAACAAGAGATTGTTGGAGGGAAAAAACAGAAAACCTGAATTTTGACAGGGATGGAAACAAACTATGGAAACTAGTGAAAGCAATGAACAATGAAGGACCTAGAAACAAACAAATAACAATTAAACAAGGAAATGCCTTGCTTACAGGAAAAAAGGCTGCAAATGCACTAATGGAACACTATGCAAACGCAAACCACATTGATATTACAACAGAACAGACGAAAGCAATCAAAGACAAACAGATGCATCATAGAAATACAGAGACAGCAGAAGAATATATGATGGCAAATCTAACAATGGAAGAAATGGAACAGGCAATGAATACCCTAAAAAAGAAGAAATCACCAGGAAAGGATGGAATCACAAATGAAATGCTAATAGGACTAGGCACCAAGGCAAAGAAGAAACTACTAGCAGTCCTAAATAACAGCTGGAAGAGAGGAATAGTCCCACAGGCATGGAAGGAAGCTATACTAATACCAGTCCCAAAGAAAGGAAAAGACCTGGAAGAACCAAATGGCTATCGACCTATCAGTCTACTTAGCTGTGTAGGAAAATTAATGGAACGCATTATCAATGGTAGGCTAACATGGCATCTGGAAGAAAACAAACTCTTAACACCACACCAAGCAGGATTCAAAAAGTACAGATCCACTGAAGATCAAATCTTATATATAAATAAGGATCGTCTGTCTGTCTGTATTTATGTCTGTCTGTCTGTATGTCCTTTATACGTTCGCGAACGGCCCATCCGATTGAGATGAAATTTTCTACACGCCTTCCTTTCATTCCAGAGCTGTCAACTGTCATAGTTTTTTTTTCTTCTTCCTCCTCCTCCCTCCTCCCCCTCCCAAAATACGTACGTAAATATATGATGATGATGATGAAAGAATCCCCGAACCAAAACGCTAGGGAAAGGGAAGAAAATGACGTGACTACACAGAATCGTCACACGGCAATCATCATCATCAAGTGCCGTGCCGGCTGGCGTAGGCGTTCATGGCTCTCCGTAGATCTCAGTCTTTGGTTTTTTGGATCAACTCTGCTGCTGATATTCCTCCATGCCACGGCAATATCAATAACAATTCATCTTTTATGTGTAAGGAGGTTATCTACAGTCGTGTAGAAGGGAAGAACTAGACGAGTATGAATTCGGAATGGCGAACTCTCTCCTCCTCTCTTCTCCTCCCTCTACCTCCTCCCTCCACCCTTCTCCTCTTCCTCCTCCCTCTCATCCCTCTCCCTCCTCCTCCTCCTTCTCCCTCTTCCTTCTCCCTCTTCCTCTCCCCTCCTCCTCCATCCTCCTCCCTCCTACTCCCTCCGCCTCCTCCCCCCTCCTCTCTCATCTTCCCTCCTCCTCCCTCTCCCTCCTCATCCCTCCTCCTCCTGCCTCCCTCCTCCTCCTCCTGCCTCCTTCTCTCTAAGCATCCTCCCTCCTCCTTCTCCCTTCTTCTCCCTCTTCCCTCTTCCTCCTCCTACCTCCTCCCTCCTCCTCCCTCTACCTCCTCCTCCCTCCACCCTCCTCCTCCCTTCTCCTCCTCTTCCTCCTCCCTTTCCTTCCTCCTCCTCCTCCCTCTACCTCCTCCTCCCCCTACCTCTTTCCTCCTCCCTCCTCCTCCTCTTCCACCTCCCTTTCCTTCCTCCCCTCCTCATTCTCCCTCCTTCCTCTCCCTCCTTCCTCCTCCTCCTTCCTTCTTCTCCCTATGCCTCCTCCCTCCTCCTCTCCCTCCTCCTCCTTCTCCTCCTCCTCCTTCTCCTCCTCCCTCCTTCTCCCTTCTTCTCCTCCTCTCCCCTCCTCCTCCTACCCTCTTCCTCTTCCCCTCCTCCCTCTCCCTCCTCCATCCTCCTCCTCCCTCTTCCTCCTCCTTCCTCTTCCTCCTCCTTCCTCCTCCTCCCTCTTCCTCCCTCTCCCTCCTCCATCCTCCTCCCTCTTCCTCCTCCTTCTTCCTCCTCCTTCCTTCTCCTCCCTCCTCCTCCCTCTTCCTCCTCCTCCTACCTCCTCCCTCCTCCTCTCTCCTCCTCCCTCCTCCCTTTTCCTCCCTCCTCCTCCTCCCTCTACCTCCTCCCTCCTCCTCTCCACTCTTCCTCCTACCCTCTTCCTCTTCCCCTCCCCCTCCTCCCTATCCCTCCTCCTCCCTTCACATTCCTCCTCCTCCCTCTTCCTCCTCCTCCCTCCTCCTCCTCATCCCTCCTTCTCCCTCCTCCTCCTTCTTCCTCCCTCCTCCTCCTCCTCCTCCCCTCCTCCTTCCTCCTCCTCCCTCCTCCTCCTCCTCCTCCCTCCTCCTCCTCCCTCTACCTCCTCCCTCCTCCTCCCTTCACATTCCTCCTCCTCCCTCTTCCTCCTCCTCCCTCCTCCTCCTCCCTCCTCCCTTCTCCTCCTCCTCCTCCTCCTCCCTCTACCTCCTCCTCCCTTCACATTCCTCCTCCTACCTCTTCCTCCTCCTCCTCCTCCTCCTCATCCCTCCTTCTCCCTCCTCCTCCTTCTTCCTCCCTCCTCCTCCTCCTCCTCCCTCTCCTCCTCCTCACTCTCCTCCTCCTCCTCCTCCTCCTCCTCCTCCCTCTACCTCCTCCCTCCTCCTCCCTTCACATTCCTCCTCCTCCCTCTTCCTCCTCCTCCCTCCTCCTCATCCCTCCTCCTCCTCTCTCCTCCTCTCCTCCTCCTCCCTCCTCCTCCTCCCTCCTCCTCCCTCCTCCTCCTTCTTCCTCCCTCCTCCTCACTCCTCCCCCTCCTCCTTCCTCCTCCTCCCTCTCCGCCTCCTCCCTCCTCCTCCTACCTCCTCCTCCTCCCTCCTCCTCCTCCCTCCTCCTCCCTCTACCTCCTCCCCCTCCTCCCTTCACATTCCTCCTCCTCCCTCTTCCTCCTCCTCCCTCCTCCTCTCTCCGCCTCCCTCCTCCTCCTCCTCCCTCTACCTCCTCCCTCCTCCTCCCTTCACATTCCTCCTCCTCCCTCCTCCTCCTCCCTCCTCCTCTTCCCTCCTCCTCCTCCCCCTCCTCCTCCTTCTCCCTCCTCCTTCTCCCTCTTCCTCCTCCCTCTTCCTTCTCCCTCCGCCTCCTCCCTCCTCCTACTCTCTCCTCCTCCTCCTCCTCCTCCTCCCTCTCCCTCCTCCTCCCTCTCCTCCTCCTACCTCCTCCCTCCTCCTCCTCTTTCCTCCTCCCTCCTCCCTTTTCCTCCCTCCTCCTCCTCCCTCTACCTCCTCCCTCCTCCTCTCCACTCTTCCTCCTACCCTCTTCCTCTTCTCCTCCTCCCTATCCCTCCTCCTCCCTTCACATTCCTCCTCCTCCCTCCTCCCCCTCCTCCTTCCTCCTCCTCCCTCTTCCTCCTCCTCCTTTCTCCTCCCTCCTCCTCCTCTCTCCTCCTCCCTCCTCCTCCATCCTTCTCCTCCCTCTCCCTCCTCCTTCTTCCTCCTCCTTCCTTCTCCTCCCTCCTCCTCCCTCTTCCTCATTCTCCTACCTCCTCCCTCCTCCTCCTCTTTCCTCCTCCCTCCTCCCTTTTCCTCCCTCCTCCTCTTCCCTCTACCTCCTCCCTCCTCCTCTCCACTCTTCCTCCTACCCTCTTCCTCTTCCCCTCCTCCCTATCCCTCCTCCTCCCTTCACATTCCTCCTCCTCCCTCTTCCTCCTCCTCCCTCCTCCTCCTCATCCCTCCTTCTCCCTCCTCCTCCTTCTTCCTCCCTCCTCCTCCTCCCTCCTCCCCCTCCTCCTTCCTCCTCCCTCTCCTTCTCCTCCCTCCTCCTCCCTCTTCCTCCTCCTCCTTTCTCCTCCCTCCTCCTCCTCTCTCCTCCTCCCTCCTCCCTTTTCCTCCCTCCTCCTCCTCCCTCTACCTCCTCCCAGACAGGCAGACAGACAGAGAGGGAGAGACAGACAGACAGACAGACAGACAGACAGACAGACAGGCAGACAGACAGACAGACAGACAGATAGTCGGTAACGGGAACGGGAACTTATATGACTACTTATATGAATTAAATGAGATGCTCCCCACCAGGGTCTGGGCGAAGCCGGGCAGGGTCAGCTAGTAACCTATATAGCTCAGGAAATAGAGGATGCCTTCCAAGAGAAAAAGCACACACTAGCAGTCTGGATAGATTTAGAAAAAGCATTTGATAAAGTATGGAAGGAAGGACTGAAAGTAAAACTGCAAAACATGCATGTTTGTGGACAAATGTATAAATGGATCAGCCACTACCTTGAGAACAGAACTGCCAGGACAAAAGTACAAGGACAAACAAGCAAAATGATGCTGCTGGAGCAAGGTGTCCCCCAAGGAGGAGTTCTTTCACCAACATTATTCCTAGCATATATGAATGACATCACAGAAAATTTTCCAGCCAGAGTACACACATCCTCCTTTGCAGATGACCTAGCCATATGGACATCTGAAGAATATATTAGTACAGCTAACAGCAGAATACAGCAAGCCTTATTAGCGCTAGAGGACTGGTCAAAATCATGGCTAGTGAAGATAAGTGAGGAGAAAACAACATGCACAGTGTTCTCCCTCTCAAATAAATCTCAGCACCCTAAGCTGGTATTAAATGGAAAAATATTGCGCCATGAAGAAAATCCAAACTATCTAGGAGTCACCTTTGATCGTCGCCTGACATGGAAGACACAGGTTGAGAAAAATCGAACAAGAGCAGGGCAGAGAATGGCAATCATGAAAAAGCTTGCTGGTACAACGTGGGGAGCAGATGAGAAAGTTCTCAAGAAGTTATATACTGGACGGGTGAGGCCAGTACTGGAATATGGCATTGCAGCTTGGGCAACAGCAGCTAAGTCAAACTTTAACAAAATAAGTAGAGTCCAAAACCAAGGAATGCGAATCATAACTGGAAGCCTGAAGACAACGCCTATTAATGAACTAGAAAAGATCACTTGTTTACAACCAATGCAGGATAGAAGAGACAGCAGAGCCCAGCAACAAGCAGAAAAATTTAGAAGATTGACAGACCACCCTATGTATAAAAGGTTTAATGGATTTGGAAAGGGAAGACTGAAGCGTAGCAACTTTGTAGAAACTGCAAAACGAAAGATTAGGGCTGATCCTATACTTAACATATCAACAGTCAAGCCCATACACAATGCACACAAGTTCCCAGCTTGGAGACTGCAGCAACTGCCTGAGATGATAGAAAACATTCCTGGTATTGAGAAAAAGAACACTCAGCATGAAACCGAAAGAAGAGAAATAACCCTAAACTACATAAAAGAACATTACCCAAGCAGGAATTGGACCCATGCATATACAGATGGATCAGCCAAAAATTCAATAGAGAATGGAGGAGGAGGAATTCTCCTAAATTTAAAAAATGGAGTGAAAAAAACACATTCAATGGCAACTGGAAAATTTTCAAGTAACTTCAAAGCGGAGGTAGAGGCTCTGAAAACTGCAGCAGAAATGCTCCTGATGGAGGAAAATAAAGAGAAGCAAATAGCTATCTTCACAGATGCAAAGTCAGCTGTCTCAATACTGAAGAGCAATAACAGCACAGAACTAGCTGACCTAAGAGCAGCACTCCATGGTCTATGCCAGAAATCCAAAAAAGTTGTAATACAGTGGATCCCATCACATTGCAGTATACCTGGAAACGAAGAGGCTGACAGACTGGCAAAAGAGGGCGGACGACTACCACAGCCTGACATAGACATAACCTATAATGAGGCAAAAAGGTTTATAAAAAGCACTTATAGAACCAAATGGGAATCAGAGCATCCAGGCCATCAGAAGGATGATGCATATTACAAACTCGACCGAAGAGAACAAGTAGCAATCTTCAGACTCCGCACAGGACATAACAGGCTGAAATACTACTTGTTCAATAAACTAAAGATAGGAGATACCGATGAATGTAATTGTAGAACTGGAAAAATGACAGCAAAACATTTGCTGCAGGATTGCCCAACGTATGCAGAACAGAGAAAAATATATTTGCCCACACCTGCTTCATTTGAGGACAAGCTCTATGGAGATATCAACAAGCTCAAGTTGACTACAGCTTACTTTAACTACATTCAGGTTGACATCTAAAGGTGCATGAAGACCCAGAGGCATGAAATGGAATATTGCTTGGATAGCAAATCCATTATGTGGAAAGTCCAAATCGAAAGTTTGCTGTGTGGGCTTCATAAAAGGTGGAAAAGTGTTTTAGTGGCCCGAAATGGAATATTGCTTGGATAGCAAATCCATTACGTGGAAAGTCCGAATCAAAAGTCCACTGTGTGGGCTTCATAAAAGGTGGAAAAGTGTCCTAGTGGCACAAAATGGAATATTGCTTGGATAGCAAATCCATTACGTGGAAAGTCTGAATCAAAAGCCCACTGTGTGGGCTTCATAAAAGGTGGAAAAGTGTCCTAGTGGCACGAAATGGAATATTGCTTGGATAGCAAATCCATTATATGGAAAGTCCGAATCGAAAGCTCACTGTGTGGATGTCATCTGCAGACTGCATACTTCTGGTTTCCGGAAGAACAGCCTATGGTGAACGGAAGGCCCAATATACGGAAGTGAGGCTAAGCAGCCATGTGCAGGACGTGACGATTCCTTGGGTGAGCCCAGTACCAGAGCGCTATGTATCGGCTCTGCAAGTATGGAAGCCTCCTTGGATGGCGGGGAATGCCCATGGTCTGCCCCTGCCTTCCCTTGAGGGCTGACCAGGATCTTTGGCTGTTCTATATGGACCAGCTGGGATGGGGGATAACACCACAACAGTGATAGTCAAACGTCCTAAGAAACCCCCGGGAAGGTTAACCCGGTCAACAAATGCCCGCAGAAGTCGGATGTGTCGGCCTAACGGCGCAAGAACGCAGCTCTGCTGTAAACAGGCACAACGCAATCACATCCGAAAAAAAACGGATGAACGAAGAAGAAGAAGAAGAACAGTGATGTTTCCATGTGAAGATGTAATACATTTCTTCTTCTCATGCGTTCATCCGGAGTGTTTTTTCCCCCCGGACGTAACTGCCACGTGTCTGTTTACAACAGAGCTGCGATAATTGCGCCTTTAGACCGACACATCCGACTTCTGCGGACATTTGTTGACCGGGTTAACTATCCGGGGTATTAATTAATTTCACAATATGCACTTCATCTCTGACCCGTAAATTTATATACCGCTTATAAACAAACATTGAGATGTGCTGTACAATCTCAATATATAGAACACATATATTTTGTTGGGTGTACATAATGATAACGTTATATGCTAAATCTCATCATTTTCCCTCAGGTGGTTACTGAGTTATGGATTTTTATTCGGGGGGAAAACATTTGTGAACGCACGCTTAACCCCTCTTATAATTGTTCCGAATTCATTAAGTTCTCTTTCGCATCCGATGGCGGACTTCCGCTCTCAGTAAACATTTCTTACTATCCTGAGATATTCCCTCTATTTCTATTTAAAATGTCGGCTCTTTAAGATTTAGTAAAACAAAACAGTAGTTTTATTTGATTTGTTGGTACATGTCCAGAAAGTTTTTTAAAGTACTGAAGTCAATGAAACGAGGGCACCAACAAAACACATATGGTTTAAAAGACAAAAATGGGAACATGATAAATACCAATGAAGAAATGTGCAACACATGGAAAGAATATTTTATTGAATTACTAAATTGTGAAGCTCCAAGTAACATTTTCCCACAGGAAGAGGTTCTAACATGCGAACCACAAATTGAAGAACCTACATTGAAGAAATCCTATATGTAATCACACGACTTAAAAACAATAAGGCAACTGGGACTGATGGAATTGCTGCTGAATTTATAAAGGCAGGTGGCCATGCATTACATCTAAAGCTATACGAACTAATAATAAAAATCTGGAGGACAGAAGAATTACCCCATGACTGGAAAGAGTCATTATTGATACCTATCTTTAAGAAAGGAGACAAGTTCCAATGTGGAAATTATAGAGGAATATCACTACTGTCCACAAGCTATAAGATACTATCCGCAGTATTACTTAATAGACTAAAACCATATTCAGAAGACATATTAGGTGACTACCAGGCGGGTTTTAGACAAAACAGATCAACAATAGATCAGATATTTATCTTACGACAAATAGCTGAGAAACATTGGGAATATAAAAGAGATCTCCATAACATTTTTGTGGATTTTAAAAAGGCTTATGATAGTGTCCATAGGAATAGTCTATGGAATGTTATGCAGGAATTTGGAATACCAAGGAAGTTAATTAACATGACCAAACTATGCATGGAAGATACTTATAATATAGTAACATATAAAGGCAGGAAATCAGACCCCTTCCAAATAACATCTGGGCTTGAAACAGGGTGATGCACTATCGCCGCTACTCTTCAATCTGGCTCTAGAGAAAGTTGTAAGGAAGGTAAAGGAGGAATGTGATATTGGAGGAACATCCAAGCTGCTTGGTTATGCAGATGATATAGATATTATAGGGCAAAGTGAACAAAAGACATTAGAAATATTGACTCACTTAAAGGAAAAAGCCCAACAGATGGGGCTGGTTATCAACCAAGATAAGACAGAATATATGGTAATTTCAAGAGACGGAATGGCTAAAACTCTGGCCACATACAAATAGATAATATGACCATTAAAAGAACGGAAACATACAAATACCTGGGTACAATCTTCAACTGCTCCAACATCATAAGGGAAGAAATACAAACTAGAATCAACTCTGGAAATAAGATATACTATGCACTACAACATCTACTAAAATCAAAGGCGCTATCTCGTAACACCAAAATCACAATATACAAAACACTGATCAGACCAGTTGTGCTGTATGGCTCTGAAACCTGGAGTACAACGAAAGGAGACGAAGCCTTGTTACAAACCTTTGAGAACAAAATTTTAAGACGCATCTTTGGACCCATTAGGGATACACAAAGTGGAGAGTGGAAAAGAAGAAGTAACAAAGACATTTATGATTTGTTTAAGTCCCCGCTAATCACTGGTATCATGAAGGCTAATAGACTACAATGGCTGGGGCATATAGAAAGAATGGAAGATAATAGGGAAACAAAACTCGCTTACACTCAGGAAATAAATGACCGTAGACCCCGAGGTAGACCAAGAAGGCGGTGGAGAGATAATATACATACAGACCTACAAGCACTTGGAATCAACGACTGGCAAGAGAAGGTCCACCAGAGAGACGAATGGAGACAGATTGTATTTGCAGCAAAGAACCTCAATGGCTCGGAATGCTGAAGAAGAAGAAGAAGAAGAGAAGTTGGTACATGTGAGATTAGTTGTGCTAAAAATGAAACTTTACCAAAAAAGTAAAGTTTTACTTTTTAACGAAACTAATCTCACACACGCGCACATAAAAATACACATGCATCATACACACTGAAAACAAACAGATAAGCAGGCAACAGACAGACCGTACCCATTTGGCAATCTGGTTACACATATTGACAAACAAATTAGCAAACAGACAGACAAACGCACAGACATATATTGCATGTCTGGTTACATATATTGACAGACAGACAGGTAAGCAGACAGACAGACAAATGTGGTCAAAGTAGATATTCAAGATATGCGTGGATAGAAAGTAAAGAAACAAATTGGGAAGAATTGATTGTCAAAGATTGTTACAAAACATTTGAACATAGAAGGAGAGAAAGAAGTTGAAATAATGAGAGACAATTCAGCATACAGAATGTAAAGGGGACAGAGATACGAGGGAGAACTAGAAGATGAGAGTGAAAGAATGAAAAGAGAGAGAGAGAAAATTGAGGGAGAAAAAGAAGTATAGAGACTGGGTGTAGAGCGGAGGGAAAGGGGAATCGGGGAGAAATAATGAGAAAGGTAGACTAAGAGAGAAATAAAGAATAGAGACCGGGTGAGTGAAGAGAAGAGAGGCAAGGAAAGAAGGAGGTCGAGGGCGTTAGAGTTATGGAGAGATATGCATAGCGAGACAGAAAGATAGATACAGCGGGTGTCAGATAGAGGGATGGCGAGAGAAAAAGTCAGTCAAGGGGGAAAAGAGAGATAGAAACAATCTGTTTAGAGAGAAATAGAAACGAACAATGCCCTCAGAGAGAGGGAGAGAGGCAGAGAGACAGAGAGAGAGACAGAGAGAGACGGAGAGAGAGGTGGAGAGGGAGGGAGAGAGAGAGAGTGAGAGAGAGAGAGAGAGAGAGAGAGAGAGAGAGAGAGAGAGAGAGAGAGAGAGAGAGAGAGAGAGAGAAAGAGAGAGAGAGGATGTCCTGATTTCGGAAACTGAAAGGATTATTAAAATGTTACATCTTCTCTCTCTCTCTCTCTCTCTCTCTCTCTCTCTCTCTCTCTCTCTCTCTCTCTCTCTCTCTCTCTCTCTCTCTCTCTCTCTCTCTTCCCCCCCCCCCCCCCCCCCAGGACGTTGCGGTCAACCTCAAGCCCAGATTGGTTTTCCAGGTAATTTTACGTTTAGCTGTTTGCTTTCTGAAGGAGATGTCAACGCTGAACTCCAACCGAACCCCGTACCCCGCCCCCAGTGCACCGGATGTTTAAGCTGAAGCGCATTAAACTCCCGTAGACCTCGGTAAGGATTATGTAGGGGAGACAAACAGTAACGAGGCGAAATCGAAACAGATAATATCCTCTTATCTGCTTGTGGGGAATGGAGGTGTCCGTTTTGTTTAGTGAACATTGAAAAGATCAACGAAAATAGAGAGGAGGATTATATATTTAAAGGAAGCCACGACAGCTCAGCGGATAACACGCTTGCCGGTTGGCCCAGCGGTGGACACCACAATGTTAGCCGTCGTGTATGAATGCGGGCATTGGTGGTTATAGTTAGTTGGTTAGCGACCGTGTTAACATTTTGTAATCTGTATTTAGTAGTGAACATGGCCTGCAGTGGTAAAAACTCCGTCGCGGAGCAAGCCACGACAGGGGGATTCTAATCGTCAGAAGCTCCCCCTTCTACGGATGTTTCGGCCCTTTTACCTTCTGGACTCTCTCTGGGAGGGCCTGCCCGGGTCATGACTCCAGGCGTTTTTCTCCTGCTGTATGAGACGTTCGGTCGTTTTCGTTGTCCTTGCGATGCTCGGTGTTTGTCCCCTAACTGTGAACATGCCTGCTCCCAAGCCTGCTTCACGGGAAGGAGAGAGCCTTGTGCACACAGTGCTTCGTGCCCTCACACACTTCCTAGCACCTGTGGCCGTGGGATCACGGATGAAAGAAAAAGCGTTGTTTATGAGGGGTAAGAGGTGAAAGAAAGTGTTGCTTATGAGGGATAACGTTCATTCATTTATTCATTCAGTAGCATGTCCCTTGCAGAACTTCACTCCCATAACAACCGTCCGGAAAACTTCTCGGTCATAATCAAGATTCTGGAGATAATCTGCCACATCCTGCACCCATCTTAACTTTGTCTTCCTCTTCCTCTCTTCCCAGGCAGATGACCCTCCATTATTGTTCTCTCCAAACTTTCACGACGTTTCAAGTGACCAAACTATTTAAATTGTCTTTGTTTTATCGTTTTTAGCAGCGAAACTTCGTCAATATTCAGCTCTTGTTGCATGGATGCATTTGCTTCTTTCTTTACCCAAGATATTCGTAGAACCCGTCTATAACATTTATATTCAAAGGCATTTATGCGCTGTTCAGCTTGTTTAGTAAGTGTCCAAGTCTCACAGGCGTATCTTGAAATGGGAAAGATGCATGCTCTTAAATATCTAATTTTTGTAGTTCTATCTGTCCCCCTTCATAATTTATTCAGGTGATTTAGTCTTTGAAGAGCAATAGATATTCGTCTTTTAATTTCTTTCATTGTGTCACTATTGTTGGTTTCGAAATTTTCCAACACCTCAAATGTTTTCTCATTAATAGATATTTCCTCCAAGAAGAAAATGGATTGACGACATCAAAGACATTGTACAATCACACGGAATGACACTATCCAGAGCAGCCCACCGGGCGCTGGAGAGCAAATTATTCCTCCCCACGATGCTTGACTGCAGAAGTGGAAGACGATGATGATGATGAACAGATATTTGTTTCTTCATAACAGTTTTATCAGTATGCATTATCTTTGTTTTTGCTATGTTAAGATGTAAGTTGTGGTTTTCACCATTCAAATGGGTTGAGGTTATTAGGTTTTCTATACTATTTTGTGTTGTGGATAGTAATACTGTGTCATCAGCATATCGAATCTCTGGTATTTCATGACCACCGATATTTAGGACATCATATTGCTCACTGTTGATATCATCTCTGACATTTCTCATTATATTTTCGGCGTACATGTTAAACAAATAGGGGGACAGCACATAGCCCTGACGGACTCCTTGCTTGATGTCAAACCAATCTGATGCCTCGCCATCCATTCTAACCGCTGCTTGTTGGTCTAGATAGAGCATATTTATGAGTTGTATTACATGTGATGGAAAGCCCATATTCCTCATGATTTCCAAAAGTTTCTGATGTTGTACACAGTCAAATGCCTTTGAATAATCTACAAAACATGAAAATAGGTTTACATTAAATTCTCTGCACTTCTCTATTATTAAACGCATGTTGAGTATGTGATATCTTCTTCATCTTCCTTGTCTAAATCCAGCTTAAAACACGGTAATCTCTTCTTCCATTTTCTTACGAAGTCTTCCCATTATGATGCTTACTAGAATTTTACATGCTTGACTGATCAGAGCAACAGTTCTATAGTTGGTGCATAATTTCAGGTTGCCCTTTTTTTGGTATTGGAATGAAAATAGTTCTCTTCCAATCTTATGGCCATAGACCATATTTCCATATCTTTTTACATAATGCGTGATAGATTTGTATGCTTTCTTCTCCTCCCGTGTTAATTAGTTCAGCTGGTATCTCATCAGATCCAGGTGATTTACCATTCTTCATGTTCTTTATTGCCCATGCAATTTCATCTAATGGGGGGTTCAGGTTCTGTCTTTGCTGTCATTGGTTCATGTATCGCATTCATATCACAATAATTCATATCATACATTCCACTGCATTATTCCTGCATTCATTCTAGAGTTTGTCTAGATTCTGTTAGGGGATTTCCCTACTTGTCACAGATAAAATTTTATTGAGGTTGAACATTTCTTGTCAATAACTTCATTTCTTTGAACATTTCGTAATCTCTTCCACTCTTATGATATTTCTCTATTCTAGTACAACAATCTTGTATATATTGGTTTTTGTGCCTTCTTGTATTCTTTCTTATTTTTCCGTCTTGATTCGCAGTATTCTAAAAATGCTTCTGCAGCCTTGCTTTCTTCTTTAGTGTGTATGCGCGCACGAGCGCGCGTGTGTGGAATTGTTCATTATTCACTTCCCAAATGTTGCTACAAGATACGTATATGCATGTTGTCCAGCATTGGTACTTCTATTTGTAATTGCTGTGTTGTGCCATAGACTATCAATGCTATTTACTTCTGCATTTCGGAGGAGCGTCTGACCGAGCGACTAGCACATCTTCTTCTTCTCTTCTTTTCGTTAATCCGGAGTGTTTTTTCAGATGTGATTGCGGTGTGTCTGGTTAAGCACCCTTGGATCGAAACCCTTAGGCCAACACATCTGGCTTTTAGCGTGCATTTTTAAGCAGGTTAGCATTCCTGGGAGACTCACTTTTGTGGTACTGTCCACCGCCCAGCTGGTCAAGTTGAAACAGTCGAAGTCTGCACAGTCATCCCTCAAATGAAGGCAGGGACAGTCCATAGCATTTTCCGCCATCCTGGGTGGCTTCCATAATTGCAGAGCCGACACATAACGCTCTGATGCTGGGCTTACCGAGGGAATCGTCACGTCCTGCTCATGGCTGCTTTAATTCCTCACTTCAGTATATTGGGCATTTTGTTCGCTCCGGGCCGTTCCCGCACAAACCAGACAGGTCTGCAGACGGTGTATCCATTCAGCGAGTTTTCGGACATGTGCTTGTTGTCAAAGACTCAGTTATATAGGAATGAAGACCACCCTGAAAGAGTGGTCTACCTCAAGTAGAATAGAGGTAACCCAGTGCCCCTACATGAGGGCAGGGTAGGTGTAGGGAATAAATAAGAAGGGGAACTATTAAATAGTTCTCTCATGGGACACGGAGGTGTCAACCAGAGAGTAAGCACTCTGGTCACGGCATAATCACGCCAACGTGATAGACACGGAGAACTAAACTGAAACTCAAGAGAGGCCACTACTCTAGCGTGCTGAATGATGCCGCACGCAAAAGCCGTAGTGCGCCCCAAGTCCTTCCGCGTACTGTGTAAACAGCACGGGAGGAATGATCAGACGGGACACAGACTTCGTAGTGAACGCATCGCTTAGCGTCGATGCTTATTTCGTTAGCCGAGTAGATAGATTAGCAGTAGGGTTAGGAAACGACTAGTGATAGGCAATTCTGTGCATTTATTCTTGTGTGATTTGTTAGCGACTGTTTGTTGTACATTGATGTGATGCAAAGAGCCAGTGGCAATAAAATGTGTAATCAATTCCTCTCGTACGACTAACAAGTCTTTTTGTGTGGTGCGAGAGAAGTTATCCCGGAATGCCTGTGACATCGGTTGATGACAGGCTAGGATAAAGTGGTGTCAGAAGTGTAGCTTGGACAATTGTTCAAGCTAAAACACTCACCCACGGCTCTAAAATAGTATTACAGTTAGATAATCACAGGGTTTAATTTATGTTAGTGATAATGGCGTGTGCAGACAGAACAAAGTGCGAGCTGTGCCCATCGTGACCAAGTTATGTTTATTTATGCTTATTGAATTGTTTTGTGCTTATGAACATGTTTTCTTCTGATTTGTAGGTATTATTATTATAGTTTTGTATCATTTATTTCTACAATTACTTATTTATTTACTAGTATTTGTCAAATATGATTCACGGCGGAGCGATACACAAAAATGAGCCGAGAACAAAAATCGATTTTTCCAATCTAAAAATAGCGCTGCGCCTGTGACGTATCGCGACTGACAAACAGCTGCGTTACGCCATTTGCAGTCAGCGACTGATTGTTTACAAATCGCAAAGCGGCTGCTCGCCTGAATCGTTGACTTATATCAAATATTATTTGTTTATATTAAGTTATTATTGAATATATTTATTTATTTGAACATTATTATTACCTTTATATTGATTTCAGAGCATTTATTTAATTATTTATATACTTTTTCAATTTCTTACCGTCGCGATGGCACTACTTTTGCTATGCAAATAAGACGCAGTCTGCACAACACTTCCATAAATTAAACAGCTAGAGTTAGGGAAGGCAGAAGACGTTAGAACGAAGACAGGACAGTGACATTTAATATTAATTAAACCACATTGTATTGTCCTGGGGCATGTTATTGTACAAAATTGTCTAGAATTATATATCGTTTACAAGTGGTTAATTGTTGATGCTCTTGATAACCAGGGAGAACAACAGCTGGTCATAAGCATAACGCAAGCTGTATGTGGTACTTCCAAACGATTTGACGTGAGGTGCCAAACGATTGTACATGATTGATCTGGAATGTTAAGATGAGTATACCCAAATGATTTTGCATGCAATATGATTAATAATGCATCTCTTTTTCAGAGTGTGATCTATTAGTATATTTTTTGTGATCTATTTTTCAGGTCGTAATCTAAGAGTATATTTTTTATACTCAGGGATTTAAAAACCTTAACATATCTAATATAAATAAGTGAGTAAATATTTGAGTGCCTATCAACTCTAGCTAATTACCCAACAACATGGCAACATTAGCTGATTTCATAAAAGCAGGCAAGGAATTAGAATACACAGGAAAGGACTTAGAGCAATATGCTGATCAAAAATTTAGGGAAGCAAAAGATGCTGAGAGAGATGAACGTGCACGAGAAAGACAACATCAGAAGGAGATTGTAGAACTAGCGGAGATAACAAAACAAAAGCAATTAGAACAAGATAAGGAGATTAAGCAAAACAATTAGAACAGGATAAGGAGATTAAACAAAAACAATTAGATCAGATAAGGAAATTAAACAGAAGGAATTAGAATTAAACAAAAGAGATAGATGAAATGGCAAGAGTGAAAGAAAAACAAATACAAGTTGAATCAGAGACACAGTTAAAGATGAAAGGTATGGATGTAGATTCACACTTAGAGATCTCCGCTACAAAACTAAAAAGTCAGCAAGAAGAAAATAAATTTAATAAATACAAAAACATTATTAAGCCATTTTGTAAAGAAGATTCCATATCAGCCTGGACAGAAAATGTCGAGTATCAACTGAAATACCACCAAGTACCAATCGATATGTGGGCCATGATCTACATGAAGAACCTCAGTGGGGAGCCCCTTAAAGTGATAGAATCAATACCAACTGATCTTAGATCTAACTATCAGTACATCCACGATAGGATAATGCAACATTTCTTACTTGATGCCCCTGGGTATCAAGTACAGTTTTCCAATTTAAAACCAAAGCCAAGCGAGACCTTTATCGATTATGTCTCAAATGTCCAAAGCGTACTAAATAGATGGCTTAGTGCAGCAAAAATAGGAAAGGATTTTGAAAAACTTAAAAATTTAATAGCCATGGATAAAGTCATATCCACAATACCATCTCCTTTCGCTAAATTCCTGCAGCAGTCAGACATCGAGACCATAGAACAATTTGAAAAGAAAGGCTCTGCATATTTTTCCTCAAATAGAGATATTTTTAAGACATCAAATAGCGACTCTGAAATAGTCTCTTTTGTTAAGGACCAACCTAAAAGCTATCAGAGCAATAAAAAACCATTTCATAGAGTCGACAAGAAAGATAAAAAAGTGTCGAAATGTGTCTATTGCCAACTTTTTCATGATACTTATTCTATGTGTGATAAATCACCAAACTATCCGACACATCTTGAGATGGTCATTAAGAAACAACAAAACAAAAGAACTGCATACAGGCGTGCAGTCAAATGCTTCTTCTGTTCAAGCTACGGGCACTATTCCAATAAGTGCCTAGGCCGCCAAAGAATGAAGGCCAACAATGCAATTTTGATTGATACATCCTCTGATAGTGGTAGTGAGACTGAGTGTGATGTCGAGAATGAATTACCTTTTAATCAATCTGAAGATGTTTGTTGTGTAAACGATATTTTAAGCTTTGACAATTGTGAGCGATGTCACCAATTTCATGCAGACGGCAAACTTACATGTGGACATATTGTAACATCCTCCTTGGAGAATGCAAATGCAGCTGTAGCCTCCAGAGGCAATCTATTGTTTCACTCTGCAATGGTCAATGAGAAGCCATGCCGATGTTTGCTTGACAGTGGGAGCTCTATTATTGGTGTTAAAAAGGAACTTGTTAATCCAAAGGATTATACTGGTGACTCTGTAAAATGCCGTACTTTTTCTGGTAATATAGAAACCTATCCTCTGGCAAGAGCCCGTATAAACACCCCGTTCCTTTCTGGTACCTTTACATGTGCAATACTAGACAACCCTTGTACTGATTTAATTCTTGGGTGTCTACCCCAGCTAAGGCACTGCACAGATGAAGAAATATCCGCCTGGGAGGAGGAAAATGGACTAACTCCAGTGAACAGTGCAGATATCCTCAAACATCACAGCCCCAACAAAGGTGCTAGAACTATTAATCTTGAACCAGATCAAGACATACTGCTTTTACTTCCAGACAAACGGAATCTATTATTGACATCATGGCAAGGGCCATTCAAAGTGGTACGAAAAATTTCGGATGTCGATTATGAAATATCGATAAACGGACACTTAAAGATATTTCATATCAACATGTTGAAACCCTACTTTTCACGACAAGAGACAGAATTAGAGACAGACGAACACAATGCACCCACACCTATGGATGAGACGACAGACATACACAACGCAACTACACTAGTTAGCGAGACTGGCAAAGCCGACGAGATGCATACACTTAGTGAGTTTACAGAAAACGCACTTAGCACCACAACCGTACTGAATCAGGTAGACGACGACGGGATGGAACTACCTGTTCCAGTTGTAGACAAGACTGCGACATTAGATTGTATACGATTAGAAACGGGACTAACAGAAGAACAACGACGACAGATAATATAATTAGTGACTGAATATAAGGACATATTTTCCGACATTCCAGGTAGGACGGACAGGATCGAGCACCCCCTCTGCCGTGCGTCCACCTTGACGAGGTAGAGGGGCTTCCGCGTTCCAATGACCCCAAGAGCTATGCCGACGGTAGCACAGCTACTGGTAGGGTCACCCATGTCGGACAGGTCAAGGGAGAGGGACCAGACGAAGTGACGCACAAACCTGCTGCCTTGTAGGTAGACTGGCTACAGTCAAAGGCTTGGGAAAGCATCCCGAACAAATACTTGTCGAAATCGGATGTACTGAGCCACAGGCTTGACAAAGAAGTGCAACGTAACTTTATCATTTCATGATGCCACAGATGAAAATTAATCGTTATGGTGCTAATCCCGTGAAGTCCCATCAGGCGGTGATAGTGCCGGGCCCCCTGCCTCGAGGGGGTCCACCCATGACTACTGGTGGTCACCTTCCCCTGTGCTGTGGAGTCAAGGCACAGAGGAGTTGGTTAAGAGCTATTGACCAAACACCCCAGACTCTCAACATACTACAATGGAATGCCGAAGGAGTTTATAACAAGAAAGCCTCCCTAACACAGCGTCTTCATAAAGATAGAATAGATGTGGCATGCATTCAAGAGACACACCTCAACGCCAATCGCACATTTTCAGTCGAGGGATATCAGGCCACACGTTTCGACCGCGAAGGACACAAAGGAGGAGTTGTAATACTTACACGAAATACAATACCTTGCAGCGAAGTATCTGTGATCTCTGACAACCAAACGGAAATTATAGGTGTTGATATAATGATAAAGGACGTGAAAATAAGAATTTACAATCTGTATAGCCCGGCAGATAAGGATCTTACACTCTCAAACATGAAAATAACTGACACAAATTGCATTGTCGTCGGAGACTTTAATAGCCGTTCAGAAAGATGGGGATACCCAGATACTGACAAAAGAGGAGATGAAGTGGAGGACTGGGAAATAGACTCAAATCTCCATCTACTCAACAAAGCAGATGACACACCGAGCTTCTACTCCAGAAGATGGCTTACCACTTCTACTCCAGACTTAGCTTTCTGCACAGGAGACATCCTCCACAAAATCGATCGCCATGTGCTGGACCAATTAGCAGGTAGTGACCACAGACCAATCAAGCTTGTAATGGATATGGAGTATGTTCCACAGGAGCAAAAGCCTTTGCCCCGCTGGAATTACAAACGAGCAGATTGGGACAGATTTTCCATACTAACAGACAAATATTGTGAAAACATAAATACACGATATGGCAACATAAAGCAAATGGTGGAAAGTCTAAACAGAGCGATAATACAAGCGGCCACTGAGTCTATTCCAAGAGGAGCGAGGAAAAATTACAAACCATACTGGACTGAAGAACTACAAAGTTTGGAGGACAAAGTTGAAGATGCCAGGAAGACAGCAGAGAGAGAACAAACAATTGAAGCGAATACCTCTCTCAAAGCCATCTCAGCAAAATATAAAAGAACAGTAAATCAAACAACAAGAGATTGTTGGAGGGAAAAAACAGAAAACCTGAATTTTGACAGGGATGGAAACAAACTATGGAAACTAGTGAAAGCCATGAACAATGAAGGACCTAGAAACAAACAAATAACAATTAAACAAGGAAATGCCTTGCTTACAGAAAAAAAGGCTGCAAATGCACTAATGGAACACTATGCCAGTGCAAACCACATTGATATTACAGCCGAACAGAAGAAAGCAATCAAAGACAAACAGATACATCATAGATATACAGAGACAGCAGCAGAATATATGATGGCAAATCTAACAATGGAAGAAATGGAACAGGCAATGAATACCCTAAAAAAGAAGACATCACCAGGAAAGGATGGAATCACAAATGAAATGCTAATAGGACTAGGCACTACGGCAAAAAAGAAACTACTAGCAGTCCTAAATTACAGCTGGAAGAGGGGAATAGTCCCACAGACATGGAAGGAAGCTATACTAATACCAGTCCCAAAGAAAGGAAAAGACCTGGAAGAACCAAATGGCTATCGACCTATCAGTCTTCTTAGCTGTGTAGGAAAATTAATGGAACGCATTATCAATGGCAGGCTAACATGGCATCTGGAAGAAAACCAACTCTTAACACCTCACCAAGCAGGATTCAGAAAGTACAGATCCACTGAAGATCAAATAACCTATATAGCTCAGGAAATAGAGGATGCCTTCCAAGAGAAAAAGCACACACTAGCGGTCTGGATAGATTTAGTAAAAGCATTTGATAAAGTATGGAAGGAAGGACTGAAAGTAAAACTGCAAAAAATGCATGTTTGTGGGAATATGTACAAATGGATCAGCCACTACCTTGAGAACAGAACTGCCAGGACAAAAGTACAAGGACAAACCAGCAAAATGATGCTGTTGGAGCAAGGTGTCCCCCAAGGAGGAGTTCTTTCACCAACATTATTCCTAGCATATATAAACGACATCACGGAAAATTTTCCAGCCAGAGTACACACATCATCCTTTGCAGATGACCTAGCCATATGGACATCTGAAGAATATATTAGTACAGCTAACAGCAGAATACAGCAAGCCCTATTAGCGCTAGAGGACTGGTCAAAATCATGGCTAGTGAAGATAAGTGAGGAGAAAACAACATGCACAATATTCTCCCTCTCAACTAAAACTCAGCAACCTAAGCTGGTATTGAATGGAAAAATATTGCGCCATGAAGAAAATCCAAACTATCTAGGAGTCACCTTTGATCGTCGCCTGACATGGAAGACACAGGTTGAGAAAAATCGAACAAGAGCAAGGCAAAGAATGGCAATCATGAAAAAGCTTGCTGGTACAACGTGGGGAGCAGATGAGAAAGTTCTCAAGAAGTTATATACTGGACGGGTGAGGCCAGTACTGGAATATGGCATTGCAGCTTGGGCAACAGCAGCTAAGTCAAACTTTAACAAAATAAGCAGAGTCCAAAATCAAGGAATGCGAATCATAACTGGAAGCCTGAAGACAACGCCTATTAATGAACTAGAAAAGATCACTTGTTTACAACCAATGCAGGATAGAAGAGATAGCAGAGCCCAGCAACAAGCTGAAAAATTTAGAAGATTGACAGACCACCCTATGTATAAATGTGGTTTTGGAAAGGGAAGACTGAAGCGTAGCAACTTTGTAGAAACTGCAAAACGAAAGATTAGGGCAGATCCCATACTTAACATATCAACAGTCAAACCCATTTACAATGCAGACAAGTTCCCAGCTTGGAGACAGCAGCTACTGCCTGAGATGATAGAAAACATTCCTGTTATTGAGAAAAAGAACACTCAGCATGAAACCGAAAGAAGAGAAATAACCCTAAACTACATAAAAGAACATTACCCAAGCAGCAATTGGACCCATGCATATACAGATGGATCAGCCAAAAATTCAGTAGAGAATGGAGGAGGAGGAGTTCTCCTAAATTTAAAAAATGGAGTGAAAAAAAACGCATTCAGTGGCAACTGGAAAGTTTTCAAGTAACTTCAAAGCGGAGGTAGAGGCTCTGAAAACTGCAGCAGAAATGCTCTTGATGGAGGAAAATAAAGAGACGCAAATAGCTATCTTTACAGATGCAAAGTCAGCTGTCTCAATACTGAAGAGCAATAACAGCACAGAAATAGCTGACCTAAGAGCAGCACTCCATGGTCTATGCCAGAAATCCAAAAAAGTTGTAATACAGTGGATACCATCACATTGCAGTATACCTGGAAATGAAGAGGCTGACAGACTGGCAAAAGAGGGCGGACGACTACCACAGCCTGGCATAGACATAACCTATAATGAGGCAAAGAGGTTGATAAAAAGCACTTATAGAACCAAATGGGAATCAGAGCATCCAGGCCACCAGAAGGATGATGCATATTACAAACTCGACCGAAGAGAACAAGTAGCAATCTTCAGACTCCGCACAGGACACAACAGGTTGAAATACCACTTGTTCAACAAACTAAAGATAGGAGATACAGATGAATGTAATTGTGGAACTGGTAAAATGACAGCTAAACATTTGCTGCAAGAGTGCCCAATATATGCAGAACAGAGAAAGATATTTTGGCCCACACCTGCTTCATTCGAGGACAAGCTCTATGGAGATATCAACAAGCTCAAGTCGACTGCAGCTTACTTTAACTGTATTCAGGTTGACATTTAAATGTACATGAAGAAGTATTTAGACTGCCACACTTCATTACCACAGGCATGTCGGTTACACAAGCCTCCCAGAGGCATGAAATGGAATATTGCTTGCATAGCAAATCCATTACGTGGAAAGTCCGAATCGAAAGCTCACTATGTGGGCTTCAAAAAAGGTGGAAAAAGTGTCCTAGTGGCACAAAATGGAATATTGCTTGGATAGTAAATCCATTACGTGGAAAGTCCGAATCGAAAGCTCACTGTGTGGATGTCATCTGCAAACTGCATTCTTCTGGCTTCTGGAAGAACAGCCTATGGTGAACGGAAGGCCCAATATACGGAAGTGAGGCTAAGCAGCCATGTGCAGGACGTGACGATTCCTTGGGTGAGCCCAGTACCAGAGCGCTGTGTGATGGCTCTGCAATTATGGAAGCCTCCTTGGATGGCGGGGAATGCCCATGGTCTGCCCCTGCCTTCCCTTGAGGGCTGACCAGGATGCCTTTGGCTGTTCTATATGGGCCAGCTGAGATGGGAGATAACACCACAACAGTGAGAGTCAAACGTCCTAAGAAACCCCCGGGAAGGTTAACCTGGTCAACAAATGCCCGCAGAAGTCGGATGTGTCGGCCTAACGGCGCAAGAACGCAGCTCTGCTGTAAACAGGCACAACGCAATCACGTCCGAAAAAAAAACTCCGGATGAACGAAGAAGAAGAAGAAGAAGGATCGAGCACTCCATCCTTCTTTCGGACTCGAAGCCTATCAAATGCAGGCCGTACTCTATCCCACTTAGCTATAGAGAAAGTCTAAATAAGGAAATTCTTAATTTATAAGCTAGTGGAATCATTCAAAAATCTACATCTGAGTACTCCTTTCCAATCGTCTTGGTCAAGAAAAAAGACTCCACCATTCGTCTTTGTGTGGACTATAGAAAACTCAACAATGTCACTAAGATCGACGCAGAACCAATTCCTTCTTGCGAAGATCTTATTCTTGATATGTCCACCTCCAAAATCTTCTCTATATTAGACCTTACTAAGGGATATTGGCAGGTCCCTATGCAGACTCAATCTATCCATCTTACTGCATTCTCAACACCTCTAGGTCTTTACGAGTGGCGATTTCTTCCTTTCGGACTTCGTAATGCTCCTGCCACTTTCGTACGCTTAACTAGAGATTTACTACATGGAGTGACGAATACGGTGACATATATAGATGATATTTGCGTCCATACAGATGACTGGACAACACACTTACTGAAACTCAGACATGTCTTCGATAGGTTGCGACTCTTCGGTCTCACTGTCAAACCGAGCAAAGTCGAATTGGGCCTACAAGAAATTGATTTTTTGGGTCATGTCATTTCACAAGGACAACTGAAAACTGACAATAGAATTAATTACTAAAATTATGAACCTGACCATGCCTACAACAAAGAAGCAGGTCAGGAGCCTTTTGGGTTTAGTAAATTATTATAGCAAGTTCATACCGAACTTAGCTGAAATTACAAGTGTATTTTCAAATGTTTTAAAAGCATCAGTAAAATTAGATGTCAAAGATGCATTATTAATTTCTGCATTGTCAAAATTGAAAATCCTATTTAGTAATGTACCAATCCTCCGTTTGCCTAATCCTAGGCTCGTTTATTATCTTAGGACAGATGCCAGCAGGATTTCCATCGCTGCAGTACTAGGCCAGTTTTATGATGGCATCTTCCATCCAATTTGCTACGTGAGCCGCAAGATCACACCGGCTGAGTCCAGATATTCCATATCAGAGTTGGAAGCCCTAAGCGTCATCTATTCGGTGAGGAAGTTGCATCGATTTCTGGCGGGTAATCACTTCGTAGTCCAGACTGACAACTCCCCAATCACGGTCATACAAAGTGGGGTACATCGCAATGACCGCATCTACAGGTGGTCATTAATATTACAGAATTATACTTTTAGTATAGAGCATATTAAGGGTAGGGACAACATTCTTGCTGATACCCTTAGTCGACCATCTGAGGTAGAAATACCTGATATTCCACATGAATAGGTAGTAGTAAGAAATGTTAATTTAGTACACTTAAAATATCCTGTATAGAATATACTATTGAATACATAGACATCAGGATCAGGACTGTGTGCTAAGAACAGTGAACTACCATGTGTCCGTAGACAGCAGAATAAGAACTGTGCGCCAAGAACAAGGGAATCACCGTGTGTACATAGACAGCTCGTTACTTACTATGCTCCATTTGTGTTCCGGTGAATCACCTGTGTTAATCATATAAGAACAGTGTCAGAACATTGTAAAATAACAGACACGAAGATACTTGGCTACGACACCAGCGGACTCGACGAGTGGAAGAATACCCATAAGACACAAGTATGACTGTGTAATGTAGTTAGTATACCCAGGATAATTGTGTATATATAAACTATGCCAACGAAAGCAATTTCTATACGTTATGGCAACCACTAACCTGAGGTAAATAAATACCATGTATATATATATTTATTGTGATATGTAATATAACGGTTTTAAGATAGTGGTAAATTATAGTTAGATTAGTTACTTTAATAAAGAGTTAGATTAGATTTAGGGAATATAATAGATTTTTTTTTGTAGTTTAGATAAATCATTAATTTACCCACTTACTTAGCATAAAAGTAGATTAGGATAGTACTTTAAACTTAATAACAGCGAATTAAAGATTAGTATAAAAAGCTTAAGATAGGAACAACACCATGTAGTCATTTAATTTCATTTTATTTCATTCCATCTTTATGAACACTTTAACAACCTCATCATTTAGGACTAAAATTAGGTTATACTTTATAGGATAAAAGGATTATACACATGAACATACATCATTTATACCATGTAGATTAAAAATACCCATTATATTTTTTTCATTTAAACATTAAAAACATTATTTAGAATTTTTGTTACATTTCACATTACCCATTTCATAAAGATACATAACTCATCTCACATCATTTTCATTTTTGTAGATAGTTAGATTACTTCCCTTAAATTAGATTAAGTTTGTACAACAAAATAGAATATAGATAGTTAGAGAATTAGTATTAGTATGTCAATAGAATATAGTGTTTAATAATATCAGGGTACAAACTATCAACCCTATTTCATCCATGTAAATATTCTGTAAATACATGACTCGTGCAGTAAGTTACGCACAGTCATTGAGCTCAACTCTTTTCAAACTGAGCCAAACTTGTACAGTGTCACTTCAAGGTTTTTAAATAATTGTGAGAATAAAAGATGTGTGACAGAAGTGTGAAAGTGAGAGAAAATGGTAAATATACAATGGAGAGTGAAGGCAGCCAGCGGATTTTTTCTGCCGCTCAGCGCGACTTTTTATTATTTGTCTGCGTCAAGCGTTTGCTTTCAATGTTGAAATGTGCTGTCTCAAATGTATTGTGTGTAGTTTAGAGTAAACCTTAGAGAAAGTATTTTAAGTCTCATAAGACGGAAACGTAGTCACGAATTAGTGTTATACACTTGTTTGTGGCCACATTTAACCGAATTATGGCACTTGAAAACTAACTTACATACATATGGATAGACAGACACACATGTTAGAAGTTGAATTATATTAGTCAGATTCAAACACGCAAACAACCAGGAAAACACACATGTAAAGCACATACATTGTTTAGAACAAAGGGATATAACTCCGGGTCAGGGGACACAATAGACAACGAAACACTAACTTAACCGTGGAAGATAACTGTACACGCGGAAGCGAGATAGGTAAAGCCTGTCGCACACAGCTTGTACAAGGGTTGTTTAATATTATATGGGGGACATGAAGCAATTCATGTGTTGACCCTAAAAAAGTCAACTTTGTATGGGTAGTGAGTTAATTTACTATTTGAGGGCAGGTCTTATAAGACAATGGTCCGGTTCAGACAAACCTCTAATTAATATAATATTGCGATTGAGAAGAGGGCTCACGCCAACCAGACAAGTTTGTGGCGATCACCAGTAGCCAAGTAAAGTGATACTACACTGTGACAATAGTCAGTAGAAGTCTATTGAGGTACCCAAAACCAAGTTATCAGTAGTCTTTGACAAAAATTAGATACACTAATTTTTAGAAACTTCTTGCGTCACAACCATGAGTCAAAGTTTGTAACGCAACACAGGAGGGGAGGGTGTGTGTCAAAGACTCAGTTATATAGGAATGAAGACCACCATGAAAGAGTGGTCTACCTCAAGTAGAATAGAGGTAACCCAGTGCCCCTACATGAGGGCAGGGTAGGTGTAGGGAATAAATAAGAAGGGGAACTATTAAATAGTTCTCTCATGGGACACGGAGGTGTCAACCAGAGAGTAAGCACTCTGGTCACGGCATAATCACGCCAACGTGATAGACACGGAGAACTAAACTGAAACTCAAGAGAGGCCACTACTCTAGCGTGCTGAATGATGCCGCACGCAAAAGCCGTAGTGCGCCCCAAGTCCTTCCGCGTACTGTGTAAACAGCACGGGAGGAATGATCAGACGGGACACAGACTTCGTAGTGAACGCATCGCTTAGCGTCGATGCTTATTTCGTTAGCCGAGTAGATAGATTAGCAGTAGGGTTAGGAAACGACTAGTGATAGGCAATTCTGTGCATTTATGCTTGTGTGATTGGTTAGCGACTGTTTGTTGTACATTGATGTGATGCAAAGAGCCAGTGGCAATAAAATGTGTAATCAATTCCTCTCGTACGACTAACAAGTCTTTTTGTGTGGTGCGAGAGAAGTTATCCCGGAATGCCTGTGACATCGGCTGATGACACTTGTCGTTGCGCCCGTCAGAGCTGTTCCAGGCACGACAGACATTCGGAAAACTACCTAGTCAGAGCTGTTCCGAACAAGAGCGGCATTCGGAAACTAGGTAGTCAGAGCTGTTCCTAGCACGAGAGACATTCGGACGAGACATTTCACTCGGACGTAAATGCGTAGTGCCAATTTTTAGTTTGCCACCCGTAGGACGGCACTTCCGACCTCCGGCGGGCATTTTTTAATGAGGTTAGCCTTCCTCGGGTTTCGAGGCACGTTAGACTTATTGTCGTGGTGTCGCCCACATCTCAGCTGGTCAAGATAGAACGATCAACGACATCGTGGTCGGCCCTCAAGGGAAGGCAGGGGCAGACCATGGGCATTCCCTCGCTATCCAATGAGGCTTCCATAATTGCAGAGCCGGCACATATTGCTCTGAGACTGGGCTCACCCAAGGAGTTGCCACGTCCTGCTCATGGCTGCTTTAGTTCCTCACTTCCGTGTGTTGGGCATCTCGCTTGCCACTGGTCGCTCAAGCACACACCAGGAACGGTCAGACTGCGGGCGACATCCACTCGGTAAGCTTTTGCTGTTGCTTCGGACCACGCAATGGATTCGCTAGCCGTGCGTTCCATTTCGTGTTATTGAGACGTTTTTCCACTTTTGTCTACACTCTCTACGAGTTAGATACAGACAGTTTTCGTAACCATTTCATTCGACTGGGGCACTTTTCTGACTTTTTGTACTCGCTCACGAGGTAGGCTACATGTGCTGCCGGCTCAGCACCTTACCTCCGTGCAGCAGTGAACGAGAAACGGCCAGGCCCTCTCACCCGGGAATCCCTCATATCCCTCAGCTGAGAGCCTTCGAACAGGTATCAGACCTGGGCTTGTAGCTTGCTCAGTATTTCACCTCTATTTTCGGAGGGTGGGTATCGGCCCGGCTCTCAGATCCGAGGGTTTGTGGCTTAGAGCGTTCAGCCTCAACCCTTGACAGAGAGCCTTTTTGCCCGGACCAAATCTTTAGCCTTCGTGCGCCTGATTTAAGCTTCAGACTGTTATCCTCACCTCAGTCTAACCGCAGAGCAGCAGGTTGTGTCTCTCTTAGTCTGGCCCCTATCCCATAAGCTGTCCGATATGTAGTTTTCATCCATCGGCAAGCACATGGGGTCAGAGGGACACACAAGCTCCCCCACCACGGCAAGGTGGAGACACATCGGGGGAGGACTAGCACATCTTATTCCCATTCTGGAGACCCGGGTTTCAATCTTCGGTAAGGTCACTGATTGTGTCTGTCAGGAGAAAACAGAAAACCCTAACATGCACAGTTCGCGGCAATCACTAGCAGTCTCAAATGCTAGATTTTGTGCCAAACAAAACGTAGGTTTCGACCATATAAAAATGGATGGTGGAAAATGAGAAGTAGGAGTATGTCACAGTTGTGACGTAAAAGACGTTAATATGGAGGCAGACATGTTGTATTATATATATGTTTAAAGGGGGTTGCATATGAAAAACTATTGATATTTTAACCATAGTTTGATTTATAAGCCCAAGACAGTTACGGGAAGTTTGAATAAGACAGTTTATCATCCAATGGCACTTAATCAGTTAATTATTGAACCAAGGTGTCCCCGTGAAGGTTAACCCGGTCAACAAATGCCCGCAGAACTCGGATGTGTCGGCCTAACGGCGCAAGAACGCAGCGCTACTGCAAATAGGCACAACGCAATCAAGCCCGAAAAAAAAATCTCTCCGGATGAACGCAGAAGAAGAAGAAGAAGAAGAAGAAGAAGAAGAAGAAGAAGAAGAAGAAGAAGAAGAAGAAGAAGAAGAAGAAGAAGAAGAAGAAGAAGAAAAAGAAGAAAAAGAAGAAGAAGAACCAAGGTATTTCAAGTGTATCTGGGACCCACTGAGTCATAAAAGTAGGGTGTACTTCTCTAATCTCCGTAGTGGTCATTGCGGCTGCCTGCCGAGACAATGGTCCCTGCTCAGACCCAACAGTGGCAAGATTATTTTATTCCACCGTTACGTATCTGGGGTTAACCCAGTCTCACACAGACCCCCTCTGCCGTGCGTCCACCTTGACGAGGTAGAGGGGCTTCCGCGTTCCAATGATCCCAAGAGCTATGCCGACGGTAGCACAGCTACTGGTAGGGTCACCCATGTCGGACAGGTCAAGGGAGAGGGACCAGACGAAGTGACGCACAAACCTGCTGCCTTGTAGGTAGACTGGGGACAGTCAAAGGCTAGGGAAAGCAACCCAAAATATGCATGTCGAAATCGGATGTACTGAGCCACAGGCTTGACAAAGCAGTGCAACGTAACTTTATCATTTCATGATGCCACAGATGAAAATTAATCGTTATGGTGCTAATCCCGTGAAGTCCCATCAGGCGGTGATAGTGCCGGGCCCCCTGCCTCGAGGGGGTCCACCCATGACTACTGGTGGTCACCTTCCCCTGTGCTGTGGAGTCAAGGCACAGAGGAGTAGGTTAAGAGCTATTGACCAAATACCAAGGACACTCAACATACTACAGTGGAATGCCGAAGGAGTTTATAACAAGAAAGAATCCCTGACACAGCGTCTTCATAAAGATAGAATAGATGTGGCATGCATTCAAGAGACACACCTCAACGCCAAGCACAAATTTTCAGTCAGGGGATATCAGGCCACACGTTTCGACCGCGAAGGACATAAAGGAGGAGTTCTAATACTTACACGAAATACAATACCTTGCAGCGAAGTATCTGTGATCTCTGACAACCAAACAGAAATTATAGGTGTTGATATAATGATAAAGGACGTGAAAATAAGAATTTACAATCTTTATAGCCCAGCAGATAAGGATCTTACACTCTCAAACATGAAAATAACTGACACAAATTGCATTATTGTCGGAGACTTTAATAGCCGTTCAGAAAGATGGGGATACCCAGATACTGACAAAAGAGGAGATGAAGTGGAGGACTGGGAAATAGACTCAAATCTCCATCTACTCAACAAAGCGGATGACACACCGAGCTTCTACTCCAGAAGATGGATTACCACTTCTACTCCAGACTTAGCTTTCTGCACAGGAGACATCCTCCACAAAATCGATCGCCATGTGCTGGACCAATTAGCAGGTAGTGACCACAGACCAATCAAGCTTGTAATGAATATGGAGTATGTTCCACAGGAGCAAAAGCCCTTGCCCCGCTGGAATTACAAACGAGCAGATTGGGACAGATTTGCCACACTAACAGACAAATATTGTGAAAACATAAATACACGATATGGCAACATGAAGCAAATGGTGGAAAGTCTAAACAGAGCAATAATACAGGCAGCCACTGAGTCCATTCCAAGAGGAGCGAGGAAAAATTACAAACCATACTGGACTGAAGAACTACAAAGTTTGGAGGACAAAGTTGAAGATGCCAGGAAGACAGCAGAGAGAGAACAAACAATTGAAGCGAATACCTCTCTCAAAGCCATCTCAGCAAAATATAAAAGAACAGTAAATCAAACAACAAGAGATCGTTGGAGGGAAAAAACAGAAAACCTGAATTTTGACAGGGATGGAAACAAACTATGGAAACTAGTGAAAGCCATGAACAATGAAGGACCTAGAAACAAACAAATAACAATTAAACAAGGAAATGCCTTGCTTACAGGAAAAAAGGCTGCAAATGCACTAATGGAACACTATGCCAATGCAAACCACATTGATATTACAACTGAACAGAAGAAAGCAATCAAAGACAAACAGATACATCATAGAAATACAGAGACAGCAGCAGAATATATGATGGCAAATCTAACAATGGAAGAAATGGAACAGGCAATGAATACCCTAAAAAAGAAGAAATCACCAGGAAAGGATGGAATCACAAATGAAATGCTAATAGGACTAGGCACCAAGGCAAAGAAGAAACTACTAGCAGTCCTAAATAACAGCTGGAAGAGAGGAATAGTCCCACAGGCATGGAAGGAAGCTATACTAATACCAGTCCCAAAGAAAGGAAAAGACCTGGAAGAACCAAATGGCTATCGACCTATCAGTCTACTTAGCTGTGTAGGAAAATTAATGGAACGCATTATCAATGGCAGGCTAACATGGCATCTGGAAGAAAACAAACTCTTAACACCACACCAAGCAGGATTCAGAAAGTACAGATCCACTGAAGATCAAATAACCTATATAGCTCAGGAAATAGAGGATGCCTTCCAAGAGAAAAAGCACACACTAGCAGTCTGGATAGATTTAGAAAAAGCATTTGATAAAGTATGGAAGGAAGGACTGAAAGTAAAACTGCAAAACATGCATGTTTGTGGAAAAATGTATAAATGGATCAGCCACTACCTTGAGAACAGAACTGCCAGGACAAAAGTACAAGGACAAACAAGCAAAATGATGCTGCTGGAGCAAGGTGTCCCCCAAGGAGGAGTTCTTTCACCAACATTATTCCTAGCATATATAAATGACATCACAGAAAATTTTCCAGCCAGAGTACACACATCCTCCTTTGCAGATGACCTAGCCATATGGACATCTGAAGAATATATTAGCACAGCTAACAGCAGAATACAGCAAGCCTTATTAGCGCTAGAGGACTGGTCAAAATCATGGCTAGTGAAGATAAGTGAGGAGAAAACAACATGCACAGTGTTCTCCCTCTCAAATAAACCTCAGCAACCTAAGCTGGTATTGAATGGAAAAATATTGCGCCATGAAGAAAATCCAAACTATCTAGGAGTCACCTTTGATCGTCGCCTGACATGGAAGACACAGGTTGAGAAAAATCGAACAAGAGCAAGGCAGAGAATGGCAATCATGAAAAAGCTTGCTGGTACAACGTGGGGAGCAGATGAGAAAGTTCTCAAGAAGTTATATACTGGACGGGTGAGGCCAGTACTGGAATATGGCATTGCAGCTTGGGCAACAGCAGCTAAGTCAAACTTTAACAAAATAAGTAGAGTCCAAAACCAAGGAATGCGAATCATAACTGGAAGCCTGAAGACAACGCCTATTAATGAACTAGAAAAGATCACTTGTTTACAACCAATGCAGGATAGAAGAGATAGCAGAGCCCAGCAACAAGCAGAAAAATTTAGAAGATTGACAGACCACCCTATGTACAACAGATTTAATAGTTTTGGAAAGGGAAGACTGAAGCGTAGCAACTTTGTAGAAACTGCAAAACGAAGGATTAGGGCAGATCCTATTCTTAACATATCAACAGTCAAGCCCATACACAATGCACACAAGTTCCCAGCTTGGCGACAGCAGCAACTGCCTGAGATGATAGAAAACATTCCTGGTATTGAGAAAAAGAACACTCAGCATGAAACCGAAAGAAGAGAAATAACCCTAAACTACATAAAAGAACATTACCCAAGCAGGAATTGGACCCATGCATATACAGATGGATCAGCCAAAAATTCAATAGAGAATGGAGGAGGAGGAGTTCTCCTAAATTTAAAAAATGGAGTGAAAAAAACACATTCAATGGCAACTGGAAAATTTTCAAGTAACTTCAAAGCGGAGGTAGAGGCTCTGAAAACTGCAGCAGAAATGCTCCTGATGGAGGAAAATAAAGAGAAGCAAATAGCTATCTTCACAGATGCAAAGTCAGCTGTCTCAATACTGAAGAGCAATAACAGCACAGAACTAACTGACCTAAGAGCAGCACTCCATGGTCTATGCCAGAAATCCAAAAAAGTTGTAATACAGTGGATCCCATCACATTGCAGTATACCTGGAAACGAAGAGGCTGACAGACTGGCAAAAGAGGGCGGACGACTACCACAGCCTGACATAGACATAACCTATAATGAGGCAAAGAGGTTGATAAAAAGCACTTATAGAACCAAATGGGAATCAGAGCATCCAGGCCATCAGAAGGATGATGCATATTACAAACTCGACCGAAGAGAACAAGTAGCAATCTTCAGACTCCGCACAGGACATAACAGGCTGAAATACCACTTGTTCAATAAACTAAAGATAGGAGATACCGATGAATGTAATTGTAGAACTGGAAAAATGACAGCAAAACATTTGCTGCAGGATTGCCCAACGTATGCAGAACAGAGAAAGATATTTTGGCCCACACCTGCTTCGTTTGAGGACAAGCTCTATGGAGATATCAACAAGCTCAAGTTGACCGCAGCTTACTTTAACTATATACAGGTTGACATTTAAAGGTGCATGAAGACCCAGAGGCATGAAATGGAATATTGCTTGGATAGCAAATCCATTATGTGGAAAGTCCAAATCGAAAGCTCGCTGTGTGGGCTTCATAAAAGGTGGAAAAGTGTCCTAGTGGCACGAAATGGAATATTGCTTGGATAGCAAATCCATTACGTGGAAAGTCCGAATCAAAAGCCCATTGTGTGGGCTTCATAAAAGGTGGAAAAGTGTCCTAGTGGCATGAAATGGAATATTGCTTGGATAGCAAATCCATTACGTGGAAAGTCCGAATCAAAAGCCCACTGTGTGGGCTTCATAAAAGGTGGAAAAGTGTCCTAGTGGCACGAAATGGAATATTGCTTGGATAGCAAATCCATTACATGGAAAGTCCGAATCGAAAGCTCACTGTGTGGATGTCATCTGCAGACTGCATACTTCTGGTTTCCGGAAGAACAGCCTATGGTGAACGGAAGGCCCAATATACGGAAGTGAGGCTAAACAGCCATGTGCAGGACGTGACGATTCCTTGGGTGAGCCCAGTACCAGAGCGCTATGTATCGGCTCTGCAAGTATGGAAGCCTCCTTGGATGGCGGGGAATGCCCATGGTCTGCCCCTGCCTTCCCTTGAGGGCTGACCAGGATCTTTGGCTGTTCTATATGGACCAGCTGGGATGGGGGATAACACCACAACAGTGAGAGTCAAACGTCCTAAGAAACCCCCGGGAAGGTTAACCCGGTCAACAAATGCCCGCAGAAGTCGGATGTGTCGGCCTAACGGCGCAGACTGGAAAAGAGGGCGGACGACTACCACAGCCTGACATAGACATAACCTATAATGAGGCAAAGAGGTTGATAAAAAGCACTTATAGAACCAAATGGGAATCAGAGCATCCAGGCCATCAGAAGGATGATGCATATTACAAACTCGACCGAAGAGAACAAGTAGCAATCTTCAGACTCCGCACAGGACATAACAGGCTGAAATACCACTTGTTCAATAAACTAAAGATAGGAGATACCGATGAATGTAATTGTAGAACTGGAAAAATGACAGCAAAACATTTGCTGCAGGATTGCCCAACGTATGCAGAACAGAGAAAGATATTTTGGCCCACACCTGCTTCATTTGAGGACAAGCTCTATGGAGATATCAACAAGCTCAAGTTGACCGCAGCTTACTTTAACTATATACAGGTTGACATTTAAAGGTGCATGAAGACCCAGAGGCATGAAATGGAATATTGCTTGGATAGCAAATCCATTATGTGGAAAGTCCAAATCGAAAGCTCGCTGTGTGGGCTTCATAAAAGGTGGAAAAGTGTCCTAGTGGCACGAAATGGAATATTGCTTGGATAGCAAATCCATTACGTGGAAAGTCCGAATCAAAAGCCCATTGTGTGGGCTTCATAAAAGGTGGAAAAGTGTCCTAGTGGCATGAAATGGAATATTGCTTGGATAGCAAATCCATTACGTGGAAAGTCCGAATCAAAAGCCCACTGTGTGGGCTTCATAAAAGGTGGAAAAAGTGTCCTAGTGGCACGAAATGGAATATTGCTTGGATAGCAAATCCATTACATGGAAAGTCCGAATCGAAAGCTCACTGTGTGGATGTCATCTGCAGACTGCATACTTCTGGTTTCCGGAAGAACAGCCTATGGTGAACGGAAGGCCCAATATACGGAAGTGAGGCTAAACAGCCATGTGCAGGACGTGACGATTCCTTGGGTGAGCCCAGTACCAGAGCGCTATGTATCGGTTCTGCAAGTATGGAAGCCTCCTTGGATGGCGGGGAATGCCCATGGTCTGCCCCTGCCTTCCCTTGAGGGCTGACCAGGATCTTTGGCTGTTCTATATGGACCAGCTGGGATGGGGGATAACACCACAACAGTGAGAGTCAAACGTCCTAAGAAACCCCCGGGAAGGTTAACCCGGTCAACAAATGCCCGCAGAAGTCGGATGTGTCGGCCTAACGGCGCAAGAAAGCAGCTCTGCTGTAAACAGGCACAACGCAATCACATCCGAAAAAATAAAACTCCGGATGAACGAAGAAGAAGAAGAAGAAGAAGTCTCACACAGACAGCTGCCGAGTTTTTCTGGGAATTGTCTGCGAAGGCTTGAATATCAGATTCAGTGGCTAATAAAAAGTAGGTTTCCGGGAAGGTTAACCCGGTCAACAAATGCCCACAGAAGTCGGATGTGTCGGCCTAACGGCGCAAGAACACAGCTCTGCTGTAAACAGGCACAACGCAATCACGTCCGAAAAAAAAAAAAAAACTCCGGATGAACGCAGAAGAAGAAGACGAAGAAAAGTAGGTTTAATCTTTTTCTTCTGCGTTCATCCGGAGTGCTGTTGTTGTTTTTTTCCCAGACGTAATTGCGGTGTATCCGGTTATGCGCCCTTAGGTGGACGTTTCTTGACCGGGTTAGCCTTCCCGGATAAAAATAGGTTTGAAGCAAACACATATGGATGGTGGAAAATGGGAAGTAGGAGTGTGTTACAACCTGAAAGTTGTTAATATGGTAGCAGACATGTTGTGGGATTTAAAACTAAAGGGGGTTGCATAGGGAAAAATTATTGTATATAAGTCTGTGGCAGATACAGGAAGTCACTTAAGACGATTAATAATCCTATGTGAAGGTATGGCACTTCACACTTGAAAGACAATATGTTATGGGGCTATCTTTTGTTTCCTTTAACTTTATTCTATTGGGACTCTTCGCTGGCTGTTGATGATGAAGACGGGGCAGGAATGGGAAAGTCCCGAGTGTTGTGATGTCTGTTCTGGACTCACTTCTACTTAACTCACGCCTTTATTCTGCTCAACGGACTTGTAACTAGTGTGTTAATGTGACAGTTAAACGGGTTAAACGACAATATAAAGATATTATCTTATCATACACGAATTAACCAATATATTCGGGCTGAGCTTTTTATGTTGATTGATTGATTTAGGAACCGACATCACAGCATTCGGGGCATTCCCATAAGCGCTCCGTCCCCATCCTCAGCAGCCAGCGAAGAGTTCCAACACTAATAGTACCAGAAGCAATCTGATTATATGTCCGTCTCGCCTTTCCTCTGAGCGTTGATCGTCGGCCAGATCTCCTCGTCACCCCTCGCTGTCGCATTCTTGCCAGACCATGGTAATCCATTTACTCCTCCGAGGTGTACACATGCTCCCACAAGGCCGCAACCACATCTGCCTTGCCATGTATCAATACTCCACCAAGTTTTGCCGAGCCAGCCAATCTGTCCGCCTGTTCATTCCCCAGCACACCAGCATGCCCCGGAGAAAAGATCCAGACCATGTTTGTCACCCGTGACTTCCGAAGCGAAGCAAGCCACTCTGCACGAAGCTTGCCTGTCTTCACCCTACTCAGCGTGCTTTCTGAGTCAGTTACAATCACGATGTGTGTGTGTGCCGTATTCTCCATCCATCGGAAAGCTGCACTGACCGCCTCCACCTCCATTCTTAAGCTAGATGTTGTGATATCATATGCCAGGCTCTCCTGCACCAAACGTCGACCATTGGCTTTTGCTAAGAACCCCCAGGCACTTCTCCTACCTCTCAACACCGACCCATCTGTGTAGATAATCACATCACCTGAGCGAGCATTATCCTGAATTAGTTGCTGGATTTCCACTTCCGTGGCCCCTGCTGGCCACTCCCTGCACTCCCGGCTCAATATAATATAACTCTGCACAAGTCTGACTGCTCTGCTGACACTCTGACCCACTCTTCTCCTCTCCTAATGTTCTCCAAGGGGCACACCTGTCTGATCGTAGGCTATCCTCCGCCTGAACCATCCATGATTTCCCTCTTAACAGTCGCTGACCCTTAACGGCGTCCAGCGCCTCATGCAACGGGTGGTCTGTGTCTGCAGCTACTCTGAGGTATGCCTTCGCCTGCATCACCTTGAGCCTACCAGCAACAGTCTGCAGACCAAGGATGTAATGCATACACACAACTGGGGTGTCTCTGGTGCATCCCAGAATAACTCGCATCGCTTCGTTCTGTATGCGCTCTAATTTTGTTATGTGAGAGAGTATAAATAGTTAGTTGCATGTATTCTACAGACGTTGCAAATATTCTACAGACGTTGCAATCGACCTCATCATTTATTACCTGTTTGTGATTTTCTTGACAATGTTATTTCATTAGTTTGCCATTGCTTTCTTAACTTTCGACGCCTTACACCATAAAATCAACGCAAAGCGGTCTGTCAAATATGCGAAAGAGTACAAAGAAATCATAAACTTTTGTTTGTTAACTCTTTGTGTCCCAGAAGTAATAGCTATCTGTGTAAGAAGAAAGACAAGTATTCATTGTATGGACAGAAAGAGTTAAAATCACAAGTAGAACACAATGGGTTCATGTAACGACTGTTGGAGACATATTGAGTTAGTCATCTCATCTCATCAGTGACATCAGGTTCCTTTTGTGCCTTGCGGTGTCGAGGTGAAGTATAAACAGCGGGAGAGTGCCCGTTTATGGGCTTCATGTATCTAGATTCCCATGGACACTGCTATTCCCTCCGTCCCTCCTTTAATGGTCGGCCTTTTCCTCTGCTCCCATCTGGTCTGTACATCATTGATTGTTGAGGTATAGTTAGTTAGTTAGTTAGTCGACAGATCATCCTCGTTGCACATCGAACCATTCAGTCCATAAGTGCTCGGATCCCCTCCTCAGCAAATCCCGCAGCGTGTAGCGGCTAACGACGCCAGTTCTGTGTTGGTTTATCAATCTTCTTTGGCTTCCTGCGTAGTGTTCTTGTTTGGCCATCCCTCTTTTAATTTGCTGCTCTCGCAGTCTGGCCATTGTTGTAGATTCACAGTCATCACTTGGTTCTCGCAAAAGTCTCACTTCTCGTAGAGCATTCAGAATGTCAGCCTGGTCCATGGCGCGTCCGCCCTCCACAGTAGCCTCACCTGCGAGCTTGTCAGCCCGCTCATTTCCTTGTACTCCCGCATGCCCTGGCACGAAGATGAAACTAATCTTTGCCAGCCGAGACCGCTTCAGAGGCAGCAACCATTCTCTTCGGATCGACCCCTCCTCTATCCTCTTGATCATGTTCATTGCTAAGGAAAGCTAAGTCGCTAAGGAAACAAGCCCTAGTGAATGTCTGTGTCTCGAGCCATGTTATTGCTTTACTTACTGCCATGACTTCCATGGTCAGGCTACTTGTGGTTTCAGTGAAAGCACCAGAGTCCTCCTTCACAATTCTCCCTCCGGCCCGAGCTGTAAAGGCCCATGAGCTTCTCACATGTCGGACGACCGACCAATCTGTGTAGATGACCGCGTCACTGTCTAGCGAATTCTCGAAAATCAACGCTTGTACTTCAGCCTCAACAGCAGCCGGATTTTCTTGTCTGCATTTTCTATCTAGTTGGATGCAAACTGAAAAGGATGTGTTGAGGTATACTGTTAGTTGGTAATCTAGTTATATGGCCAAACCATTTAATCTGTTGTTTTCTGATAAAATCTAGCGCTGCTATAACTATAACCCCAACTTTAGTCCCGATGTCTTCATTTCTAATTTTCTCTCTTCTTGATATATTGAGTATTATTCTTCTCAGGAATCTCATTTCTATTGTGATTTTTGTGGTTTGTTTGTGATGAGTTAGTAACGGAAGGTATGTGAGCCGGTCGTTCAGAAAACAATGGCAAACTACTGAAAAACTTTCCAATGCATCAAGCAGCAGCTGAAAAATGATGGCATTGACTGCAATGTCCTGTAAATAGGATATGGGAAAAAAAAGAATAGGTGAGAAACGGCTAACGGACAAATCGAAGCAGACGTAGACATTGTTGTTAATTTGTCTCCCTTGTTTCGCAGAAATCTCGTTCACACATAACCTCTGCCCGTTCACAACCGACTCGCCATTTATCTTCTTGTCGCCCGCACGAAATGTATCCGTGGTATTTCTGGTAGAACCACAGCCAAATGGAAGGTAAGAACGACTTTGATTTGACAGAAGTTGCAGTAAAAGTTTGTTGACTGACAGGGTTATTATATCTTCAAGCTGCGAATATCCTAATCTGGCCTACGGCTACGCCTTACCCAGTCCTTACCTACCAGTTGACTGTGTACCAGTCGCTGTTTAAGTGTTTAATTAACTTGTTTATGTTCTTCTTAAGCTAAAAAAATCGGTAATGACATTACCGTAATGTTGTGAAAGTTAGTAATAATAGTAATTAGTATTGATAGTATCATATCTTGCAGCAGACAAATTATACACAGCCGGATAAGGAATGTTAACGAAGTGGTTTGGGTTGGGTGGATTCACGTAGGGTCCATCTCACAAATGAATATGAATTGAATGCTTCTTCTACAAGTCTACAGGTGATAGTGATAGTGATACCCCATCGCCAACAATTCAATGATGCAAATAATATTAAAATAGCTGAAACATTGGTGTATATATGGAATGTTAGAACTCAATGGAAATATGGTAAACATCAAATATGAAATAGAAGAATAATGTAAATATTTAAAATATAATATTAATTATTATTAATTAGGTATTAGTGAAATATGATCGCCAGGTAAGGGAGAGAGATATTTAGATACACAGAATTATTATTCAGAAGAAGAGGAATACAAAAGATGAGTTGGCATAATTTTGAGTCAACAGAGTGAAACAACAGGTAACAAGATTTTGAGCAGTCTCAGAGCTGTTAGTGAAATTCCACGACAAGCCTCTGTGGATATCTGTAAAATACAGCAGACAGCACAGAAGAAGAAATTATCTAGATGTATTTTATATTGAATGATTAAACGTAGCTTTGGACTAATGCTGAGCTTTTGAAATAATAACAATAATGCTTGGGGAGTTTAGTGCAAAAGTAGGCAGTGGAAAAGTGACTTATAGTTACGGCCTAGATGAAAAGAATGAGCTGAGGTGATAAATAAAATAGCGTGGGCAGAATATTATGAAGTGAAGATCAGCATTACCGAATGGATAAGAGTGCCAGATGTGCTGATGCCAAAGGTAGTGGATTCAACCCCTACATCGGTCAGATGGACTAAAATGTTGAGTTCTCGTCCTTGACTTGGAGATGTAAATTTCAAGTACCTCAGAAGTTGGAGTGGGTTTGCCTGATGATGAGGGACACTGTAATAGGGAAAGCTAATCCACATGCAAAAATCAGTCCAATGTAATAGAAGTGGTAGTGAATTTATGGACTGCGCTTGAGTTTAAAGCGAGAAAATTAAAAAAAAAATAATAATATGATAATAAATACCTGGATAAAACACCTATCTGAGAAATTATGGACTTAGAAATGTCCTGGAGATAATGTTCTCAACAAAATTGACTACATATTGATTTAAGAGAAATTCAGAAGCAGTTTAGTTGGAGCAAACATTATACCAGGAGAAGGGAAGAGACCAAGGGGAAGACTGAGAAGTAAATACCTGGATGGCTTGGCCACGTGGCACGGAGCTGATCCACGACTCTGGTGATCGAGTGAGATGGCAAAACATAACCGCCCATGCTTACCGGCATGACACATGATGGATGGATGGAGAATGTCATAGTGATCATGTTCAAGTTATGGGAAAGATGAAATAAAACCGAAGACTATCAAAAGGCTAATGAAACTAGAACATTATATATTATTGAGGAACATCTTGATACACAAAGAAGGGTGTCAGACATGGATGTGTGTAGTCCCCTGATTTATTTTCATTACACAGTAAGCATATAATGAGATCTTTAGAAAATATGCAAGGGTCACAATTAGTGGACATAATATAAATAACTTATGTTAATGCTGATAGCAGTCTTGATAGCAACAAGCCAGAAAGAACTACAGAGATTGATAGATTCAGAGGTTGTAGAAGTTAAAAAGATGATGCTTAGTTTGAATAATAGGAAGACGGAGGTAACATCAAAGGAACAGATTATGCCTAAATGTACCATTAAACTCAATAGTGTTACTGTGATGCAAGTACAGAAATTAAAGTATCTAGGTACATAAATAACATCAGATAGAAGATGTATCATGGGGATAAAGAATAGAATACATGATTTGCATATCCTTTACAGGACATCGCTGTCAGCATCAGCATCTTTCAGCTGATTGTTGATTTCTTGGCAAGATTACGCTCAGTAGTTTGCCATTGCGTTCTGAGCAGCCGGCTCACATACCCCGTAAGTTACCGACGAGATTCGAACCACTGCTGATTCTCACCGTTGTCACGTTACTTACGAGAGTATACGAGATTACGGAGAAAAGTCACTAACCTCTAGGCCAGGAAGCCGGCAAAGAATAGAATAGAACAGGAAAAATGCAGGTCCGCATGGTCGAATGGTTAAGAATGCGTGTTCTTAAACATCCGGTGTGCTGATGCCGAGGTAAGTAGGTTCCTACCCCTACACCGGACAGCTGGACTAAAATGTTGACCTGTCGTCCTTGACTTGGGGACGTAAATTACAAGTACCTCTGAAGTCAGAGTGGGTTCTCCTGATGGCAAGGGACACTGTTAATAGGGAAAGCTAATCCACACGCAAAATTCATTTCATCACTACTTTAATAATGTGTGTGGATTACACTTGAGTTCAAAGCGAGCGAGCGGGAAAAAAAACAACAGGCAAAACCTGGATTTTATAAAATTGTGAACATGTTAGAAACAGAATTATTGCCTGTTACATAGAACCAGTATAACATATGACTGAATCCTATCAGTTCACAATTAGTAAACAAACAAATCCACAGAGGCCTCAGAGATTTGATTTTACAGAAAAATGCTGACTATTCATTGAACAGCAAACAAGAGTAACCTAAATGTTTTAAATTAGCTAAGAGACAAAGACAACTTACCACACAAACATCAGGAAGAAGGCATTTGGCATTTTTAAAACCATATTATGAGATGGACAGAGGGAATAGCAGAGTTCATGGGAATCTCGATACATGAAGCCCATAAACAGGCCGTCTCCTGACACTGCAAGGTACAAGAGGAACAAGATGAGATTATGAGAAGAGAAAAACTGGAGCATATTGTGACAACTGGAAAGATTTGTGGAAAGAGAGATAGACAGACAGCAAGAGAAAATTTCTTGAGTCTTTTGTTGTGGCATAGAAGGGTGTCAACACACAAATTAATACATGCTGTTGAAGATATTGAGAAACATGATTGCGTATGCCAGGCGGCAAGGCACTTGATGATGAGACTAGAACTGGAAAGTCCCAGGGAAGGTTAACCCGGTCAACAAATGCCCGCAGAAGTCGGATGTGTCGGCCTAACGGCACAAGAACGCAGCTCAGCTGTAAACAGTCACAACGCAATCACGTCCGAAAAAAAAAAATTCCGGATGAACGCAGAAGAAGAAGAAGAAGAAGAAGAACTGGAAAGTTAATATGTTTATCTTCCGTAAATAAGTTTTAGTAATAACATAATCAAGGGTAGAAAAATCTAAACATAATTCATTAGCCGGCCCCTTTTTCTTAGGAGCCAGTATCTTTTTATCAGGAGCCAGCTGCCTTTTCTTAGGAGCCAGTTTCTTTTTCTCAGGAGCCAGCTGTTTTTTCTCAGGAGCCAGCTGCTTTTTCTCAGGAGCCAGCTGCTTTTTCTCAGGAGCCAGATTCTTTTTCTCAGGAGCCAGCTGTTTTGTTCTCAGGAGCCAGTTTATTTTTCTCAGGAGCCAGCTTCTTCTTCTCAGGAGCCCGATTCTTTTTCTCAGGAGCCAATCCTTTTTTCTCAGGAGCTAGCTGCTTTTACTCAGGAGCCAGCTTCTTTTTCTCAGGAGCCAGCCCCTTTGTCTCTGGAGCCAAATGCTTTTTCTCAGGAGCCAACTTTTTCTCAGGAGCCAGCTGCTTTTTCTCAGGAGCCAGCTGCTTTTTCTCAGGAGCCAGCTTCTTTTACTCAGGAGCCAGCTTCTTTTACCTAGGAGCTAGCTTCTTTTTCTCAGGAGCCAAATGCTTTTTCTCAGGAGCCAGCTTATTTATTTTTGTAAATACGAACTAAGAAAATGAATAAAAATTCAGGCTCCTGGGTTTTTCTAGCCCTGGACATCATGATACAAGGAAAAGGGCCCTTTTATGCTCCTTCAGGGACAATGGACACATGCTGCTAGACCCGTGTGTCTTTGGACCAGTCGGCACTCGGTGGGTGATGTGGTCAGTCTCACGCCGCTGCTTTTACTTCCCATCACATTTCCTGATGTCCTTTTCAGGCTGGCTCGACCTAAGAGCCCAGGTCAATTTGAAAAAATCCACCTCAGCGTGGATTTGAACCCACGACTATCAGGTCTGACAGGTTAGCAGCTAGCTGTTACACTACCACGACTCCCATGAGTAGTTTGATGATTTTGTTGTTGTTGTTGTTGTTGTTGTTGTTGTTGAGTAGATTTATGGTTTTCTTGTTGTTGTTGTTGAGTAGATTTATGGTTTTCTTGTTGTTGTTGTTGTTGTTGTTGTTGTTGAGTAGATTGATGGTTTTATTGTTGCTGTTGTTGTTGTTGAGTAGATTGATGGTTTTATTGTTGTTGTTGTTGAGTAGATTGATGGTTTTATTGTTGCTGTTGTTGTTGTTGAGTAGATTGATGGTTTTATTGTTGTTGTTGTTGAGTAGATTGATGGTTTTATTGTTGTTGTTGTTGTTGTTGTTGTTGTTGAGTAGATTGATGGTTTTGTTGTTGCTGTTGTTGTTGTTGAGTAGATTGATGGTTTTATTGTTGTTGTTGTTGTTGTTGAGTAGATTGATGGTTGTATTGTTGTTGTTGTTGAGTAGATTGATGGTTTTGTTGTTGTTGTTGTTGTTGAGTAGATTGATGGTTTTATTATTGTTGTTGTTGTTGTTGAGTAGATTGATGGTTTTATTGTTGTTGTTGTTGTTGAGTAGATTGATGGTTTTATTGTTGTTGTTGTTGAGTAGATTGATGGTTTTATTGTTGTTGTTGTTGTTGAGTAGATTGATGGTTTTATTGTTGTTGTTGTTGAGTAGATTGATGGTTTTATTGTTGTTGTTGTTGAG